>CM064576.1:12335320-12737541 GCA_032716605.1 Paralithodes platypus | reverse complement strand
TGGACGTCCACCTGTTTAGGGAGTTGGTGGCACGTGTGCGCGGGGCATTAGGGTAGAGAAGCAGGACACCTTCTGGAGAAGTGATGCTTTGTCACATGGGCTGAGGATTGCAATCACACTCCTCTACCTGGACACTGGTGATCCCTCATATTCCTAGCTTTACACATGTAACGCGCGCTATTCCCGTGGCCCGGAAACACCATTCTCCCTCACCATTGTGACGCACTCTGTCCTACAAACATGCGAAGCCACTTCATTTGCCGCACGAATACCAGGGAGGAGGTTACTTATGCCGTTTGCCTCCAGGGGAGGGCACCCGGCGCGGAGTTGAATGTGGAAGGATGTTGCCAGTGAATCTTGTGCCCAATGCGCTGCTTGGATTTCCCACATACCGTTGGTGCCTAATCGACGGAAAGCATCTCTTGTGCCACTTTCAATATGCCCATCCATAATGCCTGGGTTCATCAAAAATTCTACAACTAGTCAAAACGGCCTTCCACTCCATCGTGCTCATGGCGTATATGTAGACGTGGACTACAAGTGTTTCCTCTCACTGGAAGTGGGGTAATCACCCCACCCGGGTAGCTCTCATCAGATGGGTGAGCTTGAGCTCGGGTCGGATTTATAAGAAACGACTCTTATCAGCGGCAGCAGAATTGGATGGGGGCACCCTGGCGGACTACCCTGCTGCCAGGAAACCTCCCTGCCCCAACGACGAACCACACCTGTGTCCCTTACCTTCCTGGTGTGGTGAGTTGATCCGCCCTCTTCCACCATGTCGAACGGTGCGTTGACTGAAGCCACACGTCTACCCGGGCAACCTGACTGTTACCGGAGCGGATCTTCAATTTCTTACACGAGTCTGTCCCGTGGGCTCGCAGACGTTGTTGAGGAATGCGTTAGTGGGCATCATGGCAAGCAGGTATGTGTCTTGATGTATGTGTTAAAAGGTTCTTTGACCAGAAATACAAGGGTACTCACGGTGATGCGCAACACCTACTAATATGAAAGTTGATGACACTAGTCAACGGTTATCTAAAATTATACATGCTCGTGAACCATTATTCCCTATAATTTAATACTGGAGTATGAAATACATCTCCCCCACATCCACAGAGTGGGAGTCGTCCACGTCTGCAAGTTCCAAGTTTTGACTAAAAATGATCCTAACCTTTTATTTCCCCTATTTAATATGGATCGCTATACTATTCATGTTGTTTTAAACTATTACATTGTTGTTTTCTATCCCTAATTCAGCAGTTTCAGGGTGCCTCTCCTTCATCTCACAGACATTCCCGGATCTCACTCCGTCCACGTCTTGTTGATGTGTCTTGTGGTGATCGGTCGGAGGTTATGCGGTGTTGCAAGAGCATAAACCTAGTTATGCGGAACTATGAGCGTTTCCCTAATCAACCACGCCAACCTAGACGGACGAGGAGGACCCTGAGACGCATGCTATCATCATGGTGGTTGGAGGGAGGTGCGGGGACAGGCTGAATCCCCTCGAGAGATTATCCAGGAATGTCGTGACAGCCCAGGCCAAGAGGCAACGCCAGCACCTCACCGACTACTGCTCATCACCCAGTGGCAGTGTCCCCTGGCAGAACGACCTGATAGGAAGGTAGGTATCCATATCTTGCCTTTGCTTTCATTAATATTTTTGTAGTTTACATATTTTTATTGTTGTTAATCATGTTTTAAATCAATTAAACCTCATTAATATACTTCTCTATTTGTTAATCGCTTTTTATAAAGTGTCATATATTATGGTGCTCAATTTTGGCTATGTCGTTTCATAATGTTTAATATATAATATTTAATGTATATTTGTTATTTATGTATATTTCATGTTGGATATCAATCTGTATATTATTTCTTGTCATCCTATATTCTTGGCATATATTGCACATCATTATTTATGTTTTACTATCAATATTATTCCAGAAACCTATTTCAATCAATTATATTTCTTCTTTTCCTGTCTTCATTATCGATGTTAATATCAATATTATTTATAACACAACTTGAATTCATATTAACTTATATTTTGTCTCTGTTGACAAGTCTTTGCCCTGTTTATGAAAGGAACCTTTCTTGAGAATGTTACCCATTAAACTCTAATAATATAGTTTGGATCCAAAACAACAGCTGGAGGCACATTAATTTATTTTATTCATAAACATAGATATAGAGCATGTAATATATAGCCGAAAGTAATATAGTCTAATTATAAATATATAACCCAGAAAGTATAGAAATAATAAGAGATATTCATTTTATGTGTAGACATAGTATTATATACTGTATATTCGTCATTCCCATCACTGGGGGATTTATGACTTTATTATTATACACAAAGGTTTCACACATTTTCGTCATCCCCAGTACTGGGGGTGTTGACTTTGGTGTTCAACCTTGTTTATAGGAAGTTCCCTGGTGTTGGTGGCCTAATAGTAGCTGGGCTTGAGGGAACCGGTGTTGCAATGTTGGCGCCATGTGTAGGGGTAAGCGACCCCGCCCACCATTCATGTATATGTGCAGGAGACCTGAATGGCATACTAGCCATCAGCTCTTGGAATGTGGGGTTTGTGAAGGCTGCTGGCATGCGTGATGGTCCAGGCTGGGGTTGCATCTGTGGTGGTGTGGTGTGCAACTGCGGGGGGCCTGGTGGTGTGGTGTAGCCAATGCGGGGGGCCTGGTGGTGTGGTGTGAAGCTGGGGGGGGTTTGCTGGTATCACCATCTGGGATGACGTGGAGAGGGTGACCTCATCCGTGGCCTGAAGGACTGGCTGCACTTATCCTCCGTGACAATATCTCCCCTACAGCGTCAGGGAGCCTCTCGAGCTGCTGCTAAAAGTACCCCACGAACTGTCCATACTGGGTCTCCTTCCCAACCAGGGATGTCACCAGGCGTGACATGTCCTCCCGCATCGCCTCACGCGTCGCACTCAGCTGGAGAAAACAAGAGTATGCAGGTTAAACACCTTTGGTACTTATAATATAATTTACATACATGTCATGGTAAGTTATAGTCCTGAAGATCTAGCACACATTTAGCTGGACCAAGAACATATTGCAATAGAAGGTTTTTTGGCTGTAACTAGTTTATTAGGCCCCTCTGATGACCATATAAAAAGTCTCCAACTTTTGGACATGGGAAAGTGAGAGAGTGTAATTTGCATAAATTCAAGATGGCCGCCGTGCAAAGCTTCAATTTAAAGATAACTTTTGGCTGGTTGCTCCTAGACCCTATAAATGTATTACAAACAACGTTTTTTGGCTTTAACTTGTTTATTAGGTCCCTCTGATGAACATATAAAAAGTCTCCAACTTTTGGACACCTGGAAAGTGGTTAATTTACAGCGAAAAACCTTACAGACAGGCTGAACTGTCTCTTTCACAAGGGGTGACACAGGCACTTTGTGCTTGTGTGGGTTTTTTGACTGTTGTCCCTCTTTTTTATAAAAAAAAAAAAAAAAAAAACCATGACGTAGTATGACGTCATTCAGAGCCAATTATGTAATTCATGATAGGAGTTCGTATTCACTTGGATCATCGGTGCTTGCATCAAAGTTGCTATTTTGACAGAGTCCTTTACATTGACCACATGCACTGGAAACATTCAAGCTCATTCCGTTTGCAACTACAGCGTTGAGTGTCACAGTTGCCCTTACACTGAAATCTGACCAATTCCAGTAGTGAATCAGGAGCCACTGGCGATTCCATCGTCTTCGGTTCAAGCTGTCCCTTCCGCAGACACCAGCCCCATTTATCGGGGAGTCCACACAGTTCCCCATCCATTCCTGGACCTGACAATAAACTCGGAACGAGTGGTATTTGGCTGCATCGGTTGTTGGGGGAAGGCTGTGAACTTCAACGGGTAGTTGAACTTTTTGCCACCTTGTTGCAAAACTTTGTCTTTCGCAGGTCCGTCAAGGGTGTCATTTCCTTTTTTCCCCCGTACAAATAAACCAAGGCCTTTTCACCAGCTGATGATATCGCGTCTTTACTTCCACTTTGGCAACAGAATGCTTCTATACATTTCAAGAAACCGTTGTCTTCCCTCACTTTCCTCAAGGCAGCCCCTTTTTACCAATACCATACAGTCGTGCGGTTGTGTCACATCCACAGAGTGCCCGGACAACTGGCAGGCCACGACAGATGCTTTCACCGAGAGCTTCTGCTACTGAGTTAATATGCCAACATTTCCCACCTTCCTTGCTCGACTTGAAGTACAAATCATTCATCCCTCGTTCCGCATAATGACACAACAGCACCAACAAGTCTGTGTCCTCAAACCTATCACATATGTCACGGTTTCCCTTGCATACTCAATTCCCTTCTTCGCAAAATCATGGACATCTGCATCTGCTGGTGCATTGACACAGTCAATTCCATTTGCCTTGAATGTTTCACACAATAAGTCAATGAAGTTTTGCTTATTGTCCGAGTTTGACAAGAAGTTTTCCTTTTTTGACCGAAGGGGCATGGTTGGAAGTGAACATCACCTTTTGACCAAAGACTCCTTTTGATCGTCGATTGTGTGTCATGTCCTTGGTAGTAGGGTCCTGATTTATAACCGTCGGAATACAACCACCGGGTTGAGAAAGTTTTTGGAAACTTGCTTCATGTACATGCTTTGCAAGTCCTCAAAATGTGTCACCCTTCTTCCATGGAATCCTTTGCAATAACGAACCACCATCCAGAAACATGGGTCACAGTCCTTTCTTCCTCAAATGATTCCAATGACGACTTGGGAACAACAGCAGCTATCTCATCTCCTAGCTGTGGTTTATTGGCTTTCCTGAGCCTCCCCCACTTATCTGACAGAGCAGTAGGGTAGCTAGACAACTCATACGCAAAGACCTCTTCAACACCTAAGTCCCTGTTATTAGCAAAGATGAGGGGCGTCTGGAAAAGGAGCTGTGGGTCGATTGGTACTTTTTCAGCACGATTGTAAACCTTTGCACCCAACGGACTCAACTTGATCTTTCTTCCTAAATGAAAAAAGTCAAAAGCATTGCTACCTTCCATCTTCTGCACAATGTTCATACCAACCTCATACAGTAAATGAGGATTGGCCGAGGCTGGTCCTGTCACACCGTTGGCAATATTCCCTGAGTTCATTTGATTCTTGAAAATGGATCATAATCCTTGAAGAATGCGGAGAACCTTCTCTGTGTCCTTCCTATCTCGTTCACGCATTGCTTCAGTCATTCTTTGTGCTGCTCAGAGGTGTGGAAATGCTTCCCTGTCAGTTCTTGCATAACTTTCACTCACCTTCAGCGCAGGGCTGGCATAGCAAGTAACCAGCGCAGGCATTGCGTTTCCTCCATGCCCCTACCACGTGTTAATCCACCATTCGTTTTCAAAGAGCGCATCAAAACCTGCTCTATAACCAAGTCGCTTGGCAGTCCTGCCCACAGCCGATCACTTCGGCGGATCACAAATAGACCGGAGTTCAATTGACAGAACATGTCTGGGTTGAGCTGCTCAAGTTCAATCATGTCTTGAATTTACACATGGGCTGACTTGGCATAATTGTTATGACCACACGCTGCAAAGTACGGCAACATCTCCTGGAGTGTTCCGAGGTACAGTAGGAAATTGACCATTCTCAGTGCCCTCAGGAAGCGACGCAGCAGGTCAATCATGTCCATGTATTGAATCCATAGCTTTCCCATCTTATGCTCTGCTAAGGAGCTCTTCTCAGCTTTAAGTTTTTCAGAAATTCTGTTGAAAACGTCTTTACTGCAGACTTCATCCGGTGAAACGCCTTCACGCAACAGCTTATCCAAAAGATCTGCAGCCTCCTGGAAGTCCTTGCATGCGTCACTTTCCTCATCTACCATTGAGAGGTTGACACCGTATGCCCTGCCTAACACAATCGAACTCAAGGCTGTGTCAACCAAGAAGTGGCCTCTGATTGCTCGTGCATAGGCTTTCCCACTCAGCATTTGGGTCACAGCATTTTCAGCGTATATAAGTTCCAAAACCTCCTTAAGCCCAGATGCTTCCATAACATGGCCCATGCATCCCAAAAAGCTCATCACAGAGTGAAAGACACCAAGAAACAAGAAACAAGATGATGGGATTAGTATAGGCCTAGGCAAAATGTAATAGACAATAATGTGCAGTAAAGGTAGGGCTTGACCTAGAACAAATTGCAATAGAAGGTTTTTTGGCTGTAAGGTTTTTTGGCTGTAAATTAACCACTTTCCAGGTGTCCAAAAGTTGGAGACTTTTTATATGTTCATCAGAGGGACCTAATATACAAGTTAAAGCCAAAAAAACGTTGTTTGTAATACATTTATAGGGTCTAGGAGCAACCAGAAAAAAAGTTATCTGTAAATTGAAGCTTTGGACGGCGGCCATCTTGAATTTATGCAAATTAACCACTTTCCCGGTGTCCAAAAGTTGGAGACTTTTTATATGTTCATCAGAGGGACCTAATAAACAAGTTAAAGCCAAAAAAACCTTCTATTGCAATTTGTTCTAAGTCCAGCCCTACTTTGACTGGTCTATTATGCTAATAACGTTTTTATGTTTTTCTCCTCCAGATGCATATGTCTTCCTCTACAGGAATTGTTTGCGGTTTACAGCGTACACAAACATAGGATTTACATAATACTCTCGTAATGACTAATATACTCTCATAATGACATATGTTAAATGTTTTCATATTTACCTCCACAGGTGAGAATGTCTCTACAGACTTCCGGCGCTTGTTCTGGCTGCTGGACCTGGCAGTGGGAGTTGTGTTAGTTGGAGGGGGCATGGCAGTGTCCTCTCCATCACTCTCGTCCTCGCCAATCACCTCCACATTCACATCCGGCGAGACGTCATCGGTCGGGTTTGGAAACTGAAACACAAAAACATTAATATATCCTATATAAATAAGACCTATAACCTATTTTAATATACTTAAATATATGTACCTTGACAATATACATAAATATAAGAAAATACTTTTTAAGTTTACATGAAGCCTTCAATTATAAATGTATGAATTCAAGTATATATGCACAAGATAAGCATGATATTAACAGCCATGAATTAATATATGTATAAAATCATATGCACAAGATAAGCACGTTATTAACAGACATTAATAACCTAGGTATACATGGTTAAATAATATTTTCCAAATGTGATAAGCGAACAGTTATTTAAGTATATATTGTTTTCACACATAGTAGGTATGTTTATATTAGTTCTAACCTTAGCTGTGACTTGGGTCTGTATGCGGGAGATGTGCCCTTTGAGGAAGGCAAACTTCTGCATGATCCAGGTGTCCCTCTCTGATAGTGGCTTGCCCTCGAATGTCCCAGGTGTTCCCGCTCCACTCTTCATATCGCTCAGCTTTGATACCTTGACCGCATGTTGCGCACCCAATGTGCCAGATTAGCGCCTGTGTAAAGAGTAATATTTATTAAGCAAGGCCCCTTTATATATATGATTTATATCCGTAATTTCACAGGCCAAACATGGCTTGATAATACATTATTAGTTAATGCTGTTAAATACAAGCGTAGAGGGATGTATATTGATACTGGCAACACACATACATATATGCCAATTTAGCAAAACTTTAACATAATAGTAATTATGTATTTCACGTATAAATCACATGGAATCAAACCAAGAACACAACATCAAGGTATTCAATCACTTATTACAATTAATATTGCATGCTGCATGTTTTGTTGTGGGGTACTTACCTGTGACATTAACACCCAGGGTAGCAGCCTTCTCGTCGTAGGCGCGGAGTTTCCTGCGCGTATCTTTGTAGGCCTTGCTACGCTTCATATATAACATGGGGGTGTCCTTCACCCACTCGGCCAGCATGTCCTCAGTCTCGTCGCTCAAGATCACCCTTGTCAACTTATTCTTCTTAATGGCGCCATAACGCACAGGGCCCGCGCTGACAGGGGGTCAGGGGTATTATCATCACTGTCACTGAGGCTACCTTGGGTGTCCTGACTGGTATGAGTATCCTGACTGGTCTGAGTATCCTGGCTGGTCCGAGTATCCTGGCTGTCGTCAGCATCAATATCTCCATCAAACACGTCCATGTCCTCATGTCCACTGGGCTGGCTGTCCGGCACAATGTCATCCGAATCGTCCAAGTCTTGCGACGCAACAGGCCTCCTGGCAGGGGGTGCGATGCGGGGTTGTTCGGAAGGTGTAGCCTTGCCTTTCTTCACAACACCATCACCACCCTTCCGAGACTTGGTGGCCGCCACCTTCTCCTTGGGCAAAGGCATGGTGCAGGGCAGGCAGGTAGGGCAGGCAGTGTGGTAGGGCAGGCAGGTAGGGCAGCGTGGTAGGGCAGGCAGCGTGGGTCGCTGTGCGGCCCGGGTCAATGGGTCCTTGGTGGGGTCACGTTGGAGAGTGGACGAGCACCGCGGGCGGTCCCTTTTTATAGGGGGTATTGACGCGGTGGTGCCACCTACTCGCGCGGTGTTGCCAGCAGTCGCACACCACTCGCGTCGACTCACGTTAGTTTCACCGTTACTCGCGTAGACTCACGTTGGTTTCACATAGACTCACATAGACTCACGTTAATATCGCTTAAATTCGTGTTTGTTTCGCATAGACTCGCGACATATATTGTGAAATCCAGACCACCACGTGGGTACTCTTGTTTACGCGTGTTACACTCGCGTTACCCGTGTTAACTCGCGTTAGCGTCGTGTTGACTCCTGATTGACTCCCGTTAAACTCGCCTTTGGCAATATTGGTTGTTTACTATAGTGTAGACTCCTGTTGTACTCGTGTAGACTCACGTAGACCTGCGTGGACTCGTGTAGACTCGCTATCATTAAATTTCTAAATAGTACATCGTGACTGTCACGCGAGTCTACATGAGTGTCACACGAGTCTACAGGAGTTTATACGAGTTTACGCGAGTCTACGCGAGTCTACGCGAGTCTATGCGAGTTGGCGTCCTACTCCCACTTGACTCTCCAATTTTTGTGTCTGTACAAAAATTTTGGCCGCGTTCGCGAGTCTACGTGGTCCACCGCGAGTCCACGCGAGTCTGTGCGAGTGTCGGCGAGTGTCGGCGAATTTGGGATAATCATTGGCGAGTGCAAAAATGTCATCACTCGCGTTGGAGTTGCGCTCCGACTCGCCAATGTGTGAACCTTGCTTAAGAATGCCATCATTGATGGGTGGGGGTGGGGGATGGGGGGGGGGGGGAAACCATATTTTGGACCTAAAATCATAACTATTGCATAAATTCAAAAAATCTTTTTTGACTGACGTTCGCATTCACGTAACAAATGTTCGTGTGAAATTTGGTGAAAATCCGTCCAACGGTCTAGGAGGAGTTCCGAGACAGACGGACAACGACGACAACGACGACGACGACGACGACAGACATTTTTTTCGTGTGGTACCCACTATACGGGGGGGCGATACCAAACTCTGCTTACGCAGAGTTGATAAAATACATATATTTGGATGGTCGTCGCATTGACCATCTGAAATTGCTGTATAACTTGGTGACAATACATTAAACAGTCTAGGAGGAGTTTAGGGAAAATGACAAATACTCTTGTTTTGACCTTGACTTCTGACCTTAACTATTACAATATGTAAGTGAAATTTGATACATGTATAATATTTAAGTAATAAGCCATAACACAGCCAGTTTTCCAAAATTTGAGTAATCTTTCTTAATAAATAATAAAAGTTGACCTTTGCCCTTGACCTGTGATCTTGACCTTTATGTAAGAGTTCATTTTTGTTTGCATTGATATTGCCCATGAAAATCAAATAAGCATGTGTAATTTCATTAAAACCCATTAGATAGTTTCATATATATCAATAGAATAGTTGACCTTGACCTTTGACCATTATCTTGACCTTTATATGTCTCGACATTTATTATTTTACTTTTCACTTAAAGTGCAATTGTCTCACCAAATGTTTTGAAGTTTGCATGGAAAGTAAAGAAAATAGCATATTGACCTTTTATTTGACCTTGACCTGTGACCTTTCATATGGAATTGTTTAGTTTCTTGCATGACCTTGGCCTAGGTATTCCGAATAAACATGGTAAGCCTAGTGGAAATCTAACAGTTAGTATAAGAAATACTAGTAGAAAAACTGTTTTGACCTTTGACCTTGATCTTTGACCTTACCCTTTAGAATATGTATCTAAAATGTTGGCAATACGATATCAAGTTTACCAGTAACTTGTATAGTGATAATGAAGACATTTGTGTATAAAGTAAAATAAATAGTAAAAGTTGACCTCTGACCTTGACCTGTGACCTGCACCATATGTAGGATTTTTTTTGTTTTTATTGACAGTGCCCCGGAAAATCAAATAAGCATGCCTAATCTCATTAAAACCCATCAGTTAGTTTCATATATATTAATAGAATAATTGACCTTTACCTTTGATCTGTATCTTGACCTTTTTTATATGTGTCCAAATGTATTATTTCCTTTTCATTTAAAGTGCAACTATATCACCAATTGTTGTGAAGTTTGCAAGAAAAGTAAAGAAAGTAGCATATTGACCTTTTATTTGACCTTGACCTGTAACCTTGCCCTTTATTATGGAATTGTATAGTTTCTTGTATGACCTTGGCCTAGGTATTCCGAATATACATGATAAGCCTAGTGAGAATCTAACAGTTAGTATAACAAATACTAGTGAAAAACTTATTTTGACCTTTGACCTTACACTGAAGAATTTTTACATACAAATTAGGTCAATACGATATATAGGTTACCAGTGACTTGTATAGTGAAAATGAAGACATTTGAGTAAAAAGTAAAATAAATAGTAAAAGTTGGCCTTTGACCTTGACCTGTGACCTGGACCTTTATGTAATAGTGTTTTTTTATTTATTTTTAGTGACATTGCCCCGGAAAATCAAATAAGCATGCCTAATTTCATTAAAACCCATCAGTTAGTTTCATATATATTAATAGAATAGTTGACCTTGACCTTTGACCTTTATATGTGTCCAAATGTATTATTTTTCTGTTCATTTAAAGTGCAACACTCACCAAATGTTGTGAAGTTTGCATGAAAAGTAAAGAAAATAGTATATTGACCTTTTATTTGACCTTGAACTGTGACCTTGACCTTTATTATGGAATTGTATACTTTCTTGCATGACCTTCGCCTAGGTATTTCGAATATACATGGTAAGCCTAGTGAGAATCTAACAGTTAGTATAAGAAATACTAGTGACAAACTTATTTTGATATTTGACCTTGACCTTTGACCTTATCCTTAAGAATATTTACCTAAAATTTTGTCAATATGATATATAAATTACCAGTAACTTGTATAGAGAAATTGAAGTCATTTGAGTAAGAACTCAAAAATATGAAATATTGACCTTATTTTTAACCTTGACCTTTGACCTTAACCTTTAAGTTAAATGGAATATTTCTTTTTGACTGACCTTCGCGTTGACAAAATTAATATACCTGTGAAATTTGGTGAAAATCCATCAAACGGTCTAGGGGGAGTTTCCGGACAGACAGACAGACGGACGAAGACGACGACGACGACAGACAGGCTGGCTGGTGGTGCACAGTATACGGGCGGGGTCTGTGTGCGCGATACCACTCTGCTTCGCAGAGTTGATAATGTTAATAATAATAATAAAGTAGGTGTGCATTTTCCGCATTACAAAAAAAAATAAAACAAAAATGCATACGCAACTCTGCGACCTATAATTCTGCAAGTAGTTAGGTAAAATAGGTTTATATACAGTATATATATATATATATATATATATATACCTGTATATACTGTATATATGTATAAGCCAGCAAAATTTGGTGACGATACGTAACCCGTTCAGTACAGTTCTGTCAATTTTATTTCATACTGTATACTAAGACAATTTTATTTAGTTTATGAAGGGCCTCCATAAAATTAGCAGGCTTTCAACTATCTTAACTCTTTTTACTACCACAGATCCTTCATATGCTCCATAAAATCGTCTAATTATAGCTAGAATACAATGAAAAAGACGTCACCGGTACACAAAGGGTTAAACAGTCTAGGAAGACTTTAAAGACAATTATCAACACTGTTCTTTTGTTTTTTGACCTTGACCTTTAACCTTAAGTATTATACTATATATATATATGATTGAAATATATGTTATTTAAGTAAAATGCAACTAACAGTCGTCAGCTTATCGAAAAAAGAAAACAAAATATGATGAAGGTCAACTTATGACCTTGGCCTGTGACCTTGACCTTTATGTAGAATTATATTTTTGTTTGCTTTGATGAAGCTCTAGAAAATCAAATAAGTGTGTCAAATTTCATTAAAGATCATCAGTTAGTTTCAGAGGTATTAAAGGAATAGTTGATCTTGACCTTTGACCTTCATCTTGACCTTCATGATGTCTGAAAATTTAACATTTTAATTTTCCCTTAATGCACAACTGTCTCAACGAATTTTGGGAAGTTTACATTAATAGTAAAGAAATTAGCCGTCCGGCTGACTCAGTTGATAGCGTGCCTGATTCCCATCTTGAAGGTCTCGCGTTCAATCTCAGCTCAGATTGAAAAGTTTTTCTGGGACATAGCCGGCGGTTACCATCTCCCCATGAGCAAGGGGGTTGGGTAATGGTCTCTGGTAGACTAAAGAAAGCCAAGCGCTTGTGAATCCTCGAAGGAGGAGATACGGGCGCTGTATAAGTAACCAGAAGATTATTATTATTTGACGTTGACCTGTGAACTTGACCTATCAAATGGAATTATGCTTATTCTTGTATGACCTTGTTGTAGGCATTCCGAATATACATGATATGCCTAATGAGAATCCTACATTAAATGAGAAATACTAGTAAAAATCATATATCGACCTTGACCTTTTACCTTCGACCTTAGAATTTCTTATCAAGGATTTAGTTAGCTTACAACAATGTTCGTATTAACTAGCATTATGAATATGGTGAAGCCTAATTAGTATACAAACTTATTGATTACAAATAGTGATCATATACTGTGACCTTGACCTTTGACCTTTGGCTAAAAGTAATATACATACATTTGGATGGTCGTCGCATTGACCAACTGAATTTGCCTGTATAATTTTATGACAATACATTAATCAGTCAAGGAGGAGTTTAGGGAAAATGACAAATACTCTTATCCTGACCTTGACCTCTGACCTTAACTATTACAATATTTATGTGAAATTTGATATACAGGGTGTTCCAGTAATGCTTTTCATAAATTATATGGTGGACTCATCAGACAAAAATAAGAATAAATTACTCTATGAACATGAGGTCGAGTATTTATAATGACGGAGTTATTACACGATTTAAGTTAACGATAGATACAATGCCATTCAGTCCAAGGGGTAATGTTGCCATTTTAGTGGATTATATCCATTTGGCCTTCGCTATCGCTTGCTAGCCTCAAGATAGTGAGCAGTAGCGATCTGACTTTTCGGTAGAAAAATATGTCCGGCTTTGCCGGATTTGATTATCCTACCGAAAACATCAGCTCGCTACCGCTCGCTAGCCTGAAGAGATAACGCCGATTGGATACTGCTCACTATCTTGAGGCTAGCAAGCGATAGCAAAGGCCAAATGGATATAATCCACTAAAATGGTAACATTGCCCCTTGGACTGAATGGCATTGTATCTATTGTTAACTTAAATCGTGTAATAACTCCGTTATTATAAATACTCAACCTCATGTTCATAGAGTAATTTATTCTTATTTTTGTCTGATGAGTCCACCATATAATTTATGAAAGGCATTACTGGAACACCCTGTATATTAGGCTATATTTAAGTAATAAGCCATAACACAGCCAGTTTTCTAAAATTTCAGTATTTTTTTTAAATAATAAAAGTTGACCTTTGGCCTTGACCTGTGACCTTTATGTAAGAGTAAATTTTTGTTTTGCATTGACATTGCCCATGAACACCAAATACGTATGCCTAATTTCATTAAAACACATCAGTTAGTTTCATATTTATTAATAGAATAGTTGACCTTTATCTTGACCTTTATGTCTCAACAGTTATTAATTTCCTTTTCACTTAAAGTGAAGCTATCTCACCAAATTGTGTGAAGTATGCATGAAAAGTGAAGAAAATAGCATATTGACCTTTTATTTGACCTTGACCTGTGACCTTGGCCTTTCATATGGAATAGAATAGTTTATTGTATGACCTTGGCCTAGGTATTCCGAATATACATGGTAAGCCCAGTGAGAATCTAACATTTAGTATGAGAAATACTAGTAAAAATACTATTTTGACCTTTGACCTTGAACTTTGACCTTAACCTTTAGAATATGAATAAAAAATTGGTGAAATACGGTATCAATGTTACCAGTAACTTGTAAACTTGTAGGGGAGGTGTGGTGGAGTGGTCATGCCACTGGATTGGTAATCCAATGGACCCGGGTTCAAATCCCGATATGTCAATGGGAAGATATTATTGGGATTAAATTTGTGCTGTACCTAGTATCAGTGCATTACCACAAAGCCCACCGAAATGCCAAAAAAATACCCTCATTGTTCCCTGATTAAATAACACTGTATGAATATTCCCATATTCAAAATATGTTACAGGGGGACAATGCCTAGTGAGTTCACTGCTCAATAGGTGGCGTTCTGAGAGTGAGGGTCTGAGTCTGGAGGGTGAGACGGTGAAGCACTTGAGCGAAGCAACCAGCCGCTTCAGAGATGGAGCTGCTTCGAGCCATGATGGATGCTTTACATGTCTCACTCCCCAGACTGGAACAAGACCTCACGGGCTTCACCGTGTTGAGCGGTGGAATGTACAGGCTCTCAGCCTATGCCCGAGAGGGAGTAGTTGGAATATAGAAAAAAAAAAAAAAAAAAAAAAAAAATGAAAATGAAGACATTTGATTAAAAACTAAAAATAAATAGTGAAAGTTGACCTTTCACCATGACCTGTGACCTTGACCTTTATGTAAGAGTAAAAAATTGTTTTCATTGACATTGCTCAGGAAAATCAAATAAGCATGACTAATGTCATTAAAACCCATCAGTTAGTTTCATTTGTATTAATTGAGTAGTTGACCTTGACCTTTGACCTTAACCTTGACCTTCATGATGTCTCAAAATTGATTATTTTCCTTTTCATTTAAAGTGCAACTATATTGCCAAATTTTGTGAAGTTTGCATGGAAAGTAATGAAATTAGCATATTGACCTTTTATTTGACCTTGACCTGTGAACTTGACCTTTCATATGGAGTTGTATAGTTTCTTGTATGACCTTGCCCTAAGCATTCCGAATATACATGGTAAGTTTAGTGAGAATCTAATAGTTAATATAAAAAATACTAGTAAAACAAATATTTTGACATTTGAATATGACCTTTGACCTTACCCTTCAAAATATTTATCTACAATTTGGTCAATAGGATATCGTGGTTAGTAGAAACTTGTATAGTGAAAATGAAGACATTTGAGTTCAAACTAAGACACATGAAATATTTACCTTATTTTTAACCTTGACCTTTGACCTTAACCTTTAAGTTAAATTGAAAATTTCTTTTTGACTGACCTTCGCATTGACCAAATGAATATACCTGTGAAATTTGGTGAAAATCCATCGAACGGTCTAGGAGGAGTTACCGGACAGACGACGACGACAACGGACGACGACGACGGTCAAGCTGAATTGTGGTGCACAGTATACGGGCGGGATCTGTTTGCGCGATACCACTCTGCTTCGCAGAATTGATAAAGTAGGTGTGCAGTTTTCGCATTACCAAAAAAAAAAAAAAAAAAAAAAAATGCGAACTCTACAACCTAGAATTCTGCAAGTAGTATTGAATCTCTTAGGTCAAATTGCTATATATATTGTTTTTATATATATATATATATATATATATATATATATATATATATATATATATTATAAATGTTTTATACTCACATCTGGACTTAAACACCAACAGTCAGAACAAGTGCCCATACTTTAATCCACTATACCACAGCGTGATATAGAGGATACTCTTGTGCAGTGGATTAAAGCATAGCCACTCGTCCTGACTGTTGGTGGTTCATGTCCGCCTGGGAGTATAAATATATAATTACATTTATGATCGCATTGAATCTTAACCATTGGAATAGTTATCTATAATAAGGTCAGCGTTACATTATTTTGTAGCATTTTGAATATGGTGTAATTAAAATTTAGAATATATATATAAGAAAGAAATAGTGACCATAATCTGTGACTTTCACCATTCACCTTAACCTTTGAATAACAAAAACACAAAATTTGGACAATCGTTGTATTGACCGACCGAATTTCCCAGCAACATTTGGTGACGATACATAACCCGCTCAGTACAGTTCTGTTAGTTTCATTTCATATTGGATATTAAGACGATTTTATTTAGTTTATGAAAGGCCTCCATAAAATTAGCAGGCTTTCAACTATCTTAATTAACCCTTTTTACTACCACAGATCCTTCATACGCTCCACAAAATCGTCTAATTATAGCCAGACTACAATAAAAAAAGATGTCACCGGTACACAAAGGGTTAAACAGTCTAGGAAGAGTTTAAAGACAATTATTAACACTCTTCTTTTGTTCTTTGACCTTGACCTTTAACCTTAAGTATTATAATATATATATATATATATATATATATATATATACCGGTATATGTATATATATATAATATATATATATTATACTATATACTATAATATATATATATATTATAATATATATATATATATACTAAATTTTCGATAAACTGACGACTGTTAGTTGCATTTTACTTAAATATCATATATTTCAATCATATATATATATATAATATTATATATATATATATATATATATATATATATATATATACAGTATATATTATATACTTTGTATATATATATATATATATATATATATAATTATGATTGAAATATATGATATTTAAGTAAAATGCAACTAACAGTCGTCAGTTTATCGAAAATGTTGTATTTTTATGATGAAGGTTAACTTATGACCTTGGCATATGACCTTGACCTTTATGTAGGATTATATTTGTGTTTGCTTTGTTGTAACCCTAGAAAATCAAATAAGTGTCAAATTTCATTAAAAATCATCAGTTAGTTTCAGAGGTATTAAAGGAATAGTTGACCTTGACCTTTGACCTTCATGATGTCTGAAAATTAACATTTTAATTTTTCCTTAAAGCACAACTGTCTCAACAAATTTTGTGAAGTTTACATGAATAGTAAAGAAATTTGCATATTGACCTTATATTTGATGTTGACCTTGACCTATCAAATGGAATTATGTTTGTACTTGTATGACCTTGGTCTAGGCATTCCGAATATGCATGATATGCCTAATGAGAATCTTACATTAAATAGGAAATACTAGTAAAAATCCTATTTCGAACTTTAACGTTGACCTTCGACCTTATAATTTATTATCCAGGATTTAGTTAGCTTAACAGCAATGTTCATATTAACTAGCATTATGAATATGGTGTAATTCGTATAAAAACATATTGATTACAAATAGTGATCATATACTGTGACCTTGACCTTTGACCTTTTACTTAAAATAAAATACATATATTTGGATGGTCGTCACATTGACCAACTGAATTTGCCTATATAATTTGGTGACAATACATTAAACAGTTGTGTAGGAGGAGTTTACGGTAAATGACAAATACTCTTGTTTTGACCCAGACCTCTGACCTTAACTATTACAATAATTATGTGAAATTTAATATATATGATATTTAAATAATAAGCCATAACACAGCCAGTTTTCCAAAATTTGAGTAATCTTTTTTGATAAATAATAAAAGTTGACCTTTGAACTTGACCTGTGACCTTGACCTTTATGTAAGAGTACATGAAAATCAAATAAGCATGCCTAATTTCATTAAAACCTATCAGTTAGTTTCATATATATTAATAGAATAGTTGACCTTGACCTTTGTCTTGACCTTTATATGTCTCAACATTTATTATTTTGGTTTTCACTTAAAGTGAAACTATCTCACCAAATTTTGTGAAGTTTGCAAGAAAAGTAAAGAAAATAACATATTGACCTTATATTTGACCTTGAACTGTGACCTTGACCTTTCATATGGAATTGAATAGTTTTTTGTATGACCTTGGCATAGGTATTCCGAATATACATGGCAAGCCTAGTGAGAATCTAACAGTTAGTATAAGAAATACTAGTAAACAACCTATTTTGACCTTTGACGTTACTCTTTAAAATGTTTATCTAAGATTTTGGCAATATGATATCAAGATTACCAGTAACTTGTATTGTGAAAATGAAGACATTTGAGTAAAAAGTAAAATAAATAGTAAAAGTTGACCTTTGACCTTGACCTGTGACCTGGACCTTTATGTAATTTTTTTTTTTTTTATTTTTGTATTGACATTGTCCTGGAAAATCAAATAAGCATGCCTAATTTCATTTAAACCCATCAGTTAGTTTCATATACTGTATATCAATAGAATAGTTGACCTTGACCTTTGACCTTTATCTTGACCTTTATGATATGTGTGTCCAAATGTATTATTTTCCTTTTCATTTAAAGAGCAACTATCTCACCAAAGTTGTGAAGTTTGCATGAAAAGTAAAGAAAATAGCATATTGACCTTTTATTTGACCTTGACCTTTCATATGGAATTGTATAGTTTCTTGTATGACCTTGGCCTAGGTATTCCAAATATACATGGTAAGCCTAGTGAGAATAAAACAGTTAGTATAAGAAATACTAGTGAAAAACTTATTTTGACCTTTGACCTTGACCTTTGACCTTACCCTTTAAAATATTTACCTATAATTTGGTCAATACGATATTAAAGTTACCAGTAAATTGTATAGTGAAAATGAAGACATTTGAGTAAAAACTAAATACTATGAAATATTGACCTTATTTTTTACATTGACCTTTGACCTTAGCCTTCAAGTTAAACGGAAACATTATTTTTGACTAACCATCACATTGACCAAATGGATATACCTGTAAAATTTGGTGAACATTCATTGAACGGTCTAGGACGAGTTTCCGGACAGACAGACGGACGACGACGACGACGACGGACGACGACGGACGACGACGACAGACAGGCTGGCTGGTGGTGCACAGTATACGGGTGGGATCTGTTTGCGCGATACCACTCTGCTTCGCAGAGTTGATAAAGTAGGTGTGCAGTTTTTGCATTACCAAAAAAAAAAAATATATAAAATGCATACACAACTCTGCGACCTAGAATTCTGCAAGTAGTATTGAATCTCTTAGGTCAAATCGGTATATATTATATATATATATATATATATAGAGAGGGGCGTAGCTAGAGAGGGGCGTAGCTAGAGATTTGGAGGTCCAGGGGGCTTGGTGCCTGGAGGGGCCCCCTCCATGGTTTGCTTATTATAGAAGGGGTTGGGGGTGGCGAGCGAAGCGATCCTGATCAGCTGGGGGGTTCGGGGGGGCGCTGTAAGCCCCCCCGAGAAAATTTTAGAATAATAATGCTACCTAGGTGCATTTTGACGATATCCATGACTCAATAGTGGGGTACTGGTAATAATTTAATATACAATTAATTATTATATCACCGTTATCTAATGGATTAGGAATACATGTACAATGGATGGTACAATACTGTAAAACATATACCACTTTGATGAACTCTTTCTCTTTGTCGTTCATTAGGCATGTCTGAAATAAGAATATAAAATATAATACTAATAAAATAATAAAAAATAATAATGTACATGAAACGTGATAACATTAAAATATTATTTCAACCCCACCACTGGCGTTAGGGAGTTAAAATAGGCGTCATTGGTAGGCCTCATCAAGCTATGCATTACCTCAAATCTCAATACTGGGGGCCTCTTCTTGATAACCCCAGTAACTTGTTAGAAAGCTTACCAACGTTTGCACCTGACCCTGAACCAGCCAAAGGGCTAGATTAACCTACAAACGAGTATTCAATGCTCACAACTGTGTTCCACCTGATTTCACAGTTCCTGGGCTTGATATGTACAGCCACCATAGCCTATAGCCTAGGCTATATGGAAGGCGTATTGTAGCATAAATAAAAGTGATCCAGAGTCTAAATTTGAAAGAATGAGTCATAGTGCTCATAGCCTAACCAAGGTAGCCTACACTCTACACCATTAATGTTGCCTCTCTATGCTCTATTTTAGCTGACGTATTGCACCCATACTTAATTGACTAATATTAAACGACTATGCATCTTTTTCACGATAAAGCTAAGGTTTAGTGAGACCATAAACATTGTATAGGCTATGTTAGGCCCCCTACAGTTCGAGAAAAAAATATGAGACCAAAACAGTCCTACAAATTTCAAGGCCTAAATATTTAGCACTTTAGAAGTTTAGCCTACTCTACAAATATCTTCGATACCACTCAACTTTCTCACAAGGTTAAGTACATAGGTTATCTATGAAATATAGATATCGATTTGACCATTACAGTTCACGAAAAAGAAAATATTACCGAAATTTTTGGTTCATATATTTATATATAATTGTATGTAGGCCTAATCTTCGATGATACACTCAACTTACTAACAATGACCATGTTTCTTGTTGTCAAATTAGGCTATATCTTATTATTCCTTTACACATGCTTACGAAAAACACAGTATATTAACCAACTGTCAAACTCAATAGTGCTATTTTGTAATGTATATAAAGTATAATCATTAGGCCTACCTATAGGCAGTGCGTCCTAAGCAAGTGGCGGGTAGGAGGCTAGGAGCGAGAGCGACGATGTCTCCCCTTGCACCGCCAAATCAATACTGATGGAGTGATCGTTATTTTTATAATTTTAAATACCCATGACGTCGCAGGATAGAAGAAAATAAAGAGGTTAAATCAGAAAACACACATGGTGTTTATTTTACTCATTATTAATATTACTTATATATACAGTATATACTATTAGTATAATTAATATTATTTTCAGATCCATTTGGGGGCCCCCTTCTCTTGGGGGCCCGGGGGGCGATTTCAAACAGCCCCCTCCCCCCCCCCCCCCCCCCCCCCCCCTTAGCTACGCCACTGTTAAATATATATATATATATATATATATATATATATATATATATATATATATATATATATTGTATATATAATAAATGTTTTATACTCACATCCGGACTTAACCACCAACAGTCAGAACAAGTGCCCATACTTTAATCCACTATACCATAGCGTGATATAGAGGATACTCTTGTGCAGTGGATTAAAGCATAGACACTCGTCCTGACTGTTGGTGGATCATGTCCGCCTGGGAGTAATTATATATAATTACATTTATGATCACATTGAATCTAACCATTGGAATATTTATCTATAATAAGGTCAGCGTAACATTATTTTGTAGCATTTTGAATATGGTGTAATTAAAATTTAGAATATATATAAGAAAGAAATAGTGACCATAATCTGTGACCTTCACCATTCACCTTGACCTTTGAATAACAAAAACACAACATTTGGACAATCGTTGTATTGACCAACCGAATTTGCCAGCAAAATTTGGTGACGATACGTAACCCGTTCAGTACAGTTCTGTTAGTTTCATTTCATACTGGATATTAAGACGATTTTATTTAGTTTATGAAGGGCCTCCTTTAAATTTGCAGGCTTTCAACTATCTTAATTAACCCTTTTTACTACCACAGATCCTTCATACGCTCCACAAAATCGTCTAATTATAGCTAGATTACAATTAAAAAAAAATTCACCGGTACACAAAGGGTTAAACAGTTGTTACGAAATAAACAAGGGCACTTAATAATGGACTAGATGATAGGCTATATCTACAACACCGGCCATTTGTTATATCTATTACAACGGTACGCTAATTCCAAACCCTCGAACTATTACGCCGGTGAACAAAAACACTTAAAACCCTCCAGAGTTAATCTACTGGATAGCGGAGTATCAATTAACTGGGTTTTAGTGCACTTCTACAAAGGCTTTCCGATGACGGCAAAGCCAACTCACAACAGTACTTACGTTACGAAAATGCTCTTAAGTAATAACAATGCTTGAATAAACTATATAAGATTTAACCCATAATTAGCGGCGAGCAACATAAGTCGAGTTAAATAAAGCTGGACTATGTGGCGGCGCTCGACATAACTCGAGTGGCAATTTCAGCACGTAATGTGGCTGAGAGAGAGAGACAAGTGGTGGCAGGAGACTAGCGAGCGTATGACTGCTCCAGACCACCGCGGCGAACCTACTGACACAAATCTCAGCTCCCTCCTCCCTCTCTCACTCGCTACATACTCAATTATGTACTGAAAGTACCGAATTACCTGCTTTTTGCACTCACGTTGCACGGTTATTGCAAGAAAACTATCCATCATACAAGGATCGTTATGGTGTCATTCGAAAGCTCTGTTTATGCCCTTTCAGGGATAGGTACTTGTTTTACGTTCTGGGTCTTATTTAGGCATGAAAATGATCACGTAAACAGCCCTATTTTGGCTAAAAACACCCCGCTGTGCGGTACACATAAATAAACCGCATAGGCCGCTCGTAAGGTGTTAATAAAGGAATAGTTGCTTACGTTAACTTTAGTGTGAGTCAGTACTCAACACTAAACTCTTCAATGCTCTATGAAAACACTGGAAGTCTAATCCTACAGCAATCAGATAAGGAATCTTCTGAAAAGGTATGATGCTCTAAGATGCTCGTTAATATAGAACAGAAATAATGCAGGGGCAGGACACCAAAGCGTGTATCTTAAATACACCAATAAGCAGGATACATATATATATAACAAGGGAGTGCAACAACTCTGTGACAGCACTAATAATAACCACTCAGAAACAGTACTTCCTTAGCCAACGTAACAGCCAAACTGGGTTGTGCACTATGCATCAACCAAGGCTAAAATAAGATGTGAATAATTCCTAAAGCATACACAATGAAAGTTAATAAACACAATGCTGTCTTTCTCACTAATAAAGTCTAGCAGTGGCATAAAAGGTACTAGGAAACTAGGCAGAGCGCAAGCATGCTCGTAGCCTACTGTCTCCCCTTGAACAGATTTCCCTTATGTTACGTTAAGTGACTTGGAGGCTCTCTTGGTAAGTCCATATCTCTAGTATCTGGTCTTGCCCTGGCGCTCCACAAAGGTCAACAAAATGAGGTAGCAAGCATACAGGTAAGTATAGGCAAAAGTCCTTCACCTGTATACTGCTACACTCGCAAAGGAAAATATGCACAAGGTTTACAGGCTAGCTAGCTTCGTCGATGTTGTACAGGCTCTGACTTGCCAAATACATAACTCAGACAACGACCAAAGATACCTTCCACTGTCTAGCATTAAATAATGGGAAAGAACAGCTCAATAATTAGAAGCACCCAAACACTAGGCTACCATATGAATGTGACTCTAATAATCCCTAAAACTAGTGCAAACATAAATGTGAGAGCTGGTGCTGGTAATACGACTGGCCGACTATGGAAGTCGTATGCAGAACCAGAAGGGATAAGTAATTGAATAAAGATGGAAGTATGAAAAAGAAGAAGTTGAGAGAGAGAGAAAGTAGTATAGGGGGTTATATGGGGGGACAGATTGCAAAGGACATGTAGGACCAAGCACGCTGTGCCAATCTCTGAAGGAGACATGCGAGCAGGAGCCCGCACCACCCTCGCAAGACCGCGGTCGCCAATCACAGAACACTACGTTATGAAGAGCAAGCGTCCTATGATGTAGCCAGGCCCGCCGGCTAATCAGGGGAGGGGGAAAGCCCGCGCGAGCGAGGGAGACACACGTACATACACACGCACATAATACCACCTCGCTGCCTCCTCCGCTCTCTCTCTCCTAAACTTCACACAATTGTTACGTCCTGGGATATATAAACGCTGGGCTCTTTCTATTGGACTAGGTATGCGGCAACAAGCAACAGCGGAAAACGCTAGATCCCACCCTTATCTATAAACCCAGGCAGCAAACCACCCTAAACCGTCAAGAGTCCTGCCTGGACAACAAGGTATCCTATGACTTGGTTACAGGGTGCACGCACTATAGACTGCTGATAGTCAAGCAGGCTATATAAAAGATCACACAATTAAGTTGACTTAAAGCTTCAAGGAAAAGATAGATAACGGGATTAAATTGCAGAAACAATTTAATAACAAACTAGAAGAAAGTACATTTAACGTTACGTTAATTAATACAACTAATCACCCCTGCGTGAAAGAAGGTGAAAGCAAACAGTCCTCAAAACATCGTACAGGTAGGCAAGGTGCAGGTTTCTAAACTGCATGCGGCCACTGTAGGATCTGATGCTTAGCAAAGAAAGTAAGTTACGGATTTAGAGAACTCTTATCTCATAAGCAGGAATAAATACTAGTGAGAGGCCATACAGTGTATAATGGCATAGGTATAATTAAATAAAGGCAGCAACTCGCAACATAACCACATACAGGTGTGCTTCTCACTCTTAGTCAGGCAAGCCTGCTCGGACAGAGTCTCTAAGCCACACCCTGACTCACAATGCTCACAAAGACGGTAAACTGTGGCACAATAACAAGCATACAGATATAATAAACCGCTAGCTGTTAATCTGCCAGGTGGCAGAGGTCTAGCCGGAAGGATATAGGCTTCGGATACTCGGGCTGAGCCACCTGCTCTAGCCTAGGGACGTTCCCAAGTCTGTGCGCCAAATTACTCTAATTGAAAGGGTGCTCTCTTGAGAGACTCCGATCCCAAGTATCTGACTCTCTCCTGGCGACCCTAAAACAAATGCAAGACGTGCTAACGCAGTGCTGAGTGGACTAGGCAAGGGCCCTCACACAACACAACACTAGACACAAAGGGACACAGACAAGAAAATGCCCCCAGACTCCCACGTGTATCCTAGTAAAGTCGTGCGGGTCCACAGGACTCGCACCAGCAGACTTTACTTAAAGGATCACAAAAAGCCTCCCCTCCGGTCTAGCCCCTGCTCACCTGCCACAAGAACACACTAGCAAGCATGAAACCACCAAATATGAGACAACAACAAAAACTTCCTAGGTCTCATTAACAATTATATCTCTGCATAAGGCCCTAAATCCTATCTAGTTATCTGAGAGCTCGTCGTTAATACAATGATAGATATAAGGTCTATCAAGGGGATGGGATAATTAAATAGATTGGTGAAGTAGTGGAAAGAAGGTATACAAAGTAAGAGAGAAAGTTTCTAAGTGGGGTTGAGAGGGATAGGTATCAAGGGGGTCCGAAGGGTACGACAGTGAGGTGAGCTCTGGGGAGAATAGCTCCTCTGGACCCCTCCAGGATCCCACACAAAGGCACGGTGGTCAGCCAATCACAGGCCGCTACGTCACCCGGCAGCAGGCCTGCAGAAGGCGCCAGGAACCACCAGCCAATCAAAACCGAGAGAAAAGGCCACGCGGGCGAGCAACTCCTCCGGGAGGGAGGAGGGAGGAGGAGGAAAAGCAACAGTCACCTCCCCCACCCTGCTCGCTCGCTCTCTCTCTCCCGCTCGTCTCCTCCCACTCTCACTAGACTTACATCTTATATATAATAATGAAACAATCAACTATCGAGAATAAAATATGCTAAGATGTGTTGGTTAAGAATAAGGGCAGCTTCAACCTGTGAAACAACATAAGAATATCCCAGACATTAGTTACATTGTCGTAGGATATATACTAAGGAAAAGCCGGCCAGCCGGCTGCCGCCAGCCGGTTTCTAAACGGCTGGGCAGCCGACACTCGCGCATGCCCGCACGTGGCTACTATGCAGGAGTGTCACACCTCCCCCAAGATATAAGACACTTGACTAAGTTCTTCATTTCTAACAGAAAGCTTCTCATAGTACCACACACTGTTGCGACACAAGGCACTATATATAAAAAAATAAACACTGTTGCACTCCACCGAGCAAGTTCAACTAACTTAGCGACAATAAGCGAAAACATTCAACTTAGATACTGCTACAACATCTTATACAGGCGGGTGCCCAACCCCGAAAAGGGTTGAAATAGGGAAGCTATCCCCCCGCCAAAGGCGGCTTTCTAGGGCCTTTCCTAGCTGATGCTGAGAGGATTGGGTTCTAGTCATGTGGTGATGGGCTGGTCTATCAGAGTGAGAACTGAGCGATCTCTGCCATACCCATAGCTTACTCTGACTGTTCCTTTTACTTATATATTTTCTAGATCTCAAGTGACGGCGTCTCTTGTGTGGATTGACTTCCTAGTCTACCAAGATTGGAAACCAAAGCGTCACATCTTTCCTTTGCCCCTCAACTTTCTCTTCATAATTGCTGAGGGCCACAGGGCCCTGGGTGGGGCTTTGGTTTCCCGGGCGTTTCCGCACCCTCCTCAGCTCCCTGCCATGGAGTGGCTTCGGTCACCCAGGCTTTATTGTGGTCGGCAGGGAGGGTTCTGTGGGGGCGCTCGGTTGTGGCCTTGGCCTTGCTCGGGGCCTTGGGGCTGTTCGGCCAGGCAGCTTGGGGAAAAACAACAACAACAACATCTTATACAAAATTCTACACGTTATAAAAATAAAGAGTTTTTATAAGGTTTTTGCTTTTTTAATTTTTTTCTTTTTCGGCTGAACTACAGTGACAGCCTATTTTCCTCCACTCTAAACACACACTGACTGAACGGCGAGGGTTCTCCTGAAAACAAACCCTCCCGTGACAACCAATCAGCCAAAACATTATCAGTGCCCTTAGCATGCCACACATCCAACTTGTGTCCCGGCAGCAAAACAACACCTGGCACTGATAAACTGCCCAGTTCATCACAAGACTGGCATTTCTCTTCGCTCTTTCCGGCAACGGGGCCTGCCAATAACCTTTCAATAGTTCTACCTTCGTGATAGGCGATGCAGCCCCGAGGCGGTCTATGGTGTCGTCAACTCTCGATAAGGTATAGGCGTCTGTCAGGGATAATGCACACACACACTCTCGCAATCAACACACTCACTGATCTTGCCACTTAACACCGGTTGCAAAGTTACAGGCAACGACCACTCACGACATTCCTTATCCCTCAGACCCTTCTCAACACGTAATCCAGCTCTGCTTGCACCACAGGCTGTCGAGCAGGATTTATACGGTAGGGAATTAAACTGAGCCTTGCACTATCTCCAGCCTGCATGTCGGATTCTACCCCGTACATCAGGCCTGGAGAAGCAACAAACATGCGGATGCACTGCCACAGCCTAGTAAACAACTTATCTCGCAGAATAACAATCCTAGTGCCCTTCCACAACCCAGCCGAGACCGCAGCTTCTAACCTGTAGTCTCCCTCCTTCTCCACCTTCGTCCCTAGAACAGCCAGGTCATGAGAGGGACAATCAGTACCACCTGTGCAGTCACTCCCATAGCTCATTATTGCTAAGGCTTCCCCGCCGATACCGTACATGCGCACCCCCGCATTCCTTGTGACGACATCTGCCTGCGCAGCATCACCACTTTCAGCGACATGGCCAGATACAGTCGGTCTATGGTCGGGCTGTTGCATTAGACTAGAGCAGCATTGGGAGGCTATGCGACGACCGGGCACAGCCACTCCACAGCCAACCTCACCAATCTGCTCAATGTCCTCCTTTTGACCACCACCCTTGGCAGCCATGGGTCGACCCTGACCTGGCAACCATGCCAAAGCCTCATCGCCCACCTTGAACCACCGAAACCACGAAGCTAACGGTCTTTCAACATTCACGTGACCTGCCCGCGGAACATCTTGCACCGCCCGAGTTGTGAGACTCAGGGGCTCGGCACGACCAGTGGGGTATGAACCGAGCTGGTGCTGGAGCGCTGCACACTGCTGCTCAGGCAGGTGCTCTAGCGCATCCACAGCCACCAGACTCGTGTCCCCCGCCCACTGCTCCGCCGAGACATTACAATCCCTACTCTCCTCCACCTGTGCCCTACTGCCCCCCTTTCCTTCTCCACCTTGGCCGCGGCAGACCAACGCAGGGACAGTAGGCTGCTCAGGTGGTTGCCTCACAAACTCCTCCAACAGGTTCACATGACATGTTTCCCCGTCCTTGTGTTTGATCTCGACAGCACCATTACCACACTTCTGAACTTCCGGATCCTCCAACTGCAGTTTACAAATATCTGAGGGAACCAACCTGTCTAGATGCTTCCGAAGCAACCCAAGTCCTCCCCCAATATCAAACTGAGCAACCCTTTTTTCTCTCTGTGTGTAACGTTGCTGCCTTGGAGCTCTTCCTGCCCTACCTCCTCACTAGCTGTGACAGGTCCTGGGGCCTCTCCAGACTCTAACATAGGTGCCAATAATGAGTCACCAAGAAACACTGCCGGCTCAAAACTCTCCAATTGACCAACACTTCCCGTTTTCTTGTGACCTTTCCTCCGCGGTTTGATAGACTGAGGTGGTGGCTGCAAGGCTCCGGATGTCTGAGAACGCGTCACAACACACGCCATGGTTTGTACGCTACACTTCTCAACCCGCTCCTGTTCCTCCCTACTAACGTCGGCCGCCTTCTCGGCAACGACCAAGGGTGAAACCTTAGAAGCAGGCACCGCAAAGTCGTTGCCGAGGAGGAGGTCGACGCCCCCAACAGGCAAGTTCTCTACAATTCCGACATCCAGCTCCTTCGCCACACCACCCACCTCCAGCTCCATCCGCACCAGCAGGTAGGACTTCGTAGCATTGATCCCCTGAACTACCACCACCCGAGCAGCGTTAGTCGGTCTACCAGTAAAGTTCCTTAACAAGGTCTGAGAAGCCCCAGTATTACGCAATAGCTTAACTCCTCGCCTTTCGCCAGCCCAACTCACAAAACCATGCCCTCTATGACCCCCAAAGACGTCGTGGACAGGGTTCGAGCCTTCCAGACTCTTGAACACAGGCTGTGTCCCAACCTCTGACGAACTACCCTTGGCAAACTCAGAAGATATAGGCGACACCCCTATGCTGCGAGCCAATGACACAACCTTGTTTGGTGGCTTGTTCGGACAAGCATTTGCAAAGTGACCCTCCTTGTGACATGCAAAGCACTCTTTACTCTTTGGATTCCCTTGGGAGTGGGAGGTACCATTAAACTTCTTATACGGGACGGTATTTGGTTTATGTTCAGTTTTCTTGTCAGTGCTACCTGGTTTTGTGTATTTATGTGTATCAAAATTCATGGGAGGGGGAGGGGTACGATCCTTTGCACCCGACTCACTCCTAGCTGCTGCTTCGCACCCTCGAATTAATGACAGTCGGAGGTCAGCCATTTCTGCTGCCTCCTGGAGAGTTCTAGGATTTTTGTCCTTTATATTTAATGTTAAGTCCCCGCCTGTGCACTTAAAGAACTTCTCCAAGAGAACCAACTCCCTCAACTCCTCAAAAGTAGCTGCGCTCTCAGAACGCAGCCAATGTCGTAGTGCATCAGACAAGTCCCGGGCGTGTTCTAGGAAGGTACTATCCTTGCCCTTAGTAACACCCCGAAACTTCAAGCGGTAAGTTTCTGGTTGTAACTCATAGGCCCGTAGCACAGCCTTCTTTAGCTCATCATAAACTACACAGGACTCTAAAGGTAGTGCATCATTCGCTTTTAGCCCCTTTCCTAGGAGTCTTGAAGAAACTAATGCTGCCCACTTTTCCTGAGGCCACTGGTGTTCCTGACACTTCTTCTCAAATCGCATGCATAAAAAACTCAGTCACACATGATTCATCGAACACAGGAACTAGTTTAAGCAGGTGCGACAATGATTGGTCCCGATGTCTGTTACCTCCCCCAATATTTCGCCCTGTTACCTCCACTCGAGATCTCTCCAGCTCCCTGTCAGCCCGATACCCAGTAGACTCTGCCTGCAGTTCAGCCTCTCGTATAGCTGTTCTCTGTGCAGCCTCAGCCTGAGCTCTAGCAGCTTCAACCTGAGCTCTAGCAACCTCAGCCTGCACACTAGCCTGTCTTTCGGCGGCCTCAACCTGAGCTCTAGCAACCTCAGCCTGCACACTAGCCTGTCTCTCGGCAGCCTCAACCTTGGCCATCTCAAGCCGAAACAACAATTCTGGAGTCAACCCTTGAGGAGGGGAAGGTGCATTTAATGGAGAGGGTCCCTGTGATTGAATTCCACGCTGCCATTGACCATCAACTTGGGGGTATGTACTAAATTCAGGCACCCTGACGTTTGATATGGGGATAGAGTGGAGGGGGGGCTGGGGACCGGGGCCCCCAGTCACCTCTCCACCCAGGTCTCTGCCTTCTAAACCCAATATCAAAGTCCTCAGCTGATCTTTCCTCATGCCACTTAAACCCTGGTGACCCTGAAGACCTGCCACACACTTTAAGCCATACTTATTCAGCTTCAACACCCTGGCAGCGGTAAGGGGCACCTCTAAAAATCTTCCAGCACCCTCCTCGCTATCGACTAGCCACTCCACAGGTCTTTCTCCCTCCGAGCCCGTATCGTGACTTGACCCACCACTGTGTTCTGATGTATTAGAAATGTTTGTGCACTGCAGTAATTATCACGGTTATAGAATGTGCCTTATCTCCTATGCAAGTATGTATATACTAATGTTATTTAAAGTCTTTAATGTGTTATATTGGTTGCTCCAAAAAAAACTCTATGTCCACTGTATTCCTCTAATCATAAGGAATCTCAAAACAAATGACCACTATATTCCTCTGTTCAGTAAATCCTATGCAAGGTCGCCATTTGTTACGTCCTGGGATATATAAACACTGGGCTCCTTCTATTGCACTAGGTATGCGGCAACATGCAACAACGGAAAACGCTAGATCCCACCCTTATCATATAAACCCTGGCAACAAACCACCGTAAACCGTCAAGAGTCCTGCCTGGACAACAAGGTATCCTATGACTCGGTTACAGGGTGCACGCATTATAGACTGCTGATAGTCAAGCAGGCTAAATAAAAGATCACACATATTAAGTTGACTTAAAGCTTCAAGGAAAAGATAGATAACAGAATTAAATTGCAGAAACAATTTAATAACAAACTAGAAAAAAGTACATTTAACGTTACGTTAATTAATACAACTAATCACCCCTGCGTGAAAGAAGGTGAAAGCAAACAGTCCTCAAAACATCGTACAGGTAGGCAAGATGCAGGTTTCTAAACTGCATGCGGCCACTGTAGGATCTGATGCTTAGCAAAGAAAGTAAGTTACGGATTTAGAGAACTCTTATCTCATAAGCAGGAATAAATACTAGTGATAGGCCATACAGTGTATAATGGCATAGGTATAATTAAATAAAGGCAGCAACTCGCAACATAACCACATACAGGTGTGCTTCTCACTCTTAGTCAGGCAAGCCTGCTCGGACAGAGTCTCTAAGCCACACCCTGACTCACAATGCTCACAAAGGCGGTAAACTGTGGCACAATAACAAGCATACAGAAATAATAAACCGCTAGCTGTTAATTTGCCAGGTGGCAGAGGTCTAGCCGGAAGGATATAGGCTTCGGATACTCGGGCTGAGCCACCTGCTCTAGCCTAGGGACGTTCCCAAGTCTGTGCGCCAAATTACTCTAATTGAAAGGGTGCTCTCTTGAGAGACTCAGATCCCAAGTATCTGACTCTCTCCTGGCGACCCTAAAACAAATGCAAGACGTGCTAGCGCAGTGCTGAGTGGACTAGGCAAGGGCCCTCACACAACACAACACTAGACACACAGGCACACAGACAAGAAAATGCCCCCAGACTCCCACGGGTATCCTAGTAAAGTCGTGCAGGTCCACAGGACTCACACCAGCAGACTTTACTTAAAGGATCACAAAAAGCCTCCCCTCCGGTCTAGCCCCTGCTCACCGGCCACAAGAACACACTAGCAAGCATGAAACCACCAAATATGAGACAACAACAAAACATTCCTAGGTCTCATTAACAATTATATCTCTGCATAAGGCCCAAAATCCTATCTAGTTTTCTGAGAGCTCGTCGTTAATACAATGATAGATATAAGGTCTATCAAGGGGATGGGATAATTAAATAGATTGGTGAAGTAGTGGAAAGAAGGTATACAAAGTAAGAGAGAAAGTTTCTAAGTGGGGTTGAGAGGGATAGGTATCAAGGGGGTCCGAAGGGTACGACAGTGAGGTGAGCTCTGAGGAGAATAGCTCCTCTGGACCCCTCCAGGATCCCACAAAAAGGCACGGTGGTCAGCCAATCACAGGCCGCTACGTCACCCGGCAGCAGGCCTGCAGAAGGCGCCAGGAACCACCAGCCAATCAAAACCGAGAGAAAAGGCCACGCGGGCGAGCAACTCCTCCGGGAGGGAGGAGGGAGGAGGAGGAAAAGCAACCCTCACCTCCCCCACCCTGCTCGCTCACTCTCTCTCTCCCGCTCGTCTCCTCCCACTCTCACTAGACTTACATCTTATATATAATAATAATGAAACAATCAACTATCGAGAATAGAATATACTAAGATGTGTTGGTTAAGAATAAGGGCAGCTTCAAGCTGTGAAACAACATAAGAATATCCCAGACATTAGTTCCATTGTCGTAGGATATATACTAAGGAAAAGCCGGCCAGCCGGCTGCCGCCAGCCGGTTTCTAAACGGCTGGGCAGCCGACACTCGCGCATGCCCGCACGTGGCTACTATGCAGGAGCGTCACACAATGCATCTTATATTCTAGCAATGATATAAAATACTTCCAAGTGTCACAGACAAGAATAAAGACCACGACTGATCTGTCTGTGACAACATGAACTCTATGAAAGAAAGAACATCGTTCTACGATTATTGTAGCCCATATCACTGCCCTGGCGAGCGCTAGCGAGTTACGAGTGCATTCTGGCAAGCTGGCCAGCGTAACACAGTCTAGGAAGAGTTTAAAGAAAATTATTAACACTCTTTTGTTCTTTGACCTTGACCTTTAACCTTAAGTATTATAATATATATATATATATATATATATATATATATATATATATATATATATATATATATATATATATATATATATATATATATGATTGAAATATATGATATTTAAGTAAAATGCAATTAACAGTTGTCAGTTTATCGAAAATTTAGTATTTTTATGATGAAGGTTAACTTATGACCTTGGCCTATGACCTTGACCTTTATGTAGGATTATATTTTGTTTGCTTTGATGTAACCCTAGAAAATAAAATAAATTTGTAAAATTTCATTGAAAATCATCAGTTAGTTTCAGAAGTATTAAAGGAATAGTTGACCTTGACCTTTGACCTTCATGTTGTCTGAAAATTAATATTTTAATTTTTCCTTAAAGCACAATTGTCTCAACGAATGTTGTGAAGTTTACATGAATAGTAAAGAAATTAGCATATTGACCTTATATTATTTTGATGTTGACCTTGACCTATCAAATGGAATTATGTTTATACTTGCATGACCTTGGTCTAGGCATTCCGAATATGCATGATATGCCTAATGAGAATCTTACATTAAATAGGAAATACTAATAAAAATCCTATTTCGAACTTTAACCTTGACCTTTGACCTTGACCTTCGACCTTATAATTTCTTATCCAGGATTTAGTTAGCTTAACAGCAATGTTCATATTAACTAGCAATATGAATATGGTGTAATTCGTATACAAACATATTGATTACAAATAGTGATCATATACTGTGACCTTGACCTTTGACCTTTTACTTAAAATAAAATACATATATTTGGATGGTCGTCGCATTGACCAACTGAATTTGCCTATATTATTTGGTGACAATACATTAAACAGTTGCCTAGGAGAGTTTACGGTAAATGACAAATACTCTTGTTTTGACCTAGACCTCTGACCTTAACTATTACAATATTTATGTGAAATTTGATATATATAATATTTAAGTAATAAGCCATAACACAGCCAGTTTTCCAAAATTAGAGTAATCTTTTTTGATAAATAATAAAAGTTGACCTTTGACCTTGACCTGTGACCTTGACCTTTATGTAAGAGTACATGAAAATCAAATAAGCATGCCTAATTTCATTAAAACCTATCAGTTAGTTTCATATATATTAAACAAAAAATTGACCTTGACCTTTGCCTTGACCTTTATGTCTCAACAATTATTATTTTGGTTTTCACTTAAAGTGCAACTATCTCACCAAATTTTGTGAAGTTTGCATGAAAAGTAAAGAAAATAACATATTGACCTTTTATTTGACCTTGACCTGTGACCTTGACCTTTCATATTGTTACGACCGGGACTACGAATTAAACAAGGGCACTCAATGATTGGACTAGTAATAGGGCACTATGCAACAACGGTACGCTAGATCCAAACCCTTGAACTTATATGCCGGCGAACAAAACACCTATACCCTCCAGGGTTAATCTGCGATAGCGGGGTATCCTTAACTGGGCATAAATGGACTCTACTTCAGGCTAACCTGCACTGGTATAGCCTGATAACAAACAAGATGCAAGTTACGTTAAAATGCATAAAAAGGAATCTATGGAAAGATCAATTAAATCACTGCAAGATTTAATACTGTAAAAAGATGCTTCAATACAGTTACTCTAAACAACAATAAACTCTTCACTCCTATCTGAAAGAAAGTGAAGTATAGTCCTACAGCATAGACCTGGAAACTTCTGAAGAAAGTCTGATGCTCATAAGATGCTCGTACTGATTTAGAACTATATAAAGGCAGGAGGCAGGACACCACACGTGTAAATCGAATACACTAAAATATAGGGCATATAATGTTAACTTTCCCAGACATATATGACGCGATCGCGTCATATGGCAGAGTGAACCAATAACTCATATGACGCGATCGCGTCATATGGACTTATTATATTGCTAGAAAATAAGTTTATGACGCAATTGAGCCGGTCTTTTGGCTGGTACGTCCGATAAGTTAGATGTACATGTGGACACATCTAGCAACCCCCTAGCGTCCCTGTGAGGGCCCCGCGGTGGTAGAGAGAGCCAGTCTCTTCCCTTCAGCCAGCCTAGTAGGTGGGTTTGCGCGGCCCTTTAACCCTTAATTAGCGGCTCACCACATAAGTCGAGTTAAATAAAGCTGGACTATGTGGCGGCGCTCGACATAGGTCGAGTGGCAATTTCAGCACGTAATGTTGCTGAGAGAGAGAGACAAGTGGTGGCAGGAGACTAGCGAGCGTATGACTGCTCCAGACCACCGCGGCGAACCTACTGACACGAATCTCAGCTCCCTCCTCCCTCTCTCACTCGCTACATACTGAATTATATGGGGAAAGTACCGAATTACATGCTTTTTGCACTCGCGTTGCACGGTTATTGCAAGAAAACTAGCCATCATAAAAGGATCGTTATGGTGTCATTCGAAAGCTCTGTTTATGCCCTTTCAGGGATAGGTACTTGTTTTACGTTCTGGGTCTTATTTAGGCATGAAAATGATCACGTAAACAGCCCTATTTTGGCTAAAAACATCCCGCTGGGCGGTACATATAAATAAACCGCATAGGCCGCTCGTAAGGTGTTAAACCAAGGGGCCTCCATTTTGCCCAGCCTGGCTGGTAGTACCGCCCTAATATAACCCAAACGAAGTGCTATATCATTGGGTTATCGATGGATTATTGTGTTATTCTTATTTAGGGTAAAATAACCATGTTAGTGATGTGTTTTGCTAGTCTGGTGTACGTGACCAAGGTGGGCTCCACAAGGGGGCCATGGTTTCGCTTGTTTGTGGATCACTTTCATACCATATCGAGTCAATTATATTGCTATTTATCACATGAAGTAGTGTATCTTACTTGTATAAGTATTTCGTAGTGAAAACACTTTTATTACTGGTTGAGCATTCTCTGGTGTAGGCTACGTGACCAAGGTGGCCCACGAGGGGCCATGCTTTTTGCCTATACGTTTTGCTTGTTTGTGGATCACTTTCATATAAATATCAGTCAATTATATTGCTATTTATCTGTTCAAGTAGTGTATCTTACCTTGTTGTGTTTCATAGTGAAAAAACTTTCATTACTGGTCGAGCATTCTCTGGTGTTACGTGACCAAGGTGGAGGAGCCCACGAGGGGCCATGCTTTTTGCCAAACGTTTTGCTTGTTTGTGGAACACTTTCATATAAATATCAGTCATTTATATTGCTATTTATCCGTTCAAGTAGTGTATCTTACCTTGTATTAGTGTTTCTTAGTGGAAAAAACTTTCATTACTGGTCGAGCATATGTCGCCATGCTCCCTCAGCCCTGTGCATTTTTGCTCGAAAATTTAGTGGTGGAAAGTGCTTGCATTTTTGCTCGATAATTTATTGGTGGAAAGTGCTTGGGAGGTAAGTTTTTTATTGGCAAAAGCACTCTACATATACGGCTTGGTGGCCACGAGGTGGTGGTGGTGATGGTCATGATGGTGGTGGTGGTGGTGGTCGTGGTGGTGATGGTCGTGGTGGTGGTGATGGTGGTGGTCGTGGTGGTGGTGGTGGGGGTGGTGGTGGTGGTGGTGATGATGGTCGGGGTGGTGGTGGTGGTGGTGATGGTCATGATGGTGGTGGTGGTGGTGGTGGTGGCGTGATGATGGCGGTGGTGTGGTGGTGGTGGAGATGGTGGTGGTGTTGACACCAATAGGGTAGGGTCCCTTTTCTGACCGTGGGTCAGGTCAGAAAATGAACTCAACCCTATTTGTGTCAACACCACCACCATCTCCACCACCACCACCACCATCTCCACCACCACCACCATTTTATTATTTGTGTTATTTTATTATTTGTATTATTATTATTATTATTATACCTGTTATTCCTGTGTATGGGATCACCCATAAAAAAGTATTTATATTGGTATTTAATTTATATTTTGGCTTTATTTATTATTATTTATTATTTATTATTTATTTATTATTAATTAATTTATTATTTATTTTTATAATTTATTTATTATTTATTATTTATTATTATTATTTATTATTATACCCAACATAAATGTCCCCCACCACAAACTCTTATTCTATATAATATATATATATATATATATATATATATATATATATATATATATATATATATTTTTTTTTTTCTTTTTTTTTTTCTTTTTTTTTTTTTTTTATTAGGGGTAGGCCCAGCATATATATATATATATATATATATATTTTTTTTTTTTTTGGGGGGGGGGGCCTATATATATATATATTTTATTGTATTTTTTTTAATTTTTCCCTATACCCCACCTCCCCCCCCCTTCCCCCTATTATGTTTGATAAAATATATATAATTAGCCTACTGTATATATATGCCTCCACATTTCTGTCAACACAGTGGTGTTAGTTGTGGTGGTGGTGTTAGGTGTGGTAGTTGTGGTGGTGGTGATGGTAGTTGTGGTGGTGGTGATGGTAGTTGTGGTGGTGGTGATGGTAGTTGTGGTGGTGGTGGTGGTGATGATGGTAGTTGTGGTGGTTTTCACACCTTCGAATACCACTCCCTTGGCTTCACACCTCCCAATAGGGTACCTGGACCTGAGTTGACCTGAGTGACCCTTCCCTAGACAGTCACTTGATCTCTTGTATATACTATGTTTTTTAGTTTTATACCCCCTACCCCCATTATATCCCCCTCCCCCTCCCTCCCCCATTATATCCCCCTCCCCCATTATATCCCCCTCCCCCTCCCTCCCCCATTATATCCCCCTCCCACTCCCTCCCCCATTATATCCCCCTCCCACCTCCCTCCCCCATTACACCCACCTCCCCCTCCCACCCCCATTATAACCCCCTCCCCCTCCCTCCCCATTATACCTCCCTCCCCCATTATACCCCCCTTATATTATATATTATATTTTATTATATAATATTATTATATATTATTATTATACTCCTCCCCTCCCTCAACCCTCTCCCCCCCGTTCCCCCTGCCCCCATATAAATATTACTAGGCTAGTATCTATTTATTTTAGATTATTATTATACTCCTCCCCTCCCTCCCACTCCCCCTCCCACCACATATATATATATATATATATATATTTTTTTTTTTTTTTTTTTTTGGGTGGGGGTTTATTTTTTTTTTATTTATATTTTATTTTTCTAATTGTAGATTGATATATATATATATATATATATATATATCATTAGTATATATATATATGCTATAGATAATATAAGAGCATTCGTATTTATGTATTTATCTGTTATGCCCCCTCCCCCTCCCCCACATACCCCGCTCCCCCCATATAATCTTTATGTATTCATCTATGTTATGCCCCCTCCCCCAGATACCCCACTCCCCCCATATAATCTTTGTGTATTTATCTATGTTATGCTCCCTCCCCCATATACCCCATTCCCCCCATATAATCTTTATATATTTATCTATGTTATGCCCCCTCCCCTCCCCTCCCCCCAATTATACCCCCCTTCCCCTCCCTCCCCCCCATTATCCCCCCTCCCCCCCATTATACCTCCCTCCCCCCCCATTATACCTCCCTCCCCCCCCCCCCCATTATACCCCCTCACCTCCCCCCTCCCCCTCCCCCTCCCCAACCCCCCATATATATATATATACATAACTTTTTTTTTTTTTCTTTTTTTTTTTTTTTGGGTGGGGAGGGTTATTTTTTTATTTTTATATAATTTTATTTTTCTAATTGTAGATTGATATTATATATATATATATATATATATATATATATATATATATATATATATATATATATAAAATAATTCGTATTTATGTATTTATCTAAGTTATGCCCCCTCCCCCTCCCTTGCCCTTTTTACACCCTTCCCCTCTTTCCCCATTTTACCCCCCTCCACCCATATATATATATATATAATATCATTCGTATTGATGTTTTTATCTGTTATGCCCCCTCCCCCATATACCCCACTCCCCCCATATAATCTTTATGTATTTATCTGTTATGCTCCCTCCCCCCCTCCCCATTATTCCCCCCTTCCCCTCCTTCCCCCCCCCCCATTATGCCCCCTCCCTCCCCCATTATACCTCCCTCCCCCCCCATTATACCCCCTCCCTCCCCCCCCCATTACCCCCTCCCCTCCCTCCCCCTCCCCCTCCCCCTCCCCCCTCCCCCCATATATATATATATATATATATATTTATTTTTTTTTTTTTTATTTTTTTGGGGAGGGTTATTTTTTTATTTTTATTTTATTTTATTTTTCTAATTGTAGATTGATATAATATATATATATGTATATATATATATATATATATATATATATATATATATATATATATATCATTCGTATTTATGTATTTATCTAAGTTATGCCCCCCCCTCCCCCTCCCTCCCCCGCCTCCCCCCCCTCCCTCCCCCCTCCCCACCCTCCCCCTCCCCCTCCCCCCTCCCCCTCCCCCCCATATATATATATATATATATACATATTTATTTATTTTTATTTTTTGGGTGGGGAGGGTTATTTTTCTATTTGTATTTTATTTTATTTTTCTAATTGTAGATTGATATAATAAATATATATATATATATATATATATATATATATATATATACCGTATATATATATATATCATTCGTATTTATGTATTTATCTAAGTTATGCCCCCTCCCCTCCCTCCCCCATTATACACCCTCCCCCTCCTCCCCCATATAATCTATATATATATATATAATTCGTTTATGTATTTATATGTTATGCCCCCTCCCCCCCCCCTCCCCTTTATACCCGCTCCCTCCCCCCCCTCCCCATTATACCCCCCTCCCCCTCCCCATTATACCCCCCTCCCCCTCCCCCCCCATTATACCCCCCTCCCTCCCCCATTATACCTCCCTCCCCCCTCATCACCCCCTCCCTCCCTCCCCCTCCCCCTCCCTCCCCCTCCCCCTCACCCTCCCCCCATATATATATATATATATATATATATATATTTTTTTTTTTTCTTTTTTTTTTTTTTTTTTTTGGGTGGGGGAGGGTTATTTTGTTATTTGATTTTATTTTTCTAATTGTAGATTGATATATATATATGTATATATATATATATATATATATATATATATATATATATATATATATATACTGTATATATTCGTATTTATGTATTTATCTAAGTTATGCCCCTCCCTCCCTCCCCCATTATACACCCTCCCCCTCTTCCCCCATTATACCCCCCTCCCCCCATATATATATATAATATCATTCGTATTGATGTTTTTATCTGTTATGCCGCCTCCCCGATATACCCCACTCCCCCATATATACTTTATGTATTTTTCTGTTATGCTCCCTCCCCCCCCTCCCCATTATACCCCCCTTCCCCTCCCTCCCCCCCCCCCATTATACCCCCTCCCTCCCCCATTATACCTCCCTCCCCCCCCCATTATACCCCCTCCCTCCCCCCCCATTATACCCCCTCCCTCCCCTCACCTCCTCCCTCCCCCTCCCCCTCCCCTCCCCCCCCCCCAATTATATATATATATATATATATTTTTTTTTTTTTTTTTTTTTTTTTTTTTTATTTTTTTTTTTTTTTTTTGGGTGGGGGAGTGTTATTTTTTTATTTATATTTTATTTTTCTAATTGTAGATTGATATAATATATATATGTATATATATATATATATATATATATATATATATATATATATCATTCGTATTTATGTATTTATCTAAGTTATGCCCCCTCCCTCCCCCATTATACACCCTCCCCCTCTTCGCCCATTATACCCCCCTCCCCCCATATATATAATATAATATCATTCGTATTGATGTTTTTATCTGTTATGCCCCCTCCCCCATATACCCCACTCCCCCATATAATCTTTATGTATTATCTGTTATGCTCCCCCCCCCTCCCCATTATACCCCCCTTCCCCTCCCTCCCCCCCCCCATTATACCCCCTCCCTCCCCCATTATAACCTCCCTCCCCCCCCATTATACCCCCTCCCCCCTCCCCCCCCCCCCATTATACCCCCTCCCTCCCCTCACCCCTCCCCCTCCCCCTCCCCCCCCCATATATATAATATATATATATATTTTTTTTTTTTATTTATTTTTTTTTTATTTGTAGATTGATAATAATATATATATTATATATATATATATATATATATATATATATATCATTCGTATTTATGTATTTATCTAAGTTATGCCCCACCCCATTATCCTCCCCCTCCCCCTCCCTCTCCCCCCCAGTATATATATATATACAATATATATATTTATTTATTTTTTATTTATTTGGGTGGGGGAGGGTTATTTTTTTATTTTTATTTTATTTTATTTTTCTAATTGTAGATTGATACCATTTATATATATATATATATATATATATATATATATATATATATTCGTATTTATGTATTTATCTAAGTTATGCCCCCTCCCTCCCCCATTATACACCCTCCCCCTCTTCCCCCATATAATCTATATATATATATATAATTCGTGTTTATGTATTTATCTATGTTATGCCCCCTCCCCCCTCCCCATTATACCCCGCTCCCCCTCCTCCCCTCCCCATTATACCCCCCTCCCCCTCCCCATTATACCCCCCCCCCCCATTATACCCCCCTCCCTCCCCCATTATACCTCCCTCCCCTTCCCCCCCTCACCTCCCTCCCCCTCCCCCTCCCCCTCCCCCTCCCCCTCCCCCCATATATATATATAGTGTGACGCACCCAGTGCTGGGCAACGCAACCTGATTGTACTCCTTGGTACTCCACTGTACCGCCTGTGATCTGGCTACCGTCAGCCGCTATGTATATTGAGTGTGACAACTTATAACTATGTTCTTTGTATCTCTGCAAAGGTCTCGTCATGTGCTAACCAGTGGTGGGTTTTGTTTTAAGCCATGTCGAGACCTTCCATTTAATATGTAGTATCAATAGAGAAGTTGATAGATAGGATAATGGGAATTCAGAGAGAGAGAGTGAGATGGGCTTTAGAGCAAGAGGGTAGCAACACGCCGCGCTGCCGGCCGGGTGGTTGCCAGACGTATGGACTGGTTGGCAGCCTTGCCCTTATAGCTAGGCGCGATAGGGTTGGTAGTCCATTGGTGCCTGCCTGGGCTGGGCCCATGTTGTCGTACAGCACACTGCCTGGAGGTTGGCTGTGTGTTCCTGGACTAGGTTGCCTAGAACCTTTGAGATTCTAACATCCCTTGCTCTCTCTCCCCACTTCTCACGGTTGCACTCTTTCTCTCTGACGACATTACTCTCATTTCATTCTTCTCTCTATTTAAATGCATAACCTTCCCTTGAGGTCCTAAAGGAGTTTCAGCACTCACCTCTCGTATTACTCTTAGGACAAGCATATATTTACATGTATTAGATTTAAGGGGTTAAGGTGAACAGCGATCTTCTTGATGAGGATAGTTGGTGAACGTTCTACATGTTCACGAGTTATATGCCCTGCTCATCATCCCATTTGTGACTAGACTGGTGCCATGTGTAAGAGCCCGACCATGCCCCGGAGTTGTCTGTAGAGGGATGAGGACTTAGCCTTGATTTGCATACCGAGCCAGGAGCGAGTGTAGCACCCGAGACTACAGCTCGCTCGTAGTACCGGTATAGTAGAGTAACGTAATTTATCTGTCCTTGTGTTCTCTACAGTCTTCTCCTGGGTTCTCGCTTTCGGTGCTGGGACTCGTTGTTCCTGTGACTTGGCCTGCTAGCTAGAACACATGGGGATGATGAGTGGGATATATCTTTATTTTACTATGCATTGCAGCTCTCTTTAAGTATATATCTATAACACTTTACAATACACATTACTCACACACAAGACAACACTATTAATACTTTCATGTATCAATTAACTGCACTGTCGTTTTGCTGCTGTGTCCGGAGTTCTGTTGCGTAGGGCGCATACGGACTCGGAGGGGAGACAGAGTGAGAGAAGCGAAGTAGCCTATGCGGTAGTAGGCTACCGGCGCAGTACTGTTGCCTGCAACCTTTTAGTTATTCCAAGTATAGATTCATTATTATAATAAGTGACTACTGTTTATGTTCCTCCCATGTGTATTATTAGGTATCTACTGGATCATGAACATCTTGTATGCTACATGCTAGTGCATGTTAGTAGGGGACAGTTAGTGTAGTGCACGCGCTTTCAAGTAGGCGTGTACATTTGTCATTTAGCATTTCACTGTCATACCTTTAGCCTGCTTCTATTCTACATTATTAGAGGCTTAATATTAACGTAGTTTCTTGAGTATTGCATTTCTTTAGTAATAACGTAACCTATAAATGTCTGAGGGAGTTTAGCCTCATAGCCTACCCCTGTTGTACACTTTCGCCGAGTTAAGGTACCTCGTTACCGTAGACGATAACTCTGTAGGGCATTGGTGCTTTTGTTGTCTGGAGCATATAGTATTTGGGACTGGAATCGAGCGTGTCGTTGTCACTTAAGCCATTTCTGTCCTACGATCAAGAATCCCGAATATGTATTGCCGATCCAGCCGTAACAAAATGGCGACCTTGCACAAGATTCAGTAGTATCCTATCACATGTTTTTTGGAGAACTATTCTATGCTACCTAGTAGAGCTGGCTAGAATTGTCTTGCATATTGGAGGAATTTTTATTGTGTCATTATTGTATTGGTGGACTTGCAGATTGTTTCGTTAGGTGTCTAGAGTAGAGTCATTCAAGCATCTTTAACATTTTGTGAGTCGAGACTGCAATTAGTAATAAGCACTTTTTTTTGTTTATGAACAGCAATTGTATAACCAGCACTATGTCTAATGACTCATCATTTACGGGGGAGGATAACACGGTACAGCCTAGTGACCAGCAAGTACAGCAGATATTTAGGGAGGGGAGTGTTATAAGTGGAGAGAGGGATGCCCGGGCATTTTTGCAGACACCTTTGACCGAACAGCGCCTGCAGGCTATTGATTGTTACGGTCTTCGCTGTTTAGCCACGGTTTTGGGGCGGGACTGTCCTGACAGTTGGCCCAAGAAGAATTTGGTGGCATGTTTGTTGGGTGATGGCGATGGGGCGGTGGGTGGAGTTGGGTCTTGGGGGGTTCCCTCCAAGCCTCCATTCCACTCTACCCCTGAGCTGGGCCCTCAGCCAGCGAGTCTTAGCACGATGCAGCAGGAGGGTTCTCAATGGCAAGCTGGCTTACCCGTAAACATGTCTCGGTGTGGATCCCCCATTTTGTGCTCTCTCCCCCCCCAGGCCTGTCTCCTGAGATGTTATTTCAGCTAGAACTAGCTAAGTTTTAAGCTGCAGGAGACTCAGATACAACAGGCTAGTATAGAACGCATAGAGGTTGCTAGAATCCAAGCCAATCAGGATGCAACCAGGTACCAGGCTGAAATGGATGTCGAGAAGTCTAGAGTAGAGACCACGGGGCGTCATCTCGGTGGTGGGCACCGGGTTACAGACTCACTTTCGCATTTAATTAAGTTAGTACCCGCATTTGATGAGACAGCAGTGACTGAGTTTTTTGCTCGTTTCGAAAAGAAGTGTCGTGAGTATGACTGGCCGGAGGTTAAATGGGCAGCATTAGTTTCATCACGTCTAGTGGGTAAGGGGTTGAAAGCCTACGATGCACTGTCACTGGACGAGAGTGTCGTGTATGGACTGGTGAAGGAGGCTGTGCTCCGGGCCTACGAACTGCAACCCGAAACTTATAGATTGAAGTTCCGTGGCGTGAATAAGAAGAGCGACGTCAGTTTTATGGAGCACGCACGGGACTTAACAGATGCATGTAATAACTGGTTTCGGTCCGAGCACGCAGAGTCGGCTGAGGAAATTAAGCAACTTTTCTATCTGGAACAGTTTTACAAATGTACTGGAACCGATCTAACGCTGAACATTAAAGAAAAATGTCCCAAGACAGTAGAGGAGGCTGCCAAGATGGCAGACCTCAGATTATCATTGATTCGTGGTTGCGGTGCCGCTCAGAGGGCTGAGTCAGGGCAGAAGGGGCGCTATACCCCACCCACCAGAGTTTTCGATAATAACAAATCCTATGACACACATAACCACACTAAAAGCATTGCACCTAATAACACCTACAAACACAAGCCTCTCCCGTTTACTAAAGGTCAGGCCCCTTCTTCGCCCGCACAAGGGAAGAAGCCCATTGGGGATGTGAAATGTTACAAATGTCAGAAGCTAGGCCATTATTCACGTGAGTGCCCTAGTAACACTCCCGCTAAGCCGGTGTCATTGGTTCACAGTATCGGTGTGTCTCTGAAGGCTGCAGCAACTGCCCGGGGTAGGTTGTCAGCAGCTGAGGCACACGCGGTAAAGAAGCGTACGGAAGGCTCGACACCTGTCCGGGACACTTTCTGTAGCCATCGGGGACACGGGTTTGTGAGATGGGGGAGTGAACTACGGAGGGTTGACTTGTTGAGAGATACGGGGGCTTCGCAAACTTTGTTGAGGAACTTCACAGGGAAACCGATAAATGCGGCCAGAGTTGTTGTGGTGCAGGGTATAAATGCTACGAGGTCATACCCACTTGTGAGGTTGGAGTTGAGAGTGGGAGAGGTGTGCAGGGAGCTGGATGTAGGGATCGTTGAGTGTTTGCCAGTTGAGGGCGTCGACCTTCTTCTCGGCAACGACTTTGCGGTGCCCACTTCCGGGACTCCACCCTTAGTCGTTGCCGAGAGGGCGGCCGACGTGGATGGTGAGAATCGGGAATGGGTTGGGAGGTGCCAACAGGATGAGATGGCCTGTGTGGTAACCCGATCTCGCTCTGCGGCTCCTGCACAGCCTAGCACTCAACCTCGGGGACAGTGGAGGAAGGATCAGGAGAAGGTTGCTAAGGGCAGGAAAAGGGACATTGATTCTGCTGCACTTCTCGGTGATTCGGTACTTGGACCTATAATAAACACGGGAGTTGACTCTGGCCCAGAGATGGTGTGTAACAAGGCAGAGTTGGGTAAGACTTCGCGTGAGGCAAGAGCTGTAGCGAGAGCCACTAAGGCAGTAGAGCCTACTAGCCGGGGTAATGTCTTATTACAAAACCATCTTGATGCATTGACGCCCGGGGACATAAGTGAGCAGCAGCTGCAAGACGCTAGCCTAGCTCGTTTATAGCAATGGTGCCATAGAGTTGGAGGAAGATGGGGATGCGAAGCCGGGAGATTTCTTTAGGCTCAACAGGATATTGTACCGCAGATTTTTAGACCCCAAATCGAAGTGGGAGGGCGGTGCGAGGGTAGTAGACCAGGTGGTTGTTCCAAATAAGTATAGAGAGTCCTTATTGTGTCTGGCGCATGATGTGCCGGTGGCGGGTCATTTGGGGGTAACAAAAACATTGGCGGCATTGGGCAGGTTTTTCTGGTGGCCTGGGGTCAAGGCTGATGTCTGTGCATGGGTGGCTGGGTGTGCGACCTGCCAGACAACGGGGAAGCCTAACCAGACAATCCCGAAGGCACCTTTGTTTCCCATACCTGTCACCGGGCCTCCGTTCAGCAAAGTTGTAGTAGATTTGGTTGGCCCTTTCCCGCCTACTAGTAGTGGCAATAAATTCCTGTTGACAATCATGGATGTGGCTACGAGATACCCGGACGCATACCCCATGAGAAACGGCTCGGCAAAGGCAGTTGTTAAAAACTTATTATTGTTCTGTTCCCGTTATGGATTTCCACGTGAGGTGCAGTCAGACCAGGGGAGCAATTTTACATCCAAATTGTTCAAGCAAACCCTTCAGTTGCACGGTATATGTTTCTGTAGTGTCGTCAGCCTACCATCCCGAGAGTCAGGGAGTCTTGGAGCGGTGGCACTCGACCCTGAAGAGTATGCTACGCTGTTACTGTGCAGAACATGACACTGATTGGGATTTGGGTCTGCCGTATGTTCTGTTCGCTGCACGTGAAGTCCCAGGAGAGAGCCTGGGGTTCAGTCCAAATCATCTAGTCTTTGGCCATAATGTGAGAGGACCTTTAAGTATGGTGAAAGAGATCTGGGAGGGCGAAGAGAAGCCGGGGTCTGTACTTAAATATGTCCTTGAGAGCCGGGAGAGACTTATAGGTTGCATGGCAGCGGCAGGTAATAACTTGGTTAATGCACAGGCGGTCATGAAGCACCAGTATGACGCCAAGGTGAAGCTTCGGGAGTTTTCGGTGGGTCAGGAGGTAATGTTGCTTTTACCTTTGCCTGGACACCCCCTTTCTGCCAAGTTCATTGGGCCGTATGTGGTGGCTAAGAAACTGTCCGACCTTGATTATCTCGTTGCAACACCTGACCGTAGGAAAAAACATCAGTTATGTCATGTTAACCTCATGAAAGAGTATGTGAGACGCCCCTCAGAGCCTCTCACTGTCCCTGTGCTGGCCTGCAGCGGCCAGGGTGGAGAAGGAGGTGGGGACAGTCATGCTGCTGAGGAGGATAGCTGGGACTGTGTCATTTCCGCGGAACAGTGGGCGGGGAATACTGAACAAAAGGCTAGGCAAGCTGTAAGTCACCTGCCTGAGCACCAGGGTGCTGCTGTCCTAGGCCTGTTCAGGTCATACCCCTCTGTTTTCGCCGAACACCCAGGTCTCACTACTCAGGTAACGCACGACGTGGACGTCGGTGATAATGTGCCCTTCAAGTCAGTGCCCTACCGTGTGCCCCCGGTAAAGTTGCCAGCTTTACGGGAGGAGTTAAAGTACATGGTTGAGAGAGGGATGATCACTGAAGGTTATGTGAAGTGGACATCACCCGTCACGTTGCAGCCAAAACCTGACGGCAAGGTGCGGTTCTGCATAGATTTTCGTAGGCTAAATGGCTTGACCACCACCAACCCTTACCCTTTGCCTCGAGTTGACGACAGCGTGGACAAGATAGGGAATGCAAAGTACCTTACTAAAATTGATCTTGTAAAAGGCTACTGGCAAGTACCCCTGTCGGACCGAGCTAAGCAAGTTTGTGGTTTTGTGGTAGATGGCAAGACCTACCAATGTAACGTAATGCCTTATGGGCTTAAGAACGCACCTGCCACGTTTCAAAACCTGATGAACGATATTTGTGACGAAATCCCTAACTGCACGGTCTACCTTGATGACGTGATAGTATATGATGACGATTTTGAAAATCACCTAAGGCACTTAGAGACCCTGTTTAGGAAGTTGCACGATGCTGGGCTGGTGGTGAACCTGAGGAAGTGCGAGTTTGTAAAGGCTACTGTGCAGTATCTTGGCTTTGTGGTCGGGTTAGGCCGGGTGTGCCCCCCCCTGAGCAAGATACAGGCTATCAATATGTTTCCCAGGCCCACCACTAAGCGCCAGGTCATGCGGTTCCTAGGTATGATAGGCTATTATAGGCGCTTCATCCGGGGATACTCTACTGTCTTAGCACCGTTAACTGATCTACTGTCGAAGTCAGTGAAGTTCTGTTGGGCTGCGGAGTGTCAGAGGGCTTTCGACCTAGTCAAGCACCTGCTGTGTACACATCCGATTTTGAGGGCCCCAGACTTCTCCAGGAGTTTTCAGCTGGCGACTGATGCCAGCGGTGTGGGTGCCGGGGCAGGGTTACTGCAGACTGATTCCGAGGGCTTGGAACACCCAGTGAGCTTCTTTTCTCGCAAGTTTAATTCGGCACAAAGGAATTACTCGACTATAGAGAAGGAGCTTCTGGCTATCGTTTTGTCGCTCAAACATTTCGAAGTTTATGTTCCAGCCTACGGCCCGGTAGTGACGATTTATACGGACCATCATCCCTTGAAATTCCTAAATCAGTTTCACAATCGGAATATGGGGTGGACCAGGTGGTCCCTAATGCTCCAAGAGTATAATCTCAACATTCAGCATATTGCCGGGAGTGAGAACGTGATAGCAGATTGTCTATCAAGGGTTGATGATCCAAGATAGTCGTGCACGGTGTGTGGGTTGAGCAGGAGTAAAATTAGGCTATCATAACGCCGTCCAAAAAGATTATAAAACAATAAAATAAACGAGAAAACTCTTTCTTTTTTTTAGTTTTGTAACTCTTTATTGTTGTAGCATGATGCATGCAATATTGTGTTTTATGTATAATTCACACTTCAGTTGTTGTGCACCTTTTGCAATTAGTGGCAGCTAAGGGTAGCAGGTCGGTTGGTTGCCTGTCAGATTTTGATAATGCTTCTAAGGTCGATTATCTAAAATCTTGGGGGGGCTGTGACGCACCCCAGTGCTGGGCAACGCAACCTGATTGTACTCCTTGGTACTCCACTGTACCGCCCGTGATCTGGCTACCGTCAGCCGCTATGTATATTGAGTGTGACAACTTATAACTATGTTCTTTGTATCTCTGCAAAGGTCTCGTCATGTGCTAACCAGTGGTGGGTTTTGTTTTTAAGCCATGTCGAGACCTTCCATTTAATATGTAGTATCAATAGAGAAGTTGATAGATAGGATAATGGGAATTCAGAGAGAGAGAGTGAGTTGGGCTTCAGAGCAAGAGGGTAGCAACACGCCGCGCTGCCGGCCGGGTGGTTGCCAGACGTATGGACTGGTTGGCAGCCTTGCCCTTATAGCTAGGCGCGATAGGGTTGGTAGTCCATTGTTGCCTGCCTGGGCTGGGCCCATGTTGTCGTACAGCACACTGCCTGGAGGTTGGCTGTGTGTTCCTGGACTAGGTTGCCTAGAACCTTTGAGATTCTAACATCCCTTGCTCTCTCTCCCCACTTCTCACGGTTGCACTCTTTCTCTCTGACGACATTACTCTCATTTCATTCTTCTCTCTATTTAAATGCATAACCTTCCCTTGAGGTCCTAAAGGAGTTTCAGCACTCACCTCTCGTATTACTCTTAGGACAAGCATATATTTACATGTATTAGATTTAAGGGGTTAAGGTGAACAGCGATCTTCTTGATGAGGATAGTTGGTGAACGTTCTACATGTTCACGAGTTATATGCCCTGCTCATCATCCCATTTGTGACTAGACTGGTGCCATGTGTAAGAGCCCGACCATGCCCAGGAGTTGTCTGTAGAGGGACGAGGACTTAGCCTTGATTTGCATACCGAGCCAGGAGCGAGTGTAGCACCCGAGACTACAGCTCGCTCGTAGTGCCGGTATAGTAGAGTAACGTAATTTATCTGTCCTTGTGTTCTCTACAGTCTTCTCCTGGGTTCTCGCTTTCGGTGCTGGGACTCGTTGTTCCTGTGACTTGGCCTGCTAGCTAGAACACATGGGGATGATGAGTGGGATATATCTTTATTTTACTATGCATTGCAGCTCTCTTTAAGTATATATCTATAACACTTTACAATACACATTACTCACACACAAGACAACACTATTAATACTTTCATGTATCAATTAACTGCACTGTCGTTTTGGCTGCTGTGTCCGGAGTTCTGTTGCGTATGGCGCATACGGACTCGGAGGGGAGACAGAGTGAGAGAAGCGAAGTAGCCTATGCGGTAGTAGGCTACCGGCGCAGTACTGTTGCCTGCAACCTTTTAGTTATTCCAAGTATAGATTCATTATTATAATAAGTGACTACTGTTTATGTTCCTCCCATGTGTATTATTAGGTATCTACTGGATCATGAACATCTTGTATGCTACATGCTAGTGCATGTTAGTAGGGGACAGTTAGTGTAGTGCACGCGCTTTCAAGTAGGCGTGTACATTTGTCATTTAGCATTTCACTGTCATACCTTTAGCCTGCTTCTATTCTACATTATTAGAGGCTTAATATTAACGTAGATTCTTGAGTATTGCATTTCTTTAGTAATAACGTAACCTATAAATGTCTGAGGGAGTTTAGCCTCATAGCCTACCCCTGTTGTACACTTTCGCCGAGTTAAGGTACCTCGTTACCGTAGACGATAACTCTGTAGGGCGTTGGTGCTTTTGTTGTCTGGAGCATATAGTATTTGGGACTGGAATCGAGCGTGTCGTTGTCACTTAAGCCATTTCTGTCCTACGATCAAGAATCCCGAATATGTATTGCCGATCCAGCCGTAACAATATATATATATGTATTTTTTTTGTTTATTTTTTTTTTTTGGGTGTGGGAGGGTTATTTTTTATTTTTATTTTATTTTTCTAATTGTAGATTGATATAATATATATATATATATATATATATATATATATATATATATATATATATATATATATATATCATTCGTATTTATGTATTTATCTAAGTTATGCCCCCTCCCTCCCCCATTATACACCCTCCCCCACTTCCCCCATATAATCTATATATATATATAATTCGTGTTTATGTATTTATCTGTTATGCCCCCCCTCCCCCCCTCCCCATTATACCTCCCTCCCCCTCCCCCCCTCCCCATTATACCCCCCCCTCCCCCTCCCCCCCATTATACCCCCCCCCCTCCCCCCCCATTATACCTCCCTCCCCTCCCCCCCCTCCCCCTCCCCCTCCCCCTCCCCCCATATATATATATATATATATTTATTTATTTTATTTTTTTTTTTATTTTTTTTTTTTTATTTTTATGTTTCTAATTGTAGATTGATATATATATATATATATATATATATATATATATATCATTCGTATTTATGTATTTATCTAAGTTATGCCCCCTCCCTCCCCCTCCCCCCCCCCCATCAACCTCCCCCCTCCCCCTCCCCCTCCCCCATATATATATATATATAATTATTTATTTTTTATTTATTTGGGTGGGGGAGGGTTATTATTTTATTTTGTATTTTTTTTTTTTTTTTCTAATTGTAGATTGATATAATATTATATATATATATATATATTATATATAATATATATATATATATATATATATATATATAATATATATATTATATATATTCTATATATCCCCCTCTATATATATAATATATATCATTCGTATTTTGTATTTATCTAAGTTATGCCCCCTCCCTCCCCCATTATACACCCTCCCCCTCTTCCCCCCATCTATATATATATATATTATTCGTGTTTATGTATTTATCTATCTCTCCCTCCCTCGCCCCGTCCCCCCCCATTATACCCCCCCTCCCCCTCCCCCCCATTATACCCCCCTCCCCTCCCCCCCCCCCCTCCCCCTCCCCCTCCCCCTCCCCCCATATATATATATATATATAATTTTTTTTTTTTTATTAATTTTTTTTTTTTGGGTGGGGGAGCATTGATATAATATACAGATATATATATATATATATGTATATATATATATATATATATATATATATATATATATATATATATATATAAATATATATAATATATATCAATATCATTTGTATTTTATGTATTTATCTAAGTTATGCCCCTTCCCTCCCCCATTATACACCCCCTCCCCCTCTTCCCCCATTATACCTCCCTCCCCTCCCCCCCTCACCTCCCTCCCCCTCCCCCTCCCCCCAATAATATATATATATATTCTATATATATATATTTTTTTTTTTTTTTTTTTTTTTTTTTTTTGGGTGGGGAGGGGTTATTTTTTTATTTTTATTTTATTTTATTTTTCTAATTGTAGATTGATATAATATATATATATGTATATATATATATATATATATATATATATATATATATATATATATCATTCGTATTTATGTATTTATCTAAGTTATGCCCCCTCCCTCCCCATTATACACCCTCCCCCTCTTCCCCCATATAATCTATATATATATATATATATAATTCGTGTTTATGTATTTATCTATCTTATGCCCCCTCCCCCCCTCCCCATTATACCCCCCTCCCCCTCCCTCCCCCCCCATTATACCCCCCTCCCTCCCCTCCCCACCCTCCCCTCCCCCCCCCTCCCCCTCCCCCCATATATATATATATATAATTGTTTTTTTATTTATTTTTTTTTTTTGGGTGGGGGAGCATTGATATAATATATATATATATATCATTCTAATTTATGTATTTATCTAAATTATGCCCCTCCCTCCCCCATTATACACCCTCTCCCTCTTCCCCCATTATACCCCCCTCCCCCATATATATATATATTTAATATATATATATATATATATATAAAAAAAAATTTGGGTGGAGGGTTATTTTTGTATTTATATATTTGTTTCTAATTGTAGATTGATATACTTATATATATATATATGTATATATTTTTTGCTTTTTTTTGGTTCTGTTGTGCATTTGTTTTTATACCCCGCCCTCCCCCCCCCCCCCCTCCCATTACAGATCCGTTACACATCTAGCCAGCCATGGATAGAAAACGCCCCATATTGTTTTCTAATTGTAGATTGATATACTTATATATATATATTTTTGTTTTTATTTTTCTTGGTTCTGTTGTGCATTTGTTTTTATACCCCCCCCCCCCCCTCCCATTACAGATCCGTTACACATCTAGCTTGCCATGGATAAAAAATGCCCCATCCCGGAGGACCAGCTGGCCTCCGTCCTCAACACCATCCTTGATATGAGCAGTAGCGAGAGCGAGAGCGAGGACGACATGGGATGCGAGGAAGAGGAGTGGACAGATGAGGCGGGTGAGACGGATGGAGATGAAGATGGTTTGACCAATTCTCCACCGCCCAGGGGGAAGAGGAGGAGGATCATCACATCAGCACCTCCACCTCCTCCACCAACTCCACAAACTCCACCTCTACAAACTTCACCAACTCCACAACCTCCACCTCCAGTCGTCGCCCAACCTCACCACGTCTCCTCATCACCCGTCCCCCTTCATCGCCACTGCTCATCATCACCCGTCGCACTACCTCGCCACTTCTCATCACCACCCGTCCCCCTAGCCCGTACATCACTCCACACCACCCCATCTCGCCACTGTTCATCATCACCCGTCCCCCTAGCCCGTACATCACTCCACACCACCCCATCTCGCCACTGCTCATCATCACCCGTCGTCCTACCTCGCCACCTCTCATCACCAGCCGTCCACCTAGCCCGTACATCACTCCACATCACCCCACCTCATCCATCCCCACCCGTCCTACCAGCACCCATGCTACCATCAACATCCACTCATGTACTCTCACCACAACCATCAACATCCTCTCATGTCGTCACACCATTCCCGAACTTCCACACATTCTATTCTTTTTCTTCTCCTGTTTCACGACACAACCTGCATGGCGGTCCCTTGTTACCTCATGTAGAATCACCGGCCAGCAACATTTCAGACAGCCCCCGCATCCTGGCTCCACTCCTGCCGGTGGGTAGTCTGAACACCCCACCATCACATGTCCTGTCTCCCAGCGTAGCCTCCCCCTCGCTGATCTCCTTGGGGAACAGCGGGGGCAGCGAGGCGCGCTACATGGCGTTTGTTCCGCCTGAACATCGCCAAATCATGCACGATGAGATTGCTGCGGCAATCGATGAGGAGCTTCCACAGAGGCTTCCTCCTGCCCCACTTCATCCACCCACAGCACCTTCTCCATCACCCTCATCACATCCACCATCACCCACATGCCCTGACTCCACCACACCACCTTCTTCTCCATCACCCTCATCACATCCACCATCACCCCCACCCCCTTCGTCTTCCGCAGAAGACGACCCCCCTCCCCCTCCCCGCCGAAAATCTGGGCCCGTGAAGGGCCGAGGTGGTAGGCCCAGGGGCCGCAGAGGTTACATACGTCGTCCAGGCGGACGACGTGGTGCTCTCCCAGCACGTGCACCTCCACGCCCCCCCACCGTGTATGCTGAGGATCACGAGTGGACGTCAGACCCGTTCACACCCAACGTTGATCCTTTCACTGGAACCCCTGGCTTGCGGGTTCCAGCACCAGTGACACCACTGCAGTTCTTCCAGCTCTTTTTTACAAGAGAACTGCTCAGGTTCCTGGTGAATGAGACCAACGCGTATGCCTTATTCGTTGGTTCTCTGTGGACATCGTTCAGTGAGGAGGACATGGCCAAATTCCTTGGTCTGTACTTCCTCATGGGTGTCAACAAACTCCCCACTGTGCGTCACTACTGGCTAAATGATGGAGTCCATAATTATCCAACGTTTCGCACGACCATGCAGGTCACCAAGTTCCAAGCCTTGCTGAGCAATTTTCACACGTTCAACAGCAAGGCAGTCATCAAGCAGACCAAAGACAGGCTAGTGAAGATCCGCACGGTGATGCGCTACCTGCTTGCTGGCTTCAAGCTTGCCTACGTCCCAGAGAGGAAGGTGTCCATCGACGAAGGCTGCCTTGGGTGGAAGGGTCGCCTTTCATTCAAGTGCTACAACCCGATGAAGCCGAAGAAGTACGCTATCAAGCTGTACATCCTGGCAGAGTCCACGACTGGTTTCGTGTATGACTTTCAAGTCTACACTGGTATTGGTCAAACTCTCCAGAAAACGGTTGAGGGTTTAACGGAGTCCCTGCAAGGCATGGGTTACAAGTTGTTCATGGACAACTTTTACAACTCAGTTGACCTGTGCCACCACATGCTCACACACCACCAGATATATGTGTGTGGCACCCTGAGGCTTGCACGAGGGGCTCCGAAGCGGTTGCGCGACATTGCCCATGCATCGACACTGGAAGACGATGCAATTGAGGCGATGAACAACGGCACAACCCTAGTGATGCTTTGGAAAGACAAACGGATTGTCAACATGGTGTCCACCTTCCACGACCAGAGCACCATTCCAAAGCAGTCATTTGTCAAGAAGAAGGTACAAGGCAGGTGGCAGCGGACTCGTAAGAACATCATGAAGCCCGTTTGTGTTGACGACTACAACCGCCACATGGGTGGGGTGGATCATTTTGATCAGATGATCCAGTACTACCCCATCCAGCGAAGAACGGTCAAATGGATGAAGAAGATCGTATTCTACTTCATCCAAATGGCCCTCTTCAATGCCTTCGTACTCTTCAAGAAGTGCAACCCCCGCAGGAAGATGACTATGCTGGCGTTCCAGGAAAGCGTAGTCCGTTCCTTGTTGCACTTCAACCCTGCAGAGTGGCCTTTGTCGGGGAGACGCATCCGGCGTGCACAGGATTTGCCAGAAGGTCAGTATGAGCCATGCACCCGTCTCAGGCGAGACAGGCGGCGTCGGCGGCAATCCTCCGGAAGCTCAGCTGGGTCGCCCCCACCGGACGACAATCCAGACTCCCCAGCCCCTCCTGCTGATGATCCTGGCACTCCTCCTGGTGCTCCTGCTGCTGGTGGAGGCATTGGGGGAGCACTCTTTCATGACCCCCCCCCCTCACCAGGTCCAGATGCTGCTGCTGCTGTTGCCGTCGGGGGAGCACTCGCTGAGAATGCACCCCAGGCGGCACCAGTATCGGACTCGGACGATGCTACTGATGATGAGGAGGAAGTGGATGACCTACCACTTGACCCCCCCGCACCAGTAGTACCGGGTGAAGCTACTGCTGCTGGTGGCGCTCGGGCAGCACCCCTCATGGATGCCGCCTGGGTTCCACTAGTAATGGACGTTCAAGCTAGGGCTCAGGCACCAAGAGGCCGTCGGATAGGTCCTCTTAGAGGACGGGGTTCCAGGCCACGTCCTGTTGTACTGGACCATGACCGGTACAACAGGAACTTGGAACACGTTTTCGAGACTATCCCAGGCGGAAAGCGAAAGCGGTGCCGTGTGTGTTACAGGAGCCAAATTCGCAAGGACACGAGCTTTCGCTGCAGGTCTTGCCGCGTTAGCCTCTGCATCGATGTCAATGGTTGCTTTAACAAGTACCATCAACTCGATGCAGATGTCCTATAGCCAGAATCTTTGCACGATTCATTCATTCATTTATGCATTCTCCTATTCACCTTCATTATTCCTTTCCAATCACTATCACCCATTCATTCATTCAGTCTTTATGCATTCTTCCATTCACCTTCATCACCCTTTCATTCAGTCATTCAATCATTCAATAATTCATTCATTCATTCAATCATCACTTCCGAGGTTCGGGGCCCACCTTCATTCACCCACCTTCATTCACCCATCATCATCATCATCAATAATTTACCTTCATCACCCTTTCATTCAGTCATTCAATCATTCAATAATTCAATCATTCATTCAATCATCACTTCAGAGGTTCGGGGCCCACCTTCATTCACCCACCTTCATTCACCCATCATCATCATCATCATCAATAATTCACCTTCATCACCCTTTCATTCAGTCATTCAATCATTCAATCATTCATTCATTCATTCAATCATCACTTCCAAGGTTCGGGGCCCACCTTCATTCACTTATCATCATCACCATCATCATAAAAAAAAAAAAAAAAAAAAAAAAAATACAATTTGCACTACAGTGGATATAGGCCTCCTGGGGAAACCACTCTAAAAAAATAACGAGTCCAGTGCAGTACCTCTTTGGGTGGCTTGGAAATTTGCACATATTTCTATGGTTTGACACCATATATATATATATTGTTACGTATCTTGATCCTCAAGTGGTTAACTTGATGAATCTAGATAGCACAGAGATATATATTAAGGTATCAGTCAGCTGAAGGCAAAACAAAAGTAAAATCTAATAAAATAATGTTCTGTTGTTGCTTCCTTTCCTTTTGGATCTTAGGACTTAGTATCCTTTATTGACTGATACTCTTTAATTATGAAAAATACTGAAACTAATTAAAGTCATGTAGTATTTATAAAGAATTATTATTTAAGCGAAGCTTAGTAGGCTATGGTTATGAACCGAATAAGTTATAGCTAAAGAAGGACTATTAATTTTATAAAAAGTCTTGAAAGATAAATATTAAAGTAAGAATATTTCTGTCTCTTTCCCTTTTTGAAATGAATAGATAGTTTTATTCTATGTCCTTTTATTTATATTTAATGTAATTATTCTTGGTTCTTGTCTTACGTTAATAGTATTATTATTATTATCATCAGGAGTAATATCAAAGTCACATAAAAAGTTAGATATATATTTAATAATTAGTTAAATTTATTTCTTAACCACGTAACATTGAGGTTTGATTATGAGTAAATAAAGTTACAGGATCGTTTCATAGATTCGATTCAGGTCTCACTCAAATAATATGAAAAGCAAAATATAATATTTTGAAGCAAAAGAATTTTCTTCAGCTTAGAAAATCACTATAAGTAATATTAACACAGCCATGTTAGTCTAAGGCGATATTACTAATATGAGACAATAGCATCACCGTACTAAGCACCATTAAGCAATGTAAGCTTAATTAAAAGAAAATGAAAGAACTCTTAAGTATTAATATAAAACAATAGTATTACTTTCATCATAACCCAATTACTTAAAGAGTTGCTTTAGTCCACAAGTTAGTCAACTAAAATAGTTAAGTACATAATAATAGCGTTAACGTTAATTCCCAATCAAATAGTTAAGTACATAAATAGTAGCGTTAACGTTAATTCGCAATCAAATAGTTAAACACATAATAGTAGCGTTCACGTTAATTCCCAATTAAATAGTTAAACACATAATAGTAGCGTTAACGTTAATTCCCAATCAAATAGTTAAACACATAATAGTAGTGTTCACGTTAATTCCCAATCACATATCTCACTAACCAACATAACATAAGTGTTTACACCGAACACACTTAACACACATTTATATAATCTGACTGACAGTCACAATCCCATTATAATACTTCACCCCGTCTTCCTCCAGCTGCAAGTTCACCTTCCCCAACTCCAAATGAGACTGATTTGAATGCCCACAACTCGGGTCTTATATACCAAACAATGATGGTGTAGGAACGAATCAGGAGGCGGGGGGTGATGCCTGCTCCAATCATAGCTCCTCGAGTCGCATAACAGGTGCGTGGTCCACTCACAGCTCCTGGCGTCGATCATACGTCATAGCATCGGTTGCAGAGTCCCCTATGACGCACGCAGGTGTGAAGGGTAGTTTGCAGGTATGCGGGCGAGCTGGTTTGCTCGTTCGCTCGCTAGTCTGCTTCACCGTTTGGGTAGTTTGGCTCCTTAAACTCTAATTCTAACTCTTAAATTAACATACAGGGCTCCGTATGTCAGACCTCCCCCCTAGAAAAGAGTTTAAGGAGTATAGTACATAATATTAAACATAATACATAAATAGATTCACCACCAGATTGGAAACAGCAAGATTATAATGAGGATATAATAAGGATATCACCCAAAGTAGGCAACGTCCCCAGGTACCACATCAGAACATAGCCGGAACGTAGCTGGAGCGTTATTCGAACTGCAAGGCATTATCTCACAGCTGAAGGCTTGAAAGCGCACTACAAAAGCATAATATTTACCTCGCTACAAGGGAGAGCTAAATGCCAAAATCCTCTCATTAAATTAAACTTACTGCTGTATGAGGCCAACCCGGTAAATGCAATCTTTGATCCGTGGCAGTGGGTAGGTATCGTTCTTTGTGACAGCATTGACTTGCCTATAGACCCTAAAAAACCTATGGCTCCCGTCTGGCTTTGGCACAAGTATGACCGGACTACTCCACTGGCTTAAGGCCCTTGTGATCAGTTGGTTTGAAAAAATTAAGTCAAGCTCGACCTGCAGTATACTCCTGCGTTGTGGCGAGACACGGTAGGGGGATAGTTTAATGGGAGTTGCATCCCCTACGTCGATGTCGTGCACGGCCAAAGAAGTGAGCCCTGGAGTATCACGGAACACACTGGGAGACTGAGATAAAACAGAGATTAGTTGGTTCGCTTGATCAGAGGGAAGATGACATAGTTTAGATGGTAATTCCCTCAAAGCCACTGAATTATACTGAAAGTTGGATAGGCTACATGACAAGTCAAAGTCTGCATGGATACCTTCAGGCTCTGGAACAGTCTGTTGCGGGTCAGTAAGAGAACTGAAGATTTCGTCCGCACCAGGCGGTTCACAGGTCCTGACATTCACTGCCACAGTGGGAGAATCTGGAGGAGAGGAATCAGGGGACCTATGGTAGGGCTTCAACATATTTATATGGAATACTTGCGTGGGCTTTCTCCTGTCGGGGGTAGTTACTAGATAATCGGTAATGCTCACCCTCCGAATGATCTTATATGGGCCCCTGAACTTGGCAGATAACGGTTGGCCAAAAAGGGGGAGCAGGACCAAAACCTCATCACCGGGCTGAAACTCCCTCTCACGGGCTTTTCTGTCATACCATTTCTTCATGGAGCTTTTAGCCACTGTCAAGTTTTGAGCGGCAAACTCACATGAGGATCTCAGCCGGGTTTTGAAATCTGAAACATACTTGAGGAGGTTTTGGTTCCCCTCCTGGCCAACTAGGCTATCCTGCAATAGTTGCAAAGGACCTCTTACCTGGTGACCGAAAACTAGCTCATTAGGGGAAAAACCCAGGGATTCAGTTGGAACCTCACGAGTAGCAAATAAAAGAAAAGGTACCCCCTTATCCCACTCAACTCCGGTCTCTGTACAATACTTACGTAACATTCCCTTTAATGTCTGATGATATCGTTCGAGAACCCCTTGACTCTCTGGGTGGTAGGTGCTAGACTTTACATGCTCGATACCCAACTCCTTCAGGGACTGCTGGAAAATGTTAGAGGTAAAAGTAGTTCCTTGATCACTCTGCACCTCATGGGGGAAACCCATTCTGGTGAAGAATTTGAGCAGTTCCTTGATAACAGTTGGAGCAGAGGTAGTCCTTAAGGGTATAGCCTCTGGGTAGCGAGTTGCCATGTCCATGATAGTTAATAAATAAATGTTACCTTGGGAAGTCTTAGGCAATGGGCCTACAATGTCCACTACCACCCGAGTAAAAGGATTCTCGAAAACGGGCAAGGGCACCAGAGGATGTACAGGCACCTTCTGATTGGGTTTTCCTGTCACCTGGCAAGTGTGACACACTCTACAACACTCCACTACATCTGCACGCATTCCTGGCCAGTAAAAGTGGGCTCTGATTCTGTCTAGAGTTTTTCTCACACCTAGGTGTCCTGCCAATTGTATACAATGTGCCATTTCCATTATATCTCTACGACAAGGTTTGGGGACTACTACTTGATGGACTTCCCAAGCCCCGTCATCGATTGGTCTGTGTGGCGGTCTCCATCTTCGCCACAATACTCCTCCTTTGAGGTAGAAACATTCACCACCCTCCTTCTCACATTCCTCTTCACTCACGGACCTGGCAGCTAACTCCTTGCATTCACTATCATCTCTCAGTAGCTCTACCAGGCCACTAGGACAATTTGGAGGGGTTTCATGGTCATCGTTAGGGTCAAGATGAGCCATAAAGGTGTCAGATAAATCCACCTCAGTCACATCATCAGGCACAGTTGGAGCGTCATTCACACTCTCATCATCCCTTTCATCAACTCTTACATTCGGTACATTTCTGTCTGAGGGAACTGCTACTTGAGACATTGAACGTTTGTCAGCACACACAGGGAAAACAGTTGGCATCTCCTTGTCGAGCTCACCGGTTAGTGGCTCGTTAACAGGGGAAAGTGACAAAAGGGGGTCTGGTCGGACCTTCTCACCTGCTACATCATTCCCCAAAAGGAGTGTTACCCCAGGCACAGGGATATCTTGGGACCTACACAAAGCTATGGTGGCCTCACCCTGGAGTAACTCACATTCAATTTCGCCTTTTACCAAGTATGCATAAAACTGGCCTCCAGCACCTCTCATTACAACTGGTTCGCCAGGTGGGCACTCAGTGTAAGGATTCACCATGAGGGTGCTAGTAGAACCTGTGTCTCTCAGAATTTTTACCTCATGCATGCAACCATTTAATCTCACGTTGCCAGATGAAATAAAGGGACGGTAACTGTCCTGCACTGATGGTGAAATTATTATTGGCTTAACCCTAGTGGGTTGCACCACACATGCTACTACACCCCTGTCTAGATGATTTACGTTAGCTGCTAGGTACTCCTTCTGTCGAGAGTCCTGCATTAAAGGAACTTTTGGTGCTAGGTACTCCTTCTGTCGGGAGTCCTGCATTAAAGGAACATTTGGTGCTAGGTACCCCTTCTGTCGGGAGCCCTGCATTAAAGGCACACATGGAATTTGAGATACGGCGGCAACTGTCTGCCCCGATCTCTCGTTTTTTTCCTTGGCCCAGCACTGATAAGCTAGGTGGCCTCTCATGCCACAAAAAGTACATACTTTAGGGGATACGGGAACATTCCCTCTTTGAGCATTACTATTAGTTTGGGGCCCACCTCTGTTACCATTGCCCTGAGTCGCATTTTTAGTTGGGGGAACATTTCTATTTTGGCTAGCTGGGGAAGACGTTATAGGCTTGTGACTGGGTCGGTCAGATTTGTGATTGGGATACTTAAAATTAGAACTAGAATTATCGTAGGGCTTCTTTCCACGAAATTTGTTGTTGAGCACGTATGTGTCAGCCATGTCAGCGGCGTCGGCAAGACAATCTACCTTTTTCCCCTTTAAATGATAGGATACAGAAGAATCAATTTTCCATAGGAAATTTTCTAACAGGACCAACTCCTTCAGATCGTTGTAGCTTGTGACTTTCTTACTCTTGACCCAATGAATGAAAGTTTTAGTCATGGTCCTGGCAAATACCTTATGGGTTTCTCCTACTTTCTTCTGGTTTTTTCGGAAAGATTGCCTGTAAGCCTCAGGCTGCAATTGATAGGTTTTTAAGATAGCTTCTTTGAGATTGTCATAATCCTGCCTAACTTCTGCTACTTCTGACAAATACGTGGCTCGAGCCTGCCCTGTCAAAACAGTTTGTAACATAAAAGGCCATTGATCTCTTGTCCACTTCATACCTCCAGCAACTTCCTCAAACAAAACAAAGAAATCCTGCACATTATCCTCAGTGAAAGGTGGAATGACACTAGTCATAGTCAATCCCAGAGGGGGAGCAATTACGGGAGCATTTGTATTGACATTTAGTTGAGCCGTACGATATTGATATTCATATTGTTCGGTCGTTGCTCTGGCTTGTTCGGCATTTATTCTGGCTAGTTCTATATTTAGTCTGGCTTGTTCGGTCTTTGCTCTGGTTTGTTCTAGTTCGAATAATTGATCAACGGTAAAACCAGGTGGCAATTGTTCATCAAGTTGGCTGGGTTTACTCGAGATCCCACCAACTGCTCCGTCTCCCTCCCCGCCTTCTACAGGGAACAGGTGGGTTTTTATGGTCTGAGCCACCTCTACTTTAGACATGTTTGAGACAGTTAATTGGAGATGTGAGGCAAGCACTTTCAGTTCGGATTTTGACAGACAGTCAATATCAGGAGCTGTGGGTTCTGATTCTATGAAAACTCGAGCATCTTCGTCATTAACCCGGGAGCTGCGGGGAGACTCTTAAGAGTTCCCCCGGCGCACTGCGGGGAGACTCTTAAGAGTCAGAGAAAAAAAAAATCAACTTTTGACATCGAAAAAAAAAAAAAAAAAAAAAAAAAAAAAAAAAAAAAAATTTTATTTTTTTTTGCCCCTGGGCCATGCAAAATCTCAGTCCTCTACCTCCCCTCCTTCCCCACTTTCCTCCTCTCCTTCAGTTATCACCTATTTTCCCTGTTATTCCCTTATTCTGAGGTATATTTTCGTGCTAACATTAGAAATCCGATTGGAGGGTGTGGTCATCACTGATAGCAAGCGAGTGCAAGAGAGAGAGAGAGAGTATCGATCGACTGTGTCTCAGTGGCCTTGGGGGAAATTGGCGGGAAAGCAGATTGCCTCACCCATACATTATACAACTCGCGGGCTATATCTCCGATTTTGACCATCCAAACGCTGTTTTCACTCGTTTTATTGTTGTTTCAGGTTAATACCTTTATAATCAACCCATAATAGGTGCATATGGATAAGTATTAATGCTATTAATGGCACAATGAATATTTTAGTGACGGAAACACCTCAAATACGTCAGCACAGGGGGACGTTTCCAATTACCCCTATGCGCACTTCAGAGGTTAATTAGTTGAGGCATGATTAATAATTGATTTTTAAGTAGTGAAACGTTAATGAAACCGAGTGAAACTGTATGAAACGAATCCTGGCAAGGTCGCCACTCTTCTGTTACGTATCTTGATCCTCAAGTGGTTAACTTGATGAATCTAGATAACACAGAGATATATATTAAGGTATCAGTCAGCTGAAGGCAAAACAAAAGTAAAATCTAATAAAATAATTTCCTGTTGTTGCTTCCTTTCCTTTTGGATCTTAGGACTTAGTATCCTTTATTGACTGATACTCTTTAACCCTTATTTAGCGGCGAGCAACATAAGTCGAGTTAAATAAAGCTGGACTATGTGGCGGCGCTCGACATAACTCGAGTGGCAATTTCAGCACGTAATGTGGCTGAGAGAGAGAGACAAGTGGTGGCAGGAGACTAGCGAGCGTATGACTGCTCCAGACCACCGCGGCGAACCTACTGACACAAATCTCAGCTCCCTCCTCCCTCTCTCACTCGCTACATACTCAATTATGTACCGAAAGTACCGAATTACCTGCTTTTTGCACTCGCGTTGCACGGTTATTGCAAGAAAACTATCCATCATACAAGGATCGTTATGGTGTCATTCGAAAGCTCTGTTTATGCCCTTTCAGGGATAGGTACTTGTTTTACGTTCTGGGTCTTATTTAGGCATGAAAATGATCACGTAAACAGCCCTATTTTGGCTAAAAACACCCCGCTGTGCGGTACACATAAATAAACCGCATAGGCCGCTCGTAAGGTGTTAATTATGAAAAATACTGAAACTAATTAAAGTCATGTAGTATTTATAAAGAATTATTATTTAACCGAAGCTTAGTAGGCTATGGTTATGAACCGAATAAGTTATAGCTAAAGAAGGACTATTAATTTTATAAAAAGTCTTGAAAGATAAATATTAAAGTAAGAATATTTCTGTCTCTTACCCTTTTTGAAATGAATAGATAGTTTTCTTCTATGTCCTTTTATTTATATTTAATGTAATTATTCTGGGTTCTTGTTTTACGTTAATAGTATTATATTATTATTATCATCAGGAGTAATATCAAAGTCACATAAAAAGTTAGATATATATTTAATAATTAGTTAAATTTATTTCTTAACCACGTAACATTGAGGTTTGATTATGAGTAAATAAAGTTACAGGATCGTTTCATAGATTCGATTCAGGTCTCACTCAAATAATATGAAAAGCAAAATATAATATTTTGAAGCAAAAGAATTTTCTTCAGCTTAGAAAATCACTATAAGTAATATTAACCCTTAATTAGCGGCGAGCAACATAAGTCGAGTTAAAAAAAGCTGGACTATGTGGCGGCGCTCGACATAACTCGAGTGGCAATTTCAGCACGTAATGTGGCTGAGAGAGAGAGACAAGTGGTGGCAGGAGACTAGCGAGCGTATGACTGCTCCAGACCACCGCGGCGAACCTACTGACACAAATCTCAGCTCCCTCCTCCCTCTCTCACTCGCTACATACTCAATTATGTACTGAAAGTACCGAATTACCTGCTTTTTGAACTCGCGTTGCACGGTTATTGCAAGAAAACTATCCATCATACAAGGATCGTTATGGTGTCATTCGAAAGCTCTGTTTATGCCCTTTCAGGGATAGGTACTTGTTTTACGTTCTGGGTCTTATTTAGGCATGAAAATGATCACGTAAACAGCCCTATTTTGGCTAAAAACACCCCGCTGTGCGGTACACATAAATAAACCGCATAGGCCGCTCGTAAGGTGTTAACACAGCCATGTTAGTCTAAGGCGATATTACTAATATGAGACAATAGCATCACCGTACTAAGCACCATTAACACCTTAAGAGCGGCCTATGCGGTTTATTTATATGTACCGCCCAGCGGGGTGTTTTTAGCCAAAATAGGACTGTTTACGTGATCATTTTCATGCCTAAATAAGACTCAGAACGTAAAACAAGTATCTATCCCTGAAAGGGCATAAACAGAGCTTTCGAATGACACCATAACGATCCTTTTATGATGGCTAGTTTTCTTGAAATAACCGTGCAACGCGAGTGCAAAAAGCATGTAATTAGCCACTTTCCCGATACAATTCCTTATATAGCGAGTGAGAGAGGGAGGAGGGAGCTGGGATTCGTGTCAGTATGTTCGCCGCGGTGGTCTGGAGCAGTCATACGTTCGCTACTCTCCTGCCACCACTTGTCTCTCTCTCTCAGCAACATTACGTGCTGAAATTTCCACTCGACCTATGTCGAGCGCCGCCACATAGTCCAGCTTTATTTAACTCGACTTATGTTGCTCGCCGCTAATTAAGGGTTAAGCAATGTAAGCTTAATTAAAAGAAAATGAAAGAACTCTTTAAGTATTAATATAAAACAATAGTATTACTTTCATCATAACCCAATTACTTAAAGAGTTGCTTTAGTCCACAAGTTAGTCAACTAAAATAGTTAAGTACATAATAATAGCGTTAACGTTAATTCCCAATCAAATAGTTAAGTACATAAATAGTAGCGTTAACGTTAATTCGCAATCAAATAGTTAAACACATAATAGTAGCGTTCACGTTAATTCCCAATTAAATAGTTAAACACATAATAGTAGCGTTAACGTTAATTCCCAATCAAATAGTTAAACACATAATAGTAGTGTTCACATTAATTCCCAATCACATATCTCACTAACCAACATAACATAAGTGTTTACACCGAACACACTTAACACACATTTATATAATCTGACTGACAGTCACAATCCCATTATAATACTTCACCCCGTCTTCCTCCGGCTGCAAGTTCACCTTCCCCAACTCCAAATGAGACTGATTTGAATGCCCACAACTCGGGTCTTATATACCAAACAATGATGGTGTAGGAACGAATCAGGAGGCGGGGGGGTGATGCCTGCTCCAATCATAGCTCCTCGAGTCGCATAACAGGTGCGTGGTCCACTCACAGCTCCTGGCGTCGATCATACGTCATAGCATCGGTTGCAGAGTCCCCTATGACGCACGCAGGTGTGAAGGGTAGTTTGCAGGTATGCGGGCGAGCTGGTTTGCTCGTTCGCTCGCTAGTCTGCTTCACCGTTTGGGTAGTTTGGCTCCTTGAACTTTAATTCTAACTCTTAAATTAACATACAGGGCTCCGTATGTCAGACCTCCCCCCTAGAAAAGAGTTTAAGGAGTATAGTACATAATATTAAACATAATACATAAATAGATTCACCACCAGATTGGAAACAGCAAGATTATAATGTGGATATAATAAGGATATCACCCAAAGTAGGCAACGTCCCCAGGTACCACATCAGAACATAGCCGGAACGTAGCTGGAGCGTTATTCGAACTGCAAGGCATTATCTCACAGCTGAAGGCTTGAAAGCGCACTACAAAAGCATAATATTTACCTCGCTACAAGGGAGAGCTAAATGCCAAAATCCTCTCATTAAATTAAACTTACTGCTGTATGAAACCAACCCGGTAAATGCAATCTTTGATCCGTGGCAGTGGGTAGGTATCGTTCTTTGTGACAGCATTGACTTGCCTATAGACCCTACAAAACCTATGGCTCCCGTCTGGCTTTGGCACAAGTATGACCGGACTACTCCACTGGCTTAAGGCCCTTGTGATCAGTTGGTTGGAAAAAATTAAGTCAAGCTCGACCTGCAGTATACTCCTGCGTTGTGGCGAGACACGGTAGGGGGATAGTTTAATGGGAGTTGCATCCCCTACGTCGATGTCGTGCACGGCCAAAGAAGTGAGCCCTGGAGTATCACGGAACACACTGGGAGACTGAGATAAAACAGAGATTAGTTGGTTCGCTTGATCAGAGGGAAGATGACATAGTTTAGATGGTAATTCCCTCAAAGCCACTGAATTATACTGAAAGTTGGATAGGCTACATGACAAGTCAAAGTCTGCATGGATACCTTCAGGCTCTGGAACAGTCTGTTGCGGGTCAGTAAGAGAACTGAAGATTTCGTCCGCACCAGGCGGTTCACAGGTCCTGACATTCACTGCCACAGTGGGAGAATCTGGAGGAGAGGAATCAGGGGACCTATGGTAGGGCTTCAACATATTTATATGGAATACTTGCGTGGGCTTTCTCCTGTCTGGGGTAGTTACTAGATAATCGGTAATGCTCACCCTCCGAATGATCTTATATGGGCCCCTGAACTTGGCAGATAACGGTTGGCCAAAAAGGGGGAGCAGGACCAAAACCTCATCACCGGGCTGAAACTCCCTCTTACGGGCTTTTCTGTCATACCATTTCTTCATGGAGCTTTTAGCCACTGTCAAGTTTTGAGCGGCAAACTCACATGAGGATCTCAGCCGGGTTTTGAAATCTGAAACATACTTGAGGAGGTTTTGGTTCCCCTCCTGGCCAACTAGGCTATCCTGCAATAGTTGCAAAGGACCTCTTACCTGGTGACCGAAAACTAGCTCATTAGGGGAAAAACCCAGGGATTCAGTTGGAACCTCACGAGTAGCAAATAAAAGAAAAGGTACCCCCTTATCCCACTCAACTCCGGTCTCTGTACAATACTTACGTAACATTCCCTTTAATGTCTGATGATATCGTTCGAGAACCCCTTGACTCTCTGGGTGGTAGGTGCTAGACTTTACATGCTCGATACCCAACTCCTTCAGGGACTGCTGGAAAATGTTAGAGGTAAAAGTAGTTCCTTGATCACTCTGCACCTCATGGGGGAAACCCATTCTGGTGAAGAATTTGAGCAGTTCCTTGATAACAGTTGGAGCAGAGGTAGTCCTTAAGGGTATAGCCTCTGGGTAGCGAGTTGCCATGTCCATGATAGTTAATAAATAAATGTTACCTTGGGAAGTCTTAGGCAATGGGCCTACAATGTCCACTACCACCCGAGTAAAAGGATTCTCGAAAACGGGCAAGGGCACCAGAGGATGTACAGGCACCTTCTGATTGGGTTTTCCTGTCACCTGGCAAGTGTGACACACTCTACAACACTCCACTACATCTGCACGCATTCCTGGCCAGTAAAAGTGGGCTCTGATTCTGTCTAGAGTTTTTCTCACACCTAGGTGTCCTGCCAATTGTATACAATGTGCCATTTCCATTATATCTCTACGACAAGGTTTGGGGACTACTACTTGATGGACTTCCCAAGCCCCGTCATCGATTGGTCTGTGTGGCGGTCTCCATCTTCGCCACAATACTCCTCCTTTGAGGTAGAAACATTCACCACCCTCCTTCTCACATTCCTCTTCACTCACGGACCTGGCAGCTAACTCCTTGCATTCACTATCATCTCTCAGTAGCTCTACCAGGCCACTAGGACAATTTGGAGGGGTTTCATGGTCATCGTTAGGGTCAAGATGAGCCATAAAGGTGTCAGATAAATCCACCTCAGTCACATCATCAGGCACAGTTGGAGCGTCATTCACACTCTCATCATCCCTTTCATCAACTCTTACATTCGGTACATTTCTGTCTGAGGGAACTGCTACTTGAGACATTGAACGTTTGTCAGCACACACAGGGAAAACAGTTGGCATCTCCTTGTCGAGCTCACCGGTTAGTGGCTCGTTAACAGGGGAAAGTGACAAAAGGGGGTCTGGTCGGACCTTCTCACCTGCTACATCATTCCCCAAAAGGAGTGTTACCCCAGGCACAGGGATATCTTGGGACCTACACAAAGCTATGGTGGCCTCACCCTGGAGTAACTCACATTCAATTTCGCCTTTTACCAAGTATGCATAAAACTGGCCTCCAGCACCTCTCATTACAACTGGTTCGCCAGGTGGGCACTCAGTGTAAGGATTCACCATGAGGGTGCTAGTAGAACCTGTGTCTCTCAGAATTTTTACCTCATGCATGCAACCATTTAATCTCACGTTGCCAGATGAAATAAAGGGACGGTAACTGTCCTGCACTGATGGTGAAATTATTATTGGCTTAACCCTAGTGGGTTGCACCACACATGCTACTACACCCCTGTCTAGATGATTTACGTTAGCTGCTAGGTACTCCTTCTGTCGAGAGTCCTGCATTAAAGGAACTTTTGGTGCTAGGTACTCCTTCTGTCGGGAGTCCTGCATTAAAGGAACATTTGGTGCTAGGTACCCCTTCTGTCGGGAGCCCTGCATTAAAGGCACACATGGAATTTGAGATACGGCGGCAACTGTCTGCCCCGATCTCTCGTTTTTTTCCTTGGCCCAGCACTGATAAGCTAGGTGGCCTCTCATGCCACAAAAAGTACATACTTTAGGGGATACGGGAACATTCCCTCTTTGAGCATTACTATTAGTTTGGGGCCCACCTCTGTTACCATTGCCCTGAGTCGCATTTTTAGTTGGGGGAACATTTCTATTTTGGCTAGCTGGGGAAGACGTTATAGGCTTGTGACTGGGTCGGTCAGATTTGTGATTGGGATACTTAAAATTAGAACTAGAATTATCGTAGGGCTTCTTTCCACGAAATTTGTTGTTGAGCACGTATGTGTCAGCCATGTCAGCGGCGTCGGCAAGACAATCTACCTTTTTCCCCTTTAAATGATAGGATACAGAAGAATCAATTTTCCATAGGAAATTTTCTAACAGGACCAACTCCTTCAGATCGTTGTAGCTTGTGACTTTCTTACTCTTGACCCAATGATTGAAAGTTTTAGTCATGGTCCTGGCAAATACCTTATGGGTTTCTTCTACTTTCTTCTGGTTTTTTCGGAAAGATTGCCTGTAAGCCTCAGGCTGCAATTGATAGGTTTTTAAGATAGCTTCTTTGAGATTGTCATAATCCTGCCTAACTTCTGCTACTTCTGACAAATACGTGGCTCGAGCCTGCCCTGTCAAAACAGTTTGTAACATAAAAGGCCATTGATCTCTTGTCCACTTCATACCTCCAGCAACTTCCTCAAACAAAACAAAGAAATCCTGCACATTATCCTCAGTGAAAGGTGGAATGACACTAGTCATAGTCAATCCCAGAGGGGGAGCAATTACGGGAGCATTTGTATTGACATTTAGTTGAGCCGTACGATATTGATATTCATATTGTTCGGTCGTTGCTCTGGCTTGTTCGGCATTTATTCTGGCTAGTTCTATATTTAGTCTGGCTTGTTCGGTCTTTGCTCTGGTTTGTTCTAGTTCGAATAATTGATCAACGGTAAAACCAGGTGGCAATTGTTCATCAAGTTGGCTGGGTTTACTCGAGATCCCACCAACTGCTCCGTCTCCCTCCCCGCCTTCTACAGGGAACAGGTGGGTTTTTATGGTCTGAGCCACCTCTACTTTAGACATGTTTGAGACAGTTAATTGGAGATGTGAGGCAAGCACTTTCAGTTCGGATTTTGACAGACAGTCAATATCAGGAGCTGTGGGTTCTGATTCTATGAAAACTCGAGCATCTTCGTCATTAACCCGGGAGCTGCGGGGAGACTCTTAAGAGTTCCCCCGGCGCACTGCGGGGAGACTCTTAAGAGTCAGAGAAAAAAAAAATCAACTTTTGACATCGAAAAAAAAAAAAAACAAAAAAAAATTATTTATTTTTTTTTTTTTTTTTTTTTTTGCCCCTGGGCCATGCAAAATCTCAGTCCTCTACCTCCCCTCCTTCCCCACTTTCCTCCTCTCCTTCAGTTATCACCTATTTTCCCTGTTATTCCCTTATTCTGAGGTATATTTTCGTGCTAACATTAGAAATCCGATTGGAGGGTGTGGTCATCACTGATAGCAAGCGAGTGCAAGAGAGAGAGAGAGAGTATCGATCGACTGTGTCTCAGTGGCCTTGGGGGAAATTGGCGGGAAAGCAGATTGCCTCACCCATACATTATACAACTCGCGGGCTATATCTCCGATTTTGACCATCCAAACGCTGTTTTCACTCGTTTTATTGGTGTTCAGGTTAATACCTTTATAATCAACCCATAATAGGCGCATATGGATAAGTATTAATGCTATTAATGGCACAATGAATATTTTAGTGACGGAAACACCTCAAATACGTCAGCACAGGGGGACGTTTCCAATTACCCCATGCGCACTTCAGAGGTTAATTAGTTGAGGCATGATTAATAATTGATTTTTAAGTAGTGAAACGTTAATGAAACCGAGTGAAACTGTATGAAACGAATCCTGGCAAGGTCGCCACTCTTCTGTTACGTATCTTGATCCTCAAGTGGTTAACTTGATGAATCTAGATAACACAGAGATATATATTAAGGTATCAGTCAGCTGAAGGCAAAACAAAAGTAAAATCTAATAAAATAATTTCCTGTTGTTGCTTCCTTTCCTTTTGGATCTTAGGACTTAGTATCCTTTATTGACTGATACTCTTTAATTATGAAAAATACTGAAACTAATTAAAGTCATGTAGTATTTATAAAGAATTATTATTTAACCGAAGCTTAGTAGGCTATGGTTATGAACCGAATAAGTTATAGCTAAAGAAGGACTATTAATTTTATAAAAAGTCTTGAAAGATAAATATTAAAGTAAGAATATTTCTGTCTCTTACCCTTTTTGAAATGAATAGATAGTTTTCTTCTATGTCCTTTTATTTATATTTAATGTAATTATTCTGGGTTCTTGTCTTACGTTAATAGTATTATATTATTATTATCATCAGGAGTAATATCAAAGTCACATAAAAAGTTAGATATATTTAATAATTAGTTAAATTTATTTCTTAACCACGTAACATTGAGGTTTGATTATGAGTAAATAAAGTTCAGGATCGTTTCATAGATTCGATTCAGGTCTCACTCAAATAATATGAAAAGCAAAATATAATATTTTGAAGCAAAATAATTTTCTTCAGCTTAGAAAATCACTATAAGTAATATTAACACAGCCATGTTAGTCTAAGGCGATATTACTAATATGAGACAATAGCATCACCGTACTAAGCACCATTAAGCAATGTAAGCTTAATTAAAAGAAAATGAAAGAACTCTTAAGTATTAATATAAAACAATAGTATTACTTTCATCATAACCCAATTACTTAAAGAGTTGCTTTAGTCCACAAGTTAGTCAACTAAAATAGTTAAGTACATAATAATAGCGTTAACGTTAATTCCCAATCAAATAGTTAAGTACATAAATAGTAGCGTTAACGTTAATTCGCAATCAAATAGTTAAACACATAATAGTAGCGTTCACGTTAATTCCCAATTAAATAGTTAAACACATAATAGTAGCGTTAACGTTAATTCCCAATCAAATAGTTAAACACATAATAGTAGTGTTCACGTTAATTCCCAATCACATATCTCACTAACCAACATAACATAAGTGTTTACACCGAACACACTTAACACACATTTATATAATCTGACTGACAGTCACAATCCCATTATAATACTTCACCCCGTCTTCCTCCAGCTGCAAGTTCACCTTCCCCAACTCCAAATGAGACTGATTTGAATGCCCACAACTCGGGTCTTATATACCAAACAATGATGGTGTAGGAACGAATCAGGAGGCGGGGGGTGATGCCTGCTCCAATCATAGCTCCTCGAGTCGCATAACAGGTGCGTGGTCCACTCACAGCTCCTGGCGTCGATCATACGTCATAGCATCGGTTGCAGAGTCCCCTATGACGCACGCAGGTGTGAAGGGTAGTTTGCAGGTATGCGGGCGAGCTGGTTTGCTCGTTCGCTCGCTAGTCTGCTTCACCGTTTGGGTAGTTTGGCTCCTTGAACTCTAATTCTAACTCTTAAATTAACATACAGGGCTCCGTATGTCAGAATATAATATATATATATATATATATATATATATATATATATATATATATATATATATATATATATATAATATATATATAAATATATCCACACATACATTACCATTACCATTTACCAATCTTTATATTTTGTTTGACTCCTTGTGTGTATATATATATATATATATATATATATTTTCTTTAATACATACGAGGTTGAAAAAAATGGCAATTTCTGCGTTGGAAATTTTATTATTCAAAGTTTCCAGGTCTCTGATGAGTTTTCGCTGGGTGGCAGGAAGTAGATGAAGGAGATGAGCAAAATTCATGGTGGTACAGGGTTACATAAATGTACATGATGATACAGGATATACGACGCGTTTCACTGGACAACCAGCATTATCAAGTAAGGAAGGAATGATATAAAAGGTAAACAGGAAGGGTATATATAGAGGGTGGAGGATCAGAGAAGGCGGAAAACAGGGGGCAAAAGTCTGCTATTGGTGGAAGCGTAAATTAGGAGAGAGAAAGGGGTTAACCGCTTCACGCATGCGCACTGGATGCGGGATGGTGGTCAGTAGGTGGGGTCGAAGCTGATTGGCTGCGTGTCGAGGGGCGTGGCCTAAGTTGTGTGGCGCCTGCAGAAGACGAAGCTGAAGGAGGTAGCGCGGGGGGCTGCGTCAAGGGCACCGGGGGGCGAGGAGGGGTGTTAGGTCCTGTAGGGTAGTGCCTTTTGGCAGAAGGAAGGATCTGAAGGTCCAGAGTTTGGTTGTTGATGTTGGGATGTAAGGCTTGGATATATAAAGCTTGGGGGATTTGTAATAAATTATTAATTTGATTTTGTTTTCCGGGTTGTAATTTATTACAAATCCCCCAAGACCTCCAACCTCGTTCTCCGCAACAAACCAGCCTCCACCAAGATAAAGAGCCCGATGACCGACGATCACGTCATTTACCAACATACCTGTAATTATGAGGACTGTGGACCTCATTCCTATATTGGTATGACGCAGACTCGTCTTTCACGTCGGTTAACTCTTCACCTTCAGGCTGGAACCATCAAAGACCACTATCTCACCCCTAACCACCCTCACCTCACACGCAACGAGTTAGAGAAACACACCACCATACTCGATAAAGAAAGTGACCCAAGGAGATTACCTATACTCGAAGCTTTATATATCCAAGCCTTACATCCCAACATCAACAACCAAACTCTGGACCTTCAGATCCTTCCTTCTGCCAAAAGGCACTACCCTACAGGACCTAACACCCCTCCTCGCCCCCCGGTGCCCTTGACGCTGCCCCCTGCGCTACCTCCTTCAGCTTCGTCTTCTGCAGGCGCCACACAACTTAGGCCACGCCCCTCGACACGCAGCCAATCAGCTTCGACCCCACCTACTGACCACCATCCCGCATCCAGTGCGCATGCGTGAAGCGGTTAACCCCTTTCTCTCTCCTAATTTACGCTTCCACCAATAGCAGATTTTTGCCCCCTGTTTTCCGCCTCCTCTGATCCTCCACCCTCTATATATACCCTTCCTGTTTACCTTTTATATCATTCCTTCCTTACTTGATAATGCTGGTTGTCCAGTGAAACGCGTCGTATATCCTGTATCATCATGTACATTTATGTAACCCTGTACCACCATGAATTTTGCTCATCTCCTTCATCTACTTCCTGCCACCCAGCGAAAACTCATCAGAGACCTGGAAACTTTGAATAATAAAATTTCCAACGCAGAAATTGCCATTTCTTTCAACCTCGTATGTATTAAAGAAAATTTATTACCTGGCTTTACTAACATATATATATATATATATATACACATTACTTTCTTTTATTTGCATGTACAATAGAATTATTTCTGAATGTATTACCTGAAGATAACCTGGCTTTCTTATTTTGTTTTTTCAGTGTCAACCCAGGAGCCATTTCCCTTCTCGTTGGAAAGGGTTGTGACACAATTCAATTTGCACTAGAGTGGATATAGGCCTCCTGGGGAAACCACTCTAAAAAAATAACGAGTCCAGTGCAGTACCTCTTTGGGTGGCTTGGAAATTTGCACATATTTCTCTGGTTTGACACCATATATATATACACACAATCACACATTGATTTTACCATTATTTATTTTGACACCTTGTATATATATATATATATATATATATATATATATATATATATATATCCACACACATACATTACCATTTACCATTCTTTATATTTTGTTTGATACCTTGTATATATATATGTATATATATATATATATTATATATATATATATATATTTATATATATATATATATATATATATATATATATATATATATATATATATATATATATATATTACTTTATTTTATTTTCGTGTACAATAGAATTATTTCTGAATTTATTACCTGAAGATAACCTGGCTTTCTTATTTTGTTTTTTCAGTGTCAACCCAGGAGCCATTTCCCTTCTCGTTGGAAAGGGTTGTAGCCCTACCAGGTAAGTAAAATTGGCAACCTTCATGACTGACATGTCTTCTATGAACATTATACAATTATTGGCAACACAAATTATATAAAAGTGTTGTATATTGTGGCAAAGATATACAACTGTATAAACATTCTCATATATTTTCATAACAATAACAATGCATGGAAACAATTGCGCATAGCTCACGAACCATTTACGCTATATTATTTTTATTTTCACCATTGGAAAGAGCACAATTTTCCGATTCCGGTGATATATACAGTTATATACGTATCCGACCAAATAAAGCAACCACGAGGTGGGGAACAGCTCGGAACCCGGCTAGCATCGCCCGAACAGAGACTGGTGAAGCGTAAATATTCGCATTTTGGCTCTTCATTTCAAATATTCATAGCGCAAAAAGTATTTGTCCTAGGAACTTCTAGTTTGTTTTATACTCATCAGCATTATTTGCCGTATTCATTCAGCCTAAATTTAAAACCATACACTTCGTAGCAACGAAATAAATCGAAAATGTTATAAACCATATCAATCAAAATCATATATTTTTTTTTTTCGGTCACTGCATGGAAACAATTGTGCATAGCTCGCGAACCAATTACGCTATATTATTTTTGTTTTCACCATTGGAAAGAGCACAATTTTCCGATTCCGGTGATATATACAGTTATATACATATCCGAGCAAATAACGCAACCACGAGGTGGGGAACAGCTCGGAACCCGGCTACCATCGCCGGAACAGAGATGGGTGAAGCGTAAATATTAGCATTTTGGCTCTTCATTTCAAATATTCATAGCGCAAAAAGTATTTGTCCTAGGAACTTCTAGTTTGTTTTATACTCATCAGCATTATTTGCCAAATTCATACAGCCTAAATTTAAAACCATACACTTCGTAGCAACGAAATAAATCGAAAATGTTATAAACCATATAAATCAAAATCATATATTTTTTGTTTTCGGTCACTGCTTGAGAACTATTGAAGATAAACAATTTCTGTTTTCAGATTTGGAAAGAGGAGAAAAAATACTATTATTTGAGCAAAATAAAAAAAAAAAAAGGTCATCACTCACAATTTAGAGCTAGGACGGTGTGAAGACAATTGCATGGGAAATAATTGTATTCCGAACTAATTTACACTTTCATATTTCGATTTATTTACATTTTTGTTTTATATCATGTACTATAAATATTCCTCTTTCCACTGATATATGATACATCACAATAAACAGCATTCTGGTGGATGGAAATCACAAAAAATGTAAGGCTTCGACAACACTCATGAGCCAAATTCAAAACCCAAAATACTTGTCAACCGCCTCCTTGGACTTATTGGAACATAATATGTCGCAAGGAGTTAACTGCCACGAGAATACTATAAATGCGCAACGGTAGCAATGCTCGACACTAAAAGAAGTACTTCCTCATCAACGAAACAGTCTGCTATGGTTGTGCGGCTTAGCAACAACCTAGACTAATAAATGCTGTGAATAATAATGCGCACATATCAAAGAGCTTATATTAAATACTAACAAGTGTCTACTCGATTAATAATGTCTAGCTGGGATACTCTAGGTAAGGAACTGGGGTTGAGCAAGACAGGCTCGTAGCCTAGCGATGTCCTTAAGACTGCATCCTTTAAGTTACGTTAATTGACTAGGGGGCTCTCTCGATAGATCCAGATCCCAAGTATCTGGTTCTATCCTGGCGACCCTCTAAAGACAAGCAAAGAGGCAGCAAAGTGTGGAACTTGTACAGGCCAAAACCCTCAGTCAACACAATGCTACACTCGCAAAGGACGCAACAGAAAAGACAACCCAGGGTACCACAGGACCGGTCGAAGTCGTGTAGGTATAAGCAAACCGTACACACATCGGAGACAACGACTACAGTTATCTTATCCCAGTCTAGCATTAAATAAAAGAGCAGAAACAGTAAATCAATAATGGAGACACACAAAGTTCTTAACCTATACTAACTAAGAACCCTCAAACCTATTCTAAGTACATATAATATCTATGAGGACGGCGCATGCAATACAATGGGCCGGCTATGAAAACTGTATGCAGAACCCAAAGGGGAGTGTTGTGCAGTTAATAAAGGTTAGAGTATGGAAAGAGAGAATCGAGTGAGAGAAACAGTGATAAAGGTGGTGATCGGGAGAGAGTATGCAAAGGGATGTTAGAAGCACGCGCGCCAAGCTTGTCCTGACGAGGACAGCTCCTGGGGACCCTCATGGAGGAGGTAAGTTACACAGGAGACCGCAAAGGCGCGATGGTCGGCCAATCATGGGCCGAGACGTCATAAGACAGCAGGCGTCATTGGACACAGCCAGACACGCCGTCCAATGGCGAGCGAGAGGCAGGAATGCACCCGTACATACAGTCACTTACTACCTCCTTGCTCTGAGAGTCTTTCTCATTCACACGCTGGTACTATTATCACTACTGTTGATATAAAATATATCCTGTTGTCACAGACGAAAACAAAGACCACCACTGGACTGTCTGTGACAATGCGATTACTAGGAAAGAAAGAACACCATTCTCTGATAACTGTAACCCATTTCGATGTCCCTGGCGAGCGCCAGTGGCCAACGAGAGGCGATTCTGCCAACGCTGGTAGACGTCACACCCCGCCCAAGATATGGGACGCTCAACATTAGGCGAGCACCATATCTGACAAGGCAGAATGCCGACAAGACCCGCCACACCTAGCCACTCCGCCAGAAATGAAATGCAAAGCTCAATCTTAAATAAAACAACATATTAGCATAAAACAAATCTTACAACCCCTCCCAAACACAATAGTATAATTTAGCCTGCTATGCTCCCTTAGCCAGCTTCACAGAGCCCAGCCTACTAAGTGAAAGACAGGTTCAACTTAGGACTTTAGCTATAACATTGGCAACTTACAATTAACTATAAAAAAGAAAGAGTTTTTATGTGATTTTTGATTTAATTTTAATGTTGTTTTTGACGGCTGCTCTACAGGGGCAAGCCGGGTTTTTCTCCACTCAAACCCACACACCTGTGGTGATCTACGCCGTATCCTCCACCCTCGACAAACAGTCTGCAATCACATTCTCACAACCGGCAATATGGCGAATGTCTAGATTGTCTTCTTGCAACATGAGTGACTAACGTGTCAGCCTCATATTCCGATTGTGGAATTGGTTCAGAAATTTAAGAGGGTGGTGATCGGTGTAAATCACCACAACTGTCCCGTAGGTAGGAACATATACTTCAAAATGCCTGAGCGCCAACACTATTGCCAGCAGTTCTTTCTCCACCACAGAGTAGTTTTTCTGAGCGAAACTAAACTTCTTGGAAAAGAAACTGACTGGATGCTCCAAACCTTCCTCATCTGTTTGCATTAAGACGGCACCAGCCCCTACACCGCTGGCATCTGTTGCCAGCTGGAACGGTCTTTCAAAGTCAGGGGCCCTGAGGATTTGGTGAGTGCATAGTAGGTGCTTGACAAGCAAAAAAGCCCTTTCACACTCAGGTGCCCACTTGAACTTTTTCTCTTTTGCTAGCAAATCTGTCAGGGGAGCTAACACAGTAGAATAACCCCGAATGAAGCGGCGATAGTAACCGATCATGCCCAAAAGTCTCATGATCTGCCGCTTGGTGGACGGCCTGGGGAACTGGTTAATAGCCTGTATCTTGTTTTGGGGGGGGGCACACCTGGGCTAACCCGACCACAAACCCAAGATACTGCACAGTTGCCCGGACAAAGTCGCACTTGCCCAGATTGACCACCAAGCTGGCCTCCAAAACAAGGCTTCTATGTGCTCACAGTGACTCTCAAAGTTGTCATCGTAGATTATAACGTCATCTAGGTAGACAGTGCAGTTAGGGATGTCAGCTACTAACTCATTCATAAGACTCTGGAAGGTTGCTGGGGCATTTTTAAGGCCATACGGCATCACATTGCAATGGTAGGTGTTCCCTTCAACCACAAACCCGCATACCCCCTTCGCCAGCTCAGACAAGGGCACCTGCCAGTAGCCTTTCACTAGGTCTATCTTAGTTAGAAACTGTGCCTTACCAATCTTGTCTACACTATCGTCAACACGGGGAAGGGGATTAGCATTGGTGGGATTCAACCCGTTCAATCTCCGAAAGTCAATGCAGAAGCGAACCTTCCCATCAGGCTTGGGCTGCAGAGTGACAGGAGATGTCCACCTAACTGCCCCCTTCTCAATCAGCCCCCGTTCCAACATATACTCTAACTCCACTCTGAGGGCTGGGAGTTTAATGGGTGGAATTCTGTAGGGTACTGATTTAAAGGGGGGGTGATCTCCCACATCCACGTCACGCACCACTCGAGTTGTGAGGCCTGGATGCTCTGCAAACACAGTAGGGTATGAAGCAAACAGGCGCTGCACGGCTGCACGCTGTTGCTCAGGCAGGTGCACTAGAGCATCGTCAGCCACCTGTCTGGAGTTCCGAGCCCACTGGTCAGCAGAGACATGACACTCCCAGTTATCCTCCACCTGGGCTTCACTGTCCCTCACTCCTTCTCCTCCATGACCGCTGCAGGTCAACACAGGGACTGCGAGAGGCTCAGGGGGGCGCCTCACAAACTCTTTCACCAGATTCACATGGCACAGCTGATTCTTTTTATGCCTATCTGGAGTAGGCACAAGATATTCTAGGTCAGAGATCTTTTTTACCACCTTATAAGGACCAGCGTACTTGGCAGACAACGGATGACCTGGCAGAGGTAACAGAATCAACACCTCCTGGCCCACCTTAAACTCCCGGAGTTTTGTCTTCTCATCGTACCTGTCCTTCATAAGTGCTTGCGACCCTACCAAATTCCTACCTGCCAACTCTAGACTTCTCAGCATTCTCTCTCTACTCTCGAGGACATACTTTATCATGGAACATGGTTTTGCTGTGCCCTCCCAGATTTCTCTAACCATGTTGCCTCTGACCTGATGTCCGAAAACTAACTCATTGGGACTGAACCCTAGGCTTTCACCAGGTACCTCCCGAGCAGCGAATAATACAAAAGGGCAACCCAAGATCCCAATCCTTGCCATTCTCAACACAGTAACAACGCAGCATGCTTTTCAGAGTCGAGTGCCACCTCTCCAACACCCCTTGACTCTCTGGGTGATAGGCTGAAGAGACAACTGTACTGATACCGTGCTGCTGCATGGTCTGTTTGAAAAGGTTAGAAGTAAAGTTGGACCCTTGGTCTGACTGCAATTCCTGTGGGTACCCGTACCTAGAACAGTACAATAGCAAGTTACGAACAACAGTCTTAGCAGTACCATTTCGCATGGGGTATGCATCCGGATAACGAGTGGCAACATCCATGATTGTGAGGAGGAACTTGTTGCCTGCACTAGTTGCCTGCACTAGTAGGGGGTAGAGGGCCAACCATGTCGATTATAACCTTACTGAATGGTGGCCCGATTACAGGAATAGGGTGTAACGGAGCCTTGGGAATACACTGGTTTGGTTTACCTACTGTCTGGCAGGTACTGCACATTGCCACTCATGATGCCACATGTGCCTTATACCTGGCCACCAAAACAATTTCGCCAATGCTGCTACCGTCTTACGTACACCTAAATGCCCTGCCAACGGTACATCATGCGCCAACCTCAGTAGGCTATCACGGCACACACTAGGCACTACCAACTGGTCAACCACTCTCGACCCACCCTCCCAACTCCGTCTGGGATCTAGAAAACGCCTGTACAATATGCCCTCCACACGAAAGAAGTCCCCCGGCTTTGCATCCCCGTCCCCATCAAGTTCAATCGCACCGTTACTACACTTCTGAAGCTCAGGATCATCTATCTGCAGCCGACAGATATCCGAAGGAGCCAATCTATCTAAGTGCTCCCGGAGCAACTGATGGCCTCCCCCGATACTGGACTGTTCGATCCTATCTTGCTTAAGTGTGCAACGTTGTTGTCTCGGAGTTTTCTCACGCCCTACCTCCTCACCAAGTGTGACAGGTTCTGGGGCCACTCCGGACCTAAACATTGGTGCTAATACTGAGTCGCCAAGAAGAGCCGCTGGATCAAAACTCACAAAACTTCTCCCAACTTTAGCTTTCTCCTTCCGACCGTTCCTCCGCTGGTCTAGAGACTGAGGAATAGGCTGTGACACCTTAGATGCACGAGATCGGGTGACAACACACGCCATCTGCTGTAATTGACACCTCTCGACCAACTCGTGCCCCTCCCTACTCACGTCGGCAGCCCTCTCGGCAACAACTAAGGGTGGAACCTCAGAAGTAGGCACCGCAAAGTCGTTACCGAGAGGAAGGTCGACGCCCTCTACTGGCAGTTTCTCTACGATTCCAACATCTATTTCTCGTGTCACACCATCATCCTCCAGCTCCACTCGAACCAACGAGTATGACCGTGTAGCATTAATACCCTGCACTACAACTACCCGTGCCGCGTTTATAGGTTGGCCTGTAAAGTTTTTCATCGGAGTCTGGGATGCACCTGTATCACGCAACAACTCCAACCCATGCTTGCAACCAGCCCAACTGATGCAGCCACGCCCTCTATGGTCGCAAAAAGCGTCGCAGACAGGTTTTGAGCCTTCCGGACACTCCTTCACTGGCTGTGCCCCCGCATCTGACATATCACCCCGGGTAAACGCAGAAGACCTCAGAAACACCCCAATGTTGCTAGCCAAAGACACGACTGCTGCAGGTTGGTTACTAGGGCAGGAACGTGCAAAATGTCCCTTTTTATTACACTTAAAACACTCTACTTCACCCTTGGACTTCCCCTGAGGTGGGGAAGGGCCCTGACCTTTCTTAAACGGGACCGTTTTTGGTTTGTGATCAAAATTAGTATCATTGCTTTTACTTTTGTTATTAAATGTTGCATCACTGACTCGGGGGGGTGGAGTCTTGCGCCCCTTGTTAACTGCATCGGTCCATTGTGCAGACCCGCACCCACGAATCAGCGATAATCTCAGGTCAGCCAACTCAGCTGCCTCTTGTAGAGTTTTAGGATGTTTCTCTTTGAGGTTCAAAGTCAGGTCGCCGCCTGTGCATTTAAAAAATTGCTCTAGAAGGAATAACTGCTCAAGCTCTTCGAACGTCGTCACCTTCTCTGACCTCAGCCAATTTCTCAAAGCATCAGACAGTTCCCGGGTATGTTCTAGAAAAGTGCACTCACGACCCTTCGTAACACCCCCAAACTTCAACCTATATATCTCTGGTTGTAACTCGTACGCCCGCAGAACAGCTTCCTTCAATACCTCATAATTGATGCAAGACTCCAAGGGCAATGCATCATATGCCTTGAGTCCTTTGCCAACCATCCTAGAGGAAACAAGGGCTGCCCACTTAACCTTGGGCCATTAATGCTCCCGGCACTTCTTCTCAAAACGCAGGAAAAACTCGGTGACACCCGACTCGTCAAATGCAGGGACTAACTTAAGAAGGTACGATAAAGACTGATCAAGACCTCGATTCCCAGAACCGAGACGCTGCCCTGTCGACTCCACCCGAGACTTCTCAAGCCCAGTAACTATCATCCAATTAGCTTAACCTCAGTTGTATGTAAAATGCTAGAAACGGTCATACGAGACAGACTCGTAAATCACTTAGAGGAAAATAACATACTTAAAGATACTCAACACGGCTTTCGTAAAAAACGTTCCTGTTTAACAAACCTCTTAGACTTCTTCCATGATATCCTCAACTTCTACGATGAGAGTAAAGCTGTAGATATTATATACCTTGATTTTCAAAAGGCCTTTGACAATGTTCCCCACAAACGTTTACTGCTAAAACTAAAAGCGCATGGAATACAAGACGGTGTGTTGAAATGGATAGAAAATTGGCTCAGCAACAGAAAGCAAAGGGTAGTCATAAACAGTAAGGCATCTAAATGGACCAATGTAAGTAGCGGGGTACCCCAGGGATCGGTACTAGGACCAATTCTCTTTCTAATTTACATCAACGACATAGATGAGGGTCTCACCTGTACAATCTCAAATTTTGCTGATGATACAAAAATTGCAAATAGCGTACTCTCAAAAGAACAAGTTGACGATATGCAACACAATCTAGATAAATTGTCATGTTGGGCCCAAATTTGGCAAATGAGTTTCAATGCGGATAAATGTAAAGTACTACATACCGGATACCTAAATAAGAAAGCAAACTATTTGATGAGTGGCACTCAGCTTAAGAATGTAAACAGAGAAACCGATCTGGGAGTAGCAATATCGAGTAACCTAAAACCGAGTCAACAATGTTCAGAAGTTGTTAAGAAGGCAAACAAAATAATTGGCTATATAGGCAGGTCATTTGAGCATAAATCCAAAGAAGTTATCCTAACCCTTTACAATTCCTTAGTCCGCCCTCTTCTGGAATACTGCGTTCAATCCTGGTGCCCTTATTACCAAAAAGATATAAACAAGCTAGAACGAGTTCAACGTAGAGTTACCAAAATGATACCTAGCCTAAAGAACAAACCATACGAAGAGCGTCTTAGAGAATTAAATCTATTTCCTTTAACTCAGCGCAGATTAAGAGGTGACTTAATTCAAGTGTTCAAAATCATCAAAGGCATCGACAATATGAACTGTAGTAAGTACTTCACTATCGACCAATCTAATTACACGCGGGGAAACGGTTGCAATATTATTGGTAAATCTTTTAACTCGCACGAATCTAAGAATTTCTTCTTCAATCGAGTTGTCAACTTGTGGAATGGGCTTCCCCGAAACGTTATAGACTGCATCACCGTTGATTCATTTAAACTACGCCTAGACAAATATCTCGCATCAAACCCGCGACTGACTGCATTTGTAAGTGAATAACATTATTTTATCCCCCCCTCGGTTACTAACCCATCTGTCCTCTACTAACTTCCTAATCCTGCCACGGACATTAGTTCCAGGGCAGTAATTCCCTTTCCAATGTTCCCTTACCCACTCTAAACCACTGTTTGGACACTTGATCCTCAGTGTTTTGGAGGACAAGCAACCTAGAAGGGTCACTAGATCTGTTGTTGCTTGATTTCCTTTGTACTCCTTTGTACTCTATGTCTGCACAGTACTTCGTATTCCTCAACCTGAAGCTCAGCCTCACGTATGGCCTTTCTCTCCTCAGCCTGAATCCTAAGCTCAGATTCCCGCTGCTGCTGCTGCTTCCTGAGCTCAGCCTCATACTTTCGTTGCTCGAGCTCAGCCTCATGCTTTCGCTGCTCGAGTTTGGCGAGTTCGAGCTGAAACAACATCTCGGAAGACAAACCCTGAGGAGGGGGTGCTACTATTGGGGACCCACCCCGTGAATCACCTAGATGCATACCCAACCGCCAGCGGGCATCGGCCTGCGGGAACGTACCCGGTTGTGGAGCCCGAGGGGTCGCCATGAAAGGAGTCGAGTGGAATGGGGGCTGGGCAGAAGGTGCCCCAGCTCCCGCTCCACCCGAAGCCCCATGCACCCCACCGAGCACCCAGGCAACCAGCTCACCTCTCGACAAACCGCTAGTACCGGACAACCCTAAGACCGTGGCTACACACTGCAGTCTGTACCGGTCTAGCCCCAACACCCGATCCGCCGACACAGGCTCCTCCAAAAAAATCCTAGCATCCTACTCATTGTTCACCACCCGAACGCCGTTAGACAACCCCACCTTCTCCACCTCCTCGCCTGCTTTCCGTACTGTGTCCTCACTGTGCACTGATCCGTCGTTCGACATAGTGTCCACCGGAAATCCTCAACGTTTATAAAAAAAAAAAAAAGAACTAAACTCTCATGTAGCACTATTCACTCAAAAAATGCTTGAAGACAACTCAAGTGCTATACTATGTTGCCAAAAAAAAAATCCTACGTGTCCAAAATATTCCTCAAAAACAAATATCTACTGCCAAACTGAGAGAAATAACAGTCGACTCCCAAACGGTGATATAAAAAAAACATCTCCACAAAAAAAATCCTGCAATTATTTCTTAGTTCACTAAATCCTAGACTAAGGTCGCCATTTGTTATGACAACTAAGATATGATACTAGGCAAGGTCGCCATTTGTTACGACCGGGACTACGAATAAAACAAGGGCACTCAATGATTGGACTAGTAATAGGGCACTATGCAACAACGGTACGCTAGATCCAAACCCTCAAACTTATATGCCGGCGAACAAAACACCTATACCCTCCAGGGTTAATCTGCGATAGCGGGGTATCCTTAACCCGGGAACTGCAGGGAGACTCTTAAGAGTTCCCCCGGCGGACTGCGGGGAGACTCTTAAGAGTGAGTGAACAAAAAAATCAACTTTTGACATCGAAAAAAAAAAAAAAATGGCCCCTGGGCCATGCAAAATATCAGTCCTCTACCTCCCCTCCTTCCCCACTTTCCTCCTCTCCTTCAGTTATCACCTATTTTCCCTGTTATTCCCTTATTCTGAGTTATATTTTCGTGCTAACATTAGCGAGTTGCAAGCAGGGTGTTGTCATCACTGATGGCAAGCAAGTGCAAGAGAGAGAGAGAGAGTATCGATCGACTGTGTCTCAGTGGCCTTGGGGGAAATTGGCGGGAAAGCAGCTTGCCTCACCCATACATTATACAACTCGCGGCCTATATCTCCGATTTTGACCATCCAAATGCTGTTTTCACTCGTTTTATTGTTGTTTCAGGTTAATACCTTTATAATCAACCCATAATAGGCGCATATGGATAAGTATTAATGCTATTAATGGTACAATGAATATTTTAGTGACGGAAACACCTCAAATACATGCACACAGGGAGAGGTGTCTAATTACCCCCATGCGCACTTCAGAGGTTAACTGGGCATAAATGTACTCTACTTCAGGCTAACCTGCACTGGTATAGCCTGATAACAAACAAGATGCAAGTTACGTTAAAATGCATAAAAAGGAATCTATGGAAAGATCAATTAAATCACTGCAAGATTTAATACAATAAAAAGATGCTTCAATACAGTTACTCTAAACAACAATAAACTCTTCACTACTATCTGAAAGAAAGTGAAGTATAGTCCTACAGCATAGACCTGGAAACTTCTGAAGAAAGTCTGATGCTCATAAGATGCTCGTACTGATTTAGAACTATATAAAGGCAGGAGGCAGGACACCACACATGTAAATCGAATACAGTACAAGATAGGACATATAATGTTAACTGACACGAGAATACTATAAATGCGCAACGGTAGCAATGCTCGACACTAAAAGAAGTACTTCCTCATCAACGAAACAGTCTGCTATGGTTGTGCGGCTCAGCAACAACCTAGACTAATAAATGCTGTGAAAAATATATGCGCACATATCAAAGAGCTTATATTAAATACTAACAAGTGTCTACTCGATTAATAATGTCTAGCTGGGATACTCTAGATAAGGAACTGGGGTTGAGCAAGACAGGCTCGTAGCCTAGCGATGTCCTTAAGACTGCATCCTTTAAGTTACGTTAATTGACTATAGGGCTCTCTCGATAGATCCAGATCCCAAGTATCTGGTTCTATCCTGGCGACCCTCTAAAGACAAGCAAAGAGGCAGGAAAGTGTGGAACTGGTACAGGCAAAAACTCTCAGTCAACACAATGCTGCACTCGCAAAGGACGCAACAGAAAAGACAACCCAGGCTACCACAGGACCGGTCGAAGTCGTGTAGGTATAAGCAAACCGTACACACATCGGAGACAACGACTACAGTTACCTTATCCCAGTCTAGCATTAAATAAAAGAAACACTAAATCAATAATGGAGACACACAAAGTTCATAACCTATACTAACGAAGAACCCTCAAACCTATTCTAAGTACATGTCAATATCTCTGAGGACGGCGCTTGCAATACAATGGGCCGGCTATAAAAACCGTATGCAGAACCCAAAGAGGAGTGATGTGCAGTTAATAAAGGTTAGAGTATGGAAAGAGAGAATCGAGTCAGAGAAACAGTGATAAAGGTGGTGATCGGGAGAGAGTATGCAAAGGGATGTTTGAAGCACGCGCGCCAAGCCTGTCCTGACGAGGACAGCTCCTGGGGACCCTCATGGAGGAGGTAAGTTACACAGGAGACCGCAAAGGCGCGATGGTCGGCCAATCACGGGCCGAGACGTAACAAGACAGCAGGCGTCATAGGACACAGCCAGACACGCCGTCCAATGGTGAGCGAGAGGCAGGAATGCACCCGTACATACAGTCACTTACTACCTCCTCGCTCTGAAAGTCTTTCTCATTCATACGCTGGTACTATTATCACTACTGTTGATATAAAATATAACCCGTTGTCACAGACGAAAACAAAGACCACCACTGGACTGTCTGTGACAATGCGATTGCTAGGAAAGAAAGAAGAACATTCTCTGATAACTGTAGCCCATTTCGATGTCCCTGGCGAGCGCTAGTGGCCAACGAGAGGCGATTCTGCCAATGCTGGTAGACGTCACACCCCGCCCAAGATATGGGACGCTCAACATTAGGCAAGCACCATATCTGACAAGGCAGAATGCCGACAAGACCCGCCACACCTAGCCACTCCACCAGAAATGAAATGCAAAGCTCAATCTTAAATAAAACAACATATTAGCATAAAGAAAATCTTACAACCCCTCCCAAACACAATAGTATAATTTAGCCTGCCTTGCTCCCTGAGCGAGCTTCACAGAGCCCAGCCTACTAAGTGAAAGACAGGTGCAACTTAGGACTTGAGCTATAACATTGGCAACTTACAATTAACTATCAAAAAGAAAGAGTTTTATGTGATTTTTGATTTAATTTTAATGTTGTTTTTGACGGCTGCTCTACAGGGGCAAGCCGGGTTTTTCTCCACTCAAACCCACACACCTGTGGTGATCTACGCCGGATCCTCCACCCTCGCCAAACAGTCTGCAATCACATTCTCACAACCGGCAATATGGCGAATGTCTAGATTGTATTCTTGTAACATGAGTGACTAACGTGTCAGCCTCATATTCCGGTTGTGGAATTGGTTCCGAAATTTAAGAGGGTGGTGATCGGTGTAAATCACCACAACTGGCCCATAGGCAGGAACATATACTTCAAAGTGCCTGAGCGCCAACACTATTGCCAGCAGTTCTTTCTCCACCACAGAGTAGTTTTTTCTGAGTGAAATTAAACTTCTTGGAAAAGAAACTGACTGGATGCTCCAAACCTTCCTCGTCTGTTTGCATTATGACGGCACCAGCCCCAACACCGCTGGCATCTGTTGCCAGCTGGAACGGTCTTTCAAAGTCAGGGGCCCTGAGGATTGGGTGAGTGCATAGTAGGTGCTCGACCAGCGAAAAAGCCCTTTCACACTCAGGTGCCCACTTGAACTTTTTCTCTTTTGCTAGCAAATCTATCAGGGGAGCTAACACAGTAGAATAACCCCGAATGAAGCGGCGATAGTAACCGATCATGCCCAAAAATCTCGTGATCTGCCGCTTGGTGGACGGCCTGGGGAACTGGTTAATAGCCTGTATCTTTTTTTTTGGGGGGGTGGGAAGGGGGGTGGGGGGTGGGGGGGGGGGAGCACACCTGGGCTAACCCGACCACAAACCCAAGATACTGCACAGTTGCCCGGACAAAGTCGCACTTGCCCAGATTAACCACCAAGCTGGCCTCACTGAGCTTCCGAAACAAGGCTTCTATGTGCTCAGAGTGACTCTCAAAGTTGTCATCGTAGATTTTAACGTCATCTAGGTAGACAGTGCAGATAGGGATGTCAGCTACTAACTCATTCATAAGACTCTGGAAGGTTGCTGGGGCATTTTTAAGGCCATACGGCATCACATTGCAATGGTAGGTGTTCCATCAACCACAAACCCGCATACCCCCTTCGCCCGCTCAGACAAGGGCACCTGCCAGTAGCCTTTCACTAGGTATATCTTAGTTAGAAACTGTGCCTTACCAATCTTGTCTACACTATCGTCAACATGGGGAAGGGGATAAGCATTGGTGGGAGTCAACCCGTTCAATCTCCGAAAGTCAATGCAGAAGCGAACCTTCCCATCAGGCTTGGGCTGCAGAGTGACAGGAGATCTCCACCTAACTGCCCCCTTCTCAATCAGCCCCCGTTCCAACATATACTCTAACTCCGCTCTGAGGGCTGGGAGTTTAATGGGTGGAATTCTGTAGGGTACTGATTTAAAGGGAGGGTGATCTCCCACGTCCACATCATGCACCACTCGAGTTGTTAGGCCTGGATGCTCTGCAAACACACTGGGGTATGAAGCAAACAGGCGCTGCACGGCTGCACACTGTTGCTCAGGCAGGTGCACTAGAGCATCGTCAGCCACCTTTCTGGAGATCCGCGCACACTGGTCAGCAGAGACATGACACTCCCAGTTATCCTCCACCTGGGCTTCACTGTCCCTCACTCCTTCTCCTCCATGACCGCTGCAGGTCAACACAGGGACTGCGAGAGGCTCAGGGGGGCGCCTCACAAACTCTTTCACCAGATTCACATGGCACAGCTGATTCTTTTTATGCCTATCTGGAGTAGGCACAAGATATTCTAGGTCAGAGATCTTTTTTACCACCTTATAAGGACCAGCGTACTTGGCAGACAACGGATAACCTGGTAGAGGTAACAGAATCAACACCTGCCCCACCTTAAACTCCCGGAGTTTTGTCTTCTCATCGTACCTGTCCTTCATAATTGCTTGCGACCCTACCAAATTCCTACCTGCCAACTCTAGGCTTCTCAGCATTCTCTCTCTACTCTCGAGGACATACTTTAACATGGAACATGGTTTTGCTGTGCCCTCCCAGATTTCTCTAACCATGTTGAGGGGGCCTCTGACCTGATGTCCGAAAACTAACTCATTGGGACTGAACCCTAGGCTTTCACCAGGTACCTCCCGAGCAGCGAATAATACAAAAGGGCAACCCAAGACCCCAATCCTTGCCATTCTCAACACAGTAACAACGCAGCATGCTTTTCAGAGTCGAGTGACACCTCTTCAACACTCCTTGACTCTCTGGGTGATAGGCTGAAGAGACAACTGTACTGATACTGTGCTGCTGCATGGTCTGTTTGAAAAGGTTAGAAGTAAAGTTGGACCCTTGGTCTGACTGCAATTCCTGCGGGTTTCCGTACCTAGAACAGTACAATAGCAAGTTACGAACAACAGTCTTAGCAGTACCATTTCGCATGGGGTATGCATCCGGATAACGAGTGGCAACATCCATGATTGTGAGGAGGCACTTGTTTCCTGCACTAGTAGGGGGTAGAGGGCCAACCATGTCGATTATAACCTTACTGAATGGTGGCCCGATTACAGGAATAGGGCTGTAACGGAGCCTTGGGAATACACTGGTTTGGTTTACCTACTGTCTGGCAGGTACTGCACATTGCCACCCATGACGCCACATGTGCCTTCATACCTGGCCACCAAAACAATTTCGCCAATGCTGCTACCGTCTTACGTACACCCAAATGCCCTGCCAACGGTACATCATGCGCCAACCTCAGTAGGCTATCACGGCACACACTAGGCACTACCAACTGGTCAACCACTCTCGACCCACCCTCCCAACTCCGTCTGGGATCTAGAAAACGCCTGTACAATATGCCCTCCACACGAAAGAAGTCACCCGGCTTTGCATCCCCGTCCTCATCAAGTTCAATCGCACCGTTACTACACTTCTGAAGCTCAGGATCATCTATCTGCAGCCGACAGATATCCGAAGAAGCCAATCTATCTAAGTTCTCCCGGAGCAACTTATGGCCTCCCCCGATACTGGACTGATCGATCCTATCTTGCTTAAGTGTGCAACGTTGCTGTCTCGGAGTTTTCTCACGCCCTACCTCCTCACCAAGTGTGACAGGTTCTGGGGCCACTCCGGACCTAAACATTGGTGCTAATACTGAGTCGCCAAGAAGAGCCGCTGGATCAAAACTCACAAAACTTCTCCCAACTTTAGCTTTCTCCTTCCGACCGTTCCTCCGCTGGTCTAGAGACTGAGGAATAGGCTGTGACACCTTAGATGCACGAGATCGGGTGACAACACACGCCATTTGCTGTAATTGACACCTCTCGACCAACTCCTGCCCCTCCCTACTCACGTCGGCCGCCCTCTCGGCAACAACTAAGGGTGGAACCTCAGAAGTAGGCACCGCAAAGTCGTTACCGAGAGGAAGGTCGACGCCCTCTACTGGCAGTTTCTCTACGATTCCAACATCTATTTCTCGTGTCACACCATCATCCTCCAGCTCCACTCGAACCAACGAGTATGACCGTGTAGCATTAATACCCTGCACTACAACTACCCGTGCCGCGTTTATAGGTTGGCCTGTAAAGTTTTTCATCGGAGTCTGGGATGCACCTGTGTCACGCAACAACTCCAACCCATGCTTGCAACCAGCCTAACTTATGCACCGGAAATCCTCAACATTTATAAAAAAAAAGAAGTACTTAAACTCTCATGTAGCACTATTCACTCAAAAAATACTTGAAGACAACTCATGTGCTATACTATGTTGCCAAAAAAAAATTCCTACGTGTCCAAAATATTCCTCAAAAACAAATGTCCACTGCCAAACTGTGAGAAATAACAATCGACCCCCAAACGGTGATTACAAAAAAAAAAACTCCACAAAAAAAATCCTGCAATTATTTCTTAGTTCACTAAATCCTAGACTAAGGTCGCCATTTGTTATGACAAATAAGATAAGATACTAGGCAAGGTCGCCATTTGTTACGACCGGGACTACGAATAAAACAAGGGCAGTCAATGATTGGACTAGTAATAGGGCACTATGCAACAACGGTCCGCTAGATCCAAACCCTCAAACTTATATGCCGGCGAACAAAACACCTATACCCTCCAGGGTTAATCTGCGATAGCGGGGTATCCTTAACTGGGCATTAATGTACTCTACTTCAGGCTAACCAGCACTGGTATAGCCTGATAACAAACAAGATGCAAGTTACGTTAAAATGCATAAAAAGTAATCTATGGAAAGATCAATTAAATCACTGCAAGATTTAATACAATAAGAAGATGCTGCAATACAGTTACTCTAAACAACAGTAAACTCTTCACTCCTATCTGAAAGAAAGTGAAGTATAGTCCTACAGCATAGACCTGGAAACTTCTGAAGAAAGTCTGATGCTCAAAAGATGCTCGTACTGATTTAGAACTATATAAAGGCAGGAGGCAGGACACCACACGTGTAAATCGAATACACTAAAAGATAGGTCATATAATTTTAACTGACACGAGAGTACTATAAATGCGCAACGGTAGCAATGCTCGACACTAAAAGAAGTACTTCCTCATCAACGAAACAGTCTGCTATGGTTGTGCGGCTCAGCAACAACCTAGACTAATAAATGCTGTGAATAATAATGCGCACATATCAAAGAGCTTATATTAAATTCTAACAAGTGTCTACTCGATTAATAATGTCTAGCTGGGGTACTCTAGATAAGGAACTGGGGTTGAGCAAGACAGGCTCGTAGCCTAGCGATGTCCTTAAGACTGCATCCTTTAAGTTACGTTAATTGACTATGGGGCTCTCTCGATAGATCCAGATCCCAAGTATCTGGTTCTATCCTGGCAACCCTCCAAAGACAAGCAAAGAGGCAGCAAAGTGTGGAACTGGTACAGGCCAAAACCCTCAGTCAACACAATGCTGCACTCGCAAAGGACACAACCGAAAAGACAACCCAGGCTACCACAGGACCGGTCGAAGTCGTGTAGGTATAAGCAAACCGAACACACATCGGATACAACGACTACAGTTACCTTATCCCAGTCTAGCATTAAATAAAAGAAACACTAAATCAATAATGGAGACACACAAAATTCTTAACCTATACTAACTAAGAACCCTCAAACCTATTCTAAGTACATGTAAATATCTCTGGGACGGCGCATGCAATACAATGGGCCGGCTATGAAAACCGTATGGAGAACCCAAAGGGGAGTGTTGTGCAGTTAATAAAGGTTAGAGTATGGAAAGAGAGAATCGAGGGAGAGAAACAGTGATAAAGGTGATGATCAGGAGAGAGTATGCAAAGGGATGTTAGAAGCACGCGCGTCAAGCCTGTCCTGACGAGGACAGCTCCTGGGGACCCTCATGGAGGAGGTAAGTTACACAGGAGACCGCAAAGGCGCGATGGTCGGCCAATCACGGGCCGAGATATCACAAGACAGGAGGCCTCTCTCAATTTCTGAAGGACCAGGATCTGTCTGATGACTGGGATGTCCTCGTCATATCCTTTTGTTTGATGTATGGCGAAGTGGTCCCTGACGCTGGACGGCAGGATCCGGAGGAGGGCGCATCTGACAGCTTCTGCCCTGTAGGATCCAGAGTTTCATGATGGTTACGTCAAGGTCCCCTTCGAACTTAACATCGTGGAACCGTTGATCAGCAATGACGCTCCCAAGTGCTGGTGTGATGGTCGACTTGATGTATTGTTCGAATTGTTCCCAGGTCAGGTTGGGGTTATGACGCACATATCCGGAAACTAAGGACGTGTAGCGTCCCAGCCTCATTACAATGGTACGAATCTTGGGTGCAATTTCATCTTTAAATATGGTGTCAAGCCCAGGCTTGACGACTTCAAGGTACGTCTCGATGCTCCTCTGATTTGAACGGAACAATATTTATTGGTTTCCCAGCCATGGTGTCTGTTTGTTACTGTTCTTAGGTATCAAAATGTTTTGGAATAGGAAACCCTGAAAGGCCGTCCTCCCGAGAAAGAAACATCGCTGCCACCAGTGTTATGCCACGTTTCTCCATTCTGTTACAACTTTTAGCACTCTGACTGGGTGAAGGCTGGCACTTAATTCCAATACGATGCACTAACAACAGGCAATAAATAAAGACACATGACATATCAACACAATATTTAATTCACTAGTAGCAGAGGTTCATAATACACATTCGTCTCAAATAGATTAATGGTGATGGATGATAAAATAAGTACAATAAAGTAAGTGTGCAGTTTTTGCATTCCCCCCCCCCCCCAAAAAAAAATGCATACGCAACTTTGCAATCTAGAATTCTGCAAGTAGTATTGAATCTCTTAGGTAAAATAGCTTTATATACAGTAGGCATATATATATATATATATATATATAATTATGCTAAATATCCACAGGGAAGGAAGGAAAATAAACAATGAGTCCCAAGCGCTTTCGTGTATTACATCTTCAGGGGACAGAGGACAGACAGAGAATTCTCTGTATATATATATATATATATATATATATATATATATATATATATATATATATATATATAAATGTATACTGTATATATATATATATATATATATATATATATATATATACATATATACATACATATATATATATATATATATATATATATATATATATACAGGGTGATTCAGTAACCCTTTTCATAAATTTAATGGCAAATTCGGGAGACAAAAATAAGACTAATTTACTCTATGACCCTTATATGATATGATGGAGATATTACACCTTTAAAGTTATCGATAGATAGAAAAGAAAAAAATCTAAGGAGTGAGAATGAAAAGGTCGTTGCTAACTGGCAGGATAGCGTAACCAAGACTTGGTATCAAAATGGCTGCATACGGTAGCTGGATGCATTTCGTTTCGCAATTTTCAAAGGTACATTACTACTGTATTTGTATTATCATCATCATTATTATTAATAATCATTGTATTAGTAGTAGTAGTAGTAGCAAGGGGAGAAGCAGGCGGCGGAGGATAAGTAAGAGGAAGAGGAGGAGTAAGTGGTGGAAGAGGGGTAAGTGGAGGAGGAGGGATCTTCCTGCCGACTTTGAGCTTTGATACTCCGCTCGTCTTAATGAATCTTGCATCAATCTGTACATGAATCTAAAGATTGTTTTTTTGCTTACACGTGGTATGTAAATGGTTGCATATGGTAGAAGTTGTCTCAATGCTCAAAAGAACATTAGCATTATCACCATCATCATAATTAATACTCTATTCATCGTAGCTGTAGTAGTAGTAGTAATAGTCATACAGTAAATATATATATATATATTATATATATATATATATATATATATATATATATATATATATATATATATAAACGCCGCATAGTAAACATTAGCCACTGAGGATCCACGACAGTGGAGAAATGCATTTGGCATAATTTGAACATATTTCTTCCTATTGTCTTTGCAAATATCTTATGGGCATATTTTTAACATATATTGTCCATTTTCTTGATTTTTTTTTTTTTTTTTTTATAAATGATTAAGCATATGGCATGAATAAATGTTTTATCCTTTTTAAGTAGACTCCGCATAGTTGAGCTTCGATCTTTTATTTACATAAAGAACGAAGACATCTTGAGTCACAAATCTTTTTAATTATATAGCCTACCTGCAACAAAGTGCAGCATACTTTTTAAACTTTATTAAGCATTTTGCCTGAATAAATGTTTTAAATGTTTATGTACAACCAGCATAAGTTGAGCTTAGTTATATAATTGCATTCCTGATTTGGCATAAAAAACGTCTAATAAGACATCTTCAGCCACAAACCTTTGAATTTTCGCAACAATACGCAGCATACTTGAGCTCAGTCTTTTATGTGCATTTTGTATTTGGCATCAAGCATATCTAAAACTATATCTTGAGCCACAGACCATTTATATTGTTCCCACACAGTTTGTTTCTCTGCACTATATAATTATCTCTTTTCTGTATATATATATATATATATAATATATATATATATATATATATATATATATATATATACATACATATATATATATATATATATATATATATATTGTGACGCTTCTGCATAGTAGCCACGTGCGGGCATGCGCGCGCGTCGGCTGCCCAGCCGTTTAGAAACCGGCTGTTGGCAGCCGGCCGGCTGGCTTTTCCTTAGTATATATCCTACGCAAATGTAACTAATGTCTGGGATATTCTTATGTTGTTTCACAGCTTGTAGCTGCCCTTATTCTTAACCAACGCATCTTAGTATATTTTATTCTCGATAGTTGATTATTTCATTATAATATATAAGATGTAAGTCTAGTGAGGGCGGGAGGAGACGAGCGGGAGAGAGAGAGACCGGCTTGGGACGTTGCTTCGCTTGCCAGCTTGGGACGAGCCTGATGTTGCCACATGCATTTGATTGCAACGTTAGGCTTAGTTTCAACTCACGCACGGGGTAGAGGATTTTGACCCGGCAACTGTGTTGAGTGTTGCCAAGCATGGGATGAATTTTGCATGCCTAGGGTGGGGTCCAGACAGATTCAAGACTCAGAGCTCACCTCACTGTCGTACCCTTCGGACCCCCTTGATATCTATCCCTTTCAACCCCACTTAGAAACTTTCTCTCTTACTTTGTATACCTTCCTTCCACTACTTCACCAATCTATTTAATTATCCCATCCCCTTGATAAACCTTATATCTATTATTGTATTAACGACGAGCTCTCAGATAACTAGATAGGATTTTGGGCCTTATGCAGAGACGTAATTGTTAATGAGACCTAGGAAGCTTTTTTGTTGTCTCATATTTGGTGGTTTCATGCTTGCTAGTGTGTTCTTGTGTCAGGTTAGCAGGGGCTAGACCGGAGGGAAGGCTTTTTGCGATCCTTTAAGTAAAGTCTGCTGGTGCAAGTCCTGTGGACCCGCACAACTTTACTAGGATACCCGTGGGAGTCTGGGGGCATTTTCTTGTCTGTGTCCCTGTGTGTCTAGTGTTGTGTTTTGTGAGGGCCCTTGCCTAGTCCACTCAGCACTGCGCTAGCACGTCTTGCTTTTGTTTTAGGGTCGCCAGGAGAGAGTCAGATACTTGCGATCTGAGTTTCTCAAGAGAGCACCCTTTCAATTAGAGTAATTTGGCGCACAGACTTGGGAACGTCCCTAGGCTAGAACAGGTGGCTCAGCCCGGGTATCCGAAGCCTATATCCTTCCAGCTAGACCTCTGCCACCTGGCAGATTAACAGCTAGGGGTTTATTATTTCTGTATGCTTGTTATTGTGCCACAGTTTACCGTTTTTGTGAGCATTGTGAGTCAGGGTGTGGCTTAGAGACTCTGTCCGAGCAGGCTTGCCTGACTAAGAGTGAGAAGCACACCTGTATGTGGTTATGTTGCGAGTTGCTGCCTTTATTTAATTATACCTATGCCATTATACACTGTATGGCCTATCACTAGTATTTATTCCTGCTTATGAGTTAAGAGTTCTCTAAATCCGTAACGTACTTTCTTTGCTAAGCATCAGATCCTACAGTAGCCGCATGCAGTTTAGAAACCCGCATCTTGTCTACCGGTACGATGTTTTGAGGACTGTTTGCTTTCACCTTCTTTCACGCAGGGGTGATTAGTTGTATTAATTAACGTAACGTTAAATGTACTTTCTTCTAGTTTGGTATTAAATTGTTTCTGCAATTTAATTCCGTTATCTATCTTTTCCTTGAAGCTTTAAGTCAACTTAATTGTGTGATCTTTTATATAGCCTGCTTGACTATCAGCAGTCTATAGTGCGTTCACCCTGTAACCGAGTCATAGGATACCTCGTTGTCCAGGCAGGACTCTTGACGGTTTAGGGTGGTTTGTTGCCTGGGTTTATAGATAAGGGTTGGATCTAGCGTTTTCCGTTGTTGCTTGTTGCCGCATACCTAGTCCAATAGAAAGAGCCCAGTGTTTATATATCCCAGGACGCAACAAATGGCGACCTTGCATAGGATTTACTGAACAGAGGAATATAGTGGTCATTTGTTTTGAGATTCCTTATGATTAGAGGAATACAGTGGACATAGAGTTTTTTTTTTTGGAGCAACCAATATAACACATTAAAGACTTTAAATAACATTAGTATATACATACTTGCATAGGAGATAAGGCACATTCTATAACCGTGATAATTACTGCAGTACACAAGCATGTCTAATACATCAGAACACAGTGATGGGTCAGGTCACGATACGGGCTCGGAGGGAGAAAGACTTGTGGAGTGGCTAGTCGATAGCGAGGAGGGTGGTAGAAGATTTTTAGAGGTGCCCCTTACCGCTGACAGGGTGTTGAAGGTGAATAAGTATGGCTTAAATGGGTGGCAGGTCTTCAGGGTCACCAGGGTTTAAGTGGCATGAGGAAAGATCAGCTGAGGACTTTGATATTGGGTTTAGAAGGGAGAGACCTGGGTGGAGAGGCGACTGGGGGCCCCGGTCCCCAGCCACCCCTCCACTCTACCCCCGTATCAAACATCAGGGTGCCTGAATTTAGTACATACCCCCAAGTTGATGGTCAATGGCAGCGTGGAATTCAATCACAGGGACCCTCCCCATTAAATGCACCTTCCCCTCCTCAAGGGTTGACTCCAGATTTGTTGTTTCGGCTTGAGATGGCCAAGGTTGAGGCCGCCGAAAGACAGGTTAGAGTTCAGGTTGAGACTGCTATACGAGAGGCTGAACTACAGGCAGAGTCTACTAGGTATCGGGCTGACAGGGAGCTGGAGAGATCTCGAGTGGAGGTAACAGGGCGAAATATTGGGGGAGGTAACTGACATCGGGACCAATCATTGTCGCACCTGCTTAAACTAGTTCCTGTGTTCGATGAATTATGTGTGGCTGAGTTTTTTATGCGATTTGAGAAGAAGTGTCAGGAACACCAGTGGCCTCAGGAAAAGTGGGCAGCATTAGTTTCATCAAGACTCCTAGGAAAGGGGCTAAAAGCGTATGATGCACTACCTTTAGAGTCCTGTGTAGTTTATGATGAGCTAAAGAAGGCTGTGCTACGGGCCTATGAGTTACAACCAGAAACTTACCGCTTGAAGTTTCGGGGTGTTACTAAGGGCAAGGATAGTACCTTCCTAGAACACGCCCGGGACTTGTCTGATGCACTACGACATTGGCTGCGTTCCGAGAGGGCAGCTACTTTTGAGGAGTTGAGTGAGCTGGTTCTCTTGGAGCAGTTCTTTAAGTGCGCAGGCGGGGACTTAACATTAAATATAAAGGAAAAAAATCCTAGAACTCTCCAGGAGGCAGCAGAAATGGCTGACCTCCGACTGTCATTAATTCGAGGGTGCGGAGCAGCAGCTAGGAGTGAGTCGGGTACAAAGGATCGTACCCCTCCCCCTCCCAAGAATTTTGATACACATAAATACACAAAACCATCTAGCACTGACAATAAAACTGAACATAAACCAAATACCGTCCCGTATAAGAAGTCTAATGGTACCTCCCACTCCCAAGGGAAACCAAAGAGTAAAGAGTGCTTTGCATGTCACAAGGAGGTCACTTTGCAAATGCTTGTCCGAACATGCCACCAAACAAGGTTGTGTCATTGGCCCGCAGCATAGGGGTGTCGCCTATATCTTCTGAGTTTGCCAAGGGTAGTTCGTCAGAGGGTGGGACACAGCCTGTGTTCAAGAGTCCGGAAGGCTCGAACCCTGTCCGCGACGTCTTTGGGGGTCATAGAGGGCATGGTTTTGTGAGGTGGGCTGGCGAAAGGCGAGGAGTTAAGCTATTGCGTGATACGGGGGCTTCTCAGACCTTGTTAAAGAACTTTACTGGTAGGCCGATTAACGCTGCTCGGGTGGTGGTAGTTCAGGGGATCAATGCTACGAAGTCCTACCCGCTGGTGCGGATGGAGCTGGAGGTGGGTGGTGTGGTGAAGGAGCTGGATGTAGGAATTGTAGAGAACTTGCCTGTTGGGGGCGTCGACCTCCTCCTCGGCAACGACTTTGCGGTGCCTGCTTCTAAGGTTTCACCCTTGGTCGTTGCCGAGAAGGCGGCCGACGTTAGTAGGGAGGAACAGGAGTGGGTTGAGAAGTGTAGCGTACAAACCATGGCGTGTGTTGTGACGCGTTCTCAGACATCCGGAGCCTTGCAGCCACCACCTCAGTCTATCAAACCGCGGAGGAAAGGTCACAAGAAAACGGGAATTGTTGGTCAATTGGAGAGTTTTGAGCCGGCAGTGTTTCTTGGTGACTCATTATTGGCACCTATGTTAGAGTCTGGAGGGGCCCCGGGGCCTGTCACCGCTAGTGCGGGTGCAGGGCAGGAAGAGACTCTGCGACAGCATCGTTATGCGCAGCGTGAGGAAAGGATGGCTCAGCGGGACATTGGAGGTGGAAAAAAATTATTTAAGATGAACTTGGATAATCTCGCACCTGCTGATATATGTTCCTTGCAGCTGGAAGATCCTGAAGTCAGGGCGTGTGGTAATGGTGCTGTCGAACTGGAGAGCGATGGGGATGCGCAGCCTGGTGATTTTTTCTTGTCCGAGGGGATCTTGTATCGGAGACATCAGGATCCCAAGAAAAAGTGGGATGGCGGGTCAGGATTAGTGGACCAGTTAGTAGTACCGAGGGTGTGCCGTGAGAGCTTATTGAGATTAGCTCATGATGTGCCTTTGGCAGGGCACCTGGGGGCACGTAAGACAGAGGCAGCTCTGATCAAGCTTTTCTGGTGGCCTGGGTTAGAGGCGAGTGTCGTGTCATGGGTGTCACAGTGTCACACTTGTCAAGTTGTTGGGAAACCCAATCAGGTCATCCCGAGAGCCCCGTTACAACCCATCCCTGTCATTGGGCCGCCCTTCAGCAAAGTAGTTATCGATATGGTTGGCCCATTGCCCCCCACTAGTGCCGGCAATAAATTTGTACTAACTGTAATGGATGTAGCAACACGGTATCCAGATGCTTACCCCATGCGCAACGGGATGGCTAAGACTGTTGTCAAAAACCTACTTGTCTATTTCTCTCGTTATGGCTACCCTCAGGAGATCCAGTCTGATCAGGGATCCAATTTTACTTCTGCTCTGTTTAAGCAGACCATGCAGCAACATGGGATAGTGTCTGTGGTGTCATCTGCCTACCATCCCGAGAGTCAGGGAGTTTTGGAAAGGTGGCACTCGACTCTCAAGAGTATGTTGCGGTGTTATTGCATGGAAAATAGGAAGGACTGGGATCTAGGTCTCCCATACGTTTTATTTGCTGCGAGAGAAGTACCTGGGGAGAGCTTGGGATTTAGCCCGAACGAGTTGGTTTTTGGACACAGGGTCAGGGGGCCCCTCCACATAGTCAAGGAGATCTGGGAGGGAGTCACAAAGCCATGCTCGCTTCTAAAGTATGTAGTTGAAAGCCGTGAGAGAATGCTAAAGAGCTTGGAGGTAGCAGGTCGGAACCTTAAGAGTTCACAAGCTCAGATGAAGGACAGATACGACCAGAAGGTGAAGCTGAGGGAGTTTGAAGTAGATCAGGAGGTACTGATGCTACTGCCTCTGGTGGGACACCCCTTGTCTGCCAAGTATTCTGGTCCCTATCGGGTTGTAAGGAAGGTTTCTGATCTCGACTATTTAGTAGCTACTCCTGATCGTAAGAAAAAGAACCAACTTTGCCATGTAAATCTGATGAAAGAGTATGTGAGGCGCCCCTCCGAGCCTCTCACTGTCCCGGTGTTGATCTGCAGCGATCGTGGTGGAGAAGGAGGAAGGGATAGTCAAGCTGCGGGGGAGGATAATTGGGATTATCATGTTTCCGCGGATCAGTGGGCGGGGAATTCTAGACAAGTGGCTCACGAGTTGATATTGCACCTGCCTGAGCAACAGCGTGTAGCTGTGCAGCACTTGTTTGATTCAAACCCAGCTGTTTTCGCGGAGCATCCTGGCCTCACTACTCAAGCGGTGCACGATGTCGATGTTGGGGACCACCCGCCCTTTAAATCAGTGCCATACCGTGTTCCCCCTATTAAATTACCAGCACTTGGGGAAGAGCTGGATTATATGCTGAAACGTGGGCTGATTTCTGAGGGTGCAGTAAGGTGGACTTCCCCCGTCACACTGCAGCCCAAACCAGATGGCAAGGTGCGGTTTTGTATAGATTTCTGCAGGTTGAATGGTTTAACCCCCACAAATGCCTACCCTCTCCCTCGCGTGGACGACAGTGTGGATAAGATAGGAAAAGCCAAGTTCCTCACTAAGATAGACCTTGTTAAGGGTTATTGGCAAGTGCCCTTGTCTGAGCGAGCGCGAGAGGTGTGTGGGTTTGTGGTGGACGGTGCCACATATCGTTGCCATGTTATGCCATATGGGCTGAAAAATGCCCCTGCAACGTTTCAGAAATTAATGAACGACATTGTAGCCGACATTCCCAACTGTACGGTGTACCTAGATGATGTCATAATATACGACGAGGATTTTAACAGTCACTGTGCTCACATCGGACAGCTTTTTAATAAACTGAATGAAGCAGGTTTGGTGGTAAATCTGGGTAAGTGCGATTTTGTCAAAGTCACAGTTTTGTACCTGGGGTTCGAGGTGGGGATGGGTCAGGTGTGCCCTCCACAGACAAAGATCAAAGCCATCGATCAGTTTCCCCAGCCTACGACTAAGAAACAAATCATGCGGTTTCTAGGTATGATAGGCTATTATCGTCGCTTCATCAAAGGCTATTCGACTGTACTTGCACCTTTAACTGACTTATTAGCTAAGGACAAGAAGTTCCGGTGGTCTCCTGAGTGTGCAGAGGCGTTTTCCTTGGTGAAACACCTGTTATGTACCCACCCCATACTCAGGGCCCCGGACTTCAGCAGACCTTTTCAGCTGGCGACTGATGCCAGTGGCGTAGGGGCTGGGGCTGTCTTGTTACAGACAGATGATGAAGGTATCGAACATCCAGTGAGTTTTTACAGTAAAAAATTCAATAGTGCACAAAGGAATTACTCTGTAATTGAAAAAGAACTCCTGGTGATAGTGCTGGCGCTCAGGCACTTCGATGTATATGTTCCTGCTTTCGGACCAGTCGTAGTGGTTTATACCGATCATCACCCTCTGAAATTCTTGAATCAGTTTCATAACCGGAATATGAGGCTGACCAGGTGGTCACTCATGCTTCAGGAGTATAATCTGGACATACGCCATATTGCCGGTTCTGATAACGTGATAGCGGATTGTCTATCAAGGGTGGATGATGTTGGTTAGACTGCCACAGGATTGAGGGTTGAGTGTGGAGGAAAATAGGCTGTCACTGTAGTTCAGCCAAAAAAAACAAATTAAAAAAGCAAAAAACCTTATAAAAACTCTTTATTTTTATAACGTGTAGAATTTTGTATAAGATGTTGTAGCAGTATCTAAGTTGAATGTTTTCGCTTATTGTCGCTAAGTTAGTTGAACTTGCTCGGTGGAGCGCAACAGTCTTTATTTTTGTTATGTATAGTGCCTTGTGTCGCAACAGTGTGTGGTACTATGAGAAGCTTTCTGTTAGATATGAAGAACTTAGTCAAGGGTCTTATATCTTGGGTGAGGTGTGACGCTTCTGCATAGTAGCCACGTGCGGGCATGCGCGCGCGTCGGCTGCCCAGCCGTTTAGAAACCGGCTGGTGGCAGCCGGCCGGCCGTCTTTTCCTTAGTATATATCCTACGACAATGTAACTAATGTCTGGGATATTCTTATGTTGTTTCACAGCTTGTAGCTGCCCTTATTCTTAACCAACGCATCTTAGTATATTTTATTCTCGATAGTTGATTATTTCATTATAATATATAAGATGTAAGTCTAGTGAGGGCGGGAGGAGACGAGCGGGAGAGAGAGACCGGCTTGGGACGTTGCTTCGCTTGCCAGCTTGGGACGAGCCTGATGTTGCCACATGCATTTGATTGCAACGTTAGGCTTAGTTTCGACTCACGCACGGGGTAGAGGATTTTGACCCGGCAACTGTGTTGAGTGTTGCCAAGCATGGGATGTATTTTGCATGCCTAGGGTGAGGTCCAGACAGATTCAAGACTCAGAGCTCACCTCACTGTCATACCCTTCGGACCCCCTTGATATCTATCCCTCTCAACCCCACTTAGAAACTTTCTCTCTTACTTTGTATACCTTCCTTCCACTACTTCACCAATCTATTTAATTATCCCATCCCCTTGATAGACCTTATATCTATTATTGTATTAACGACGAGCTCTCAGATAACTAGATAGGATTTTGGGCCTTATGCAGAGACGTAATTGTTAATGAGACCTAGGAAGCTTTTTTGTTGTCTCATATTTGGTGGTTTCATGCTTGCTAGTGTGTTCTTGTGTCAGGTTAGCAGGGGCTAGACTGGAGGGGAGGCTTTTTGCGATCCTTTAAGTAAAGTCTGCTGGTGCGAGTCCTGTGGACCCGCACAACTTTACTAGGATACCCGTGGGAGTCTGGGGGCATTTTCTTGTCTGTGTCCCTGTGTGTCTAGTGTTGTGTTGTGTGAGGGCCCTTGCCTAGTCCACTCAGCACTGCGCTAGCACGTCTTGCTTTTGTTTTAGGGTCGCCAGGAGAGAGTCAGATACTTGTGATCTGAGTCTCTCAAGAGAGCACCCTTTCAATTAGAGTAATTTGGCGCACAGACTTGGGAACGTCCCTAGGCTAGAGCAGGTGGCTCAGCCCGGGTATCCGAAGCCTATATCCTTCCAGCTAGACCTCTGCCACCTGGCAGATTAACAGCTAGGGGTTTATTGTTTCTGTATGCTTGTTATTGTGCCACAGTTTACCGTTTTTGTGAGCATTGTGAGTCAGGGTGTGGCTTAGAGACTCTGTCCGAGCAGGCTTGCCTGACTAAGAGTGAGAAGCACACCTGTATGTGGTTATGTTGCGAGTTGCTGCCTTTATTTAATTATACCTATGCCATTATACACTGTATGGCCTATCACTAGTATTTATTCCTGCTTATGAGTTAAGAGTTCTCTAAATCCGTAACGTACTTTCTTTGCTAAGCATCAGATCCTACAGTAGCCGCATGCAGTTTAGAAACCCGCATCTTGTCTACCGGTACGATGTTTTGAGGACTGTTTGCTTTCACCTTCTTTCACGCAGGGGTGATTAGTTGTATTAATTAACGTAACGTTAAATGTACTTTCTTCTAGTTTGTTATTAAATTGTTTCTGCAATTTAATTCCGTTATCTATCTTTTCCTTGAAGCTTTAACACCTTACGAGCGGCCTATGCGGTTTATTTATATGTACCGCCCAGCGGGGTGTTTTTAGCCAAAATAGGGCTGTTTACGTGATTATTTTCATGCCTAAATAAGACCCAGAACGTAAAACAAGTACCTATCCCTGAAAGGGCATAAACAGAGCTTTCGAATGACACCATCACGATCCTTTTATGGTGGCTAGTTTTCTTGCAATAACCGTGCAACGCGAGTGCAAAAAGCATGTAATTAGCCACTTTCCCGATACAATTCCTTATATAGCGAGTGAGAGAGGGAGGAGGGAGCTGGGATTCGTGTCAGTATGTTCGCCGCGGTGGTCTGGAGCAGTCATACGCTCGCTACTCTCCTGCCACCACTTGTCTCTCTCTCAGCAACATTACGTGCTGAAATTGCCACTCGAGTTATGTCGAGCGCCGCCACATAGTCCAGCTTTATTTAACTCGACTTATGTGGTGAGCCTCTAATTAAGGGTTAAGTCAACTTAATTGTGTGATCTTTTATATAGCCTGCTTGACTATCAGCAGTCTATAGTGCGTGCACCCTGTAACCGAGTCATAGGATACCTCGTTGTCCAGGCAGGACTCTTGACGGTTTAGGGTGGTTTGTTGCCTGGGTTTATAGATAAGGGTTGGATCTAGCATTTTCCGTTGTTGCTTGTTGCCGCATACCTAGTCCAATAGAAAGAGCCCAGTGTTTATATATCCCAGGACGTAACAATATATATAGATATATTTTGTTACGAGGGAAGCTTCCGGGGAAAACAGATGCTCCACTATCCTAGCCCACAGCACTGTCCAAAATGAAACGCCGTAGCAAAATTACAACAATGCTGTAGTCATGCACCCAACACTGTCCACCGTACTACACTAACCCTGCAACAGACACGCTCTTAATATCTGACTCAAACACCAGGACACGCAGGTTCTCTAGGAAAAGGGGCTATCTTCCTCTTTTCTCTATTAATGCATTAATGAAAGGAGACACACAAATATCTACTGTCTCAGAGTCGGGGCCTATCCGACTCGGGTTGATAGTGCTATTAGTATGTCAAGAGTACTTCTCGGTTATTCTAAAGTGCGCAACAGTGCTAAACTAAAATACTGCTAGAATCCTAGAACAATACATATGATGCCCAGTCGCTCAGGAACCGAGAATAATATGAAGCAAAAACCATGGAAATGAGTCTCATGCAGTAGCCTAACAAGAGTAGGTGCCAAACCTGCATATGATACACAAGGGTTGATATCTCAGCAGGTTGCTGCTGGCTGTTAAAAAGCTGGTCAGCCCAGTCACCAAACTGCGTTAGATATCAACCTCAATCAAACATAATATAAACATACAATAATAATTCACAGTGAAGTAGAATAAAGGAAAGGACATTTATGAAGGGTGTGAAGCTTATATCTAAGAATGCCAAAAGGCTGCAGTAATCCTTTCTAACAAATAGGAGAAAACTCTAATATTCAAACTAATAAGGTTAAGACAAAATGTTAATGCTTAAAATGACTCCAGACTGATTTGGTACTATACAATAAGGAAACAAAATAATATATGCTGCAATAAGGAAAACAAGGAAGCAAACCTGTGACAGACTCCGCAGCACGTGTGCTCGGTATTATATCTGTCTCTCAAGTGAAGGCAAGACTCCTAGCACAGTGTTGGGACCAGGGCTCCCACAAATCATTAATGGATATTCCCCCAGAAAACACCTGAACATTCCCAGATTGATAAATATATTCCCAACACTTTTATATTTAGCAGTAAACACAATTTATTACATATAAAGGCTAGTATAAGTAAATATTGAAATAAAATTGTTCCTTTACAGTTATTTACATAAATAAAGCTAAATAATTACACGATAATATACTGTATATATATATATATATATATATATATATATATATATATATATATATCGGTACTGTATATAATTATGTAATTACATTATATTTTTATTTTGTAACGGTTATTTCCACGTTTGTAACTCCATAATCATAGGTTATAGTGTTTCTCACGGTAGAAATGCATATTGAATGGAATGGTTCCTTTACTGTTATTGAATGGAATGGTTCCTTTACTGTTATTGAATGGAATGGTTCCTTTACTGTTATTGAATGGAATGGTTCCTTTACTGTTATTGAATGGAATGGTTCCTTTACTGTTATTGAATGGAATGGTTCCTTTACTGTTATTGAATGGAATGGTTCCTTTACTGTTATTGAATGGAATGGTTCCTTTACTGTTATTGAATGGAATGGTTCCTTTACTGTTATTGAATGGAATGGTTCCTTTACTGTTATTGAATGGAATGGTTCCTTTACTGTTATTGAATGGAATGGTTCCTTTACTGTTATTGAATGGAATGGTTCCTTTACTGTTATTTACATGTAAGAAGCTTCCTTGATCACATGATGTGAAAACATAAATAGTATATATGGTTATTTCCATTGATATAACTTCATACTCATGGGTGCCGTGGGCCGTGGCATGGTCGGTAGCGCGTTTGACTGCTGATCAAAGGGTCTGCAGTTCAATCCTACCCCGTGCCATTGGTAGCCTTCAAGAGTTTGGACACTCAGGACTAGCCATTTGATTCGTGACAAATATCCAGTGTAGTCCCAGTAACAAGGGCACGCCCTAGCCTTGTCAATCAAGGGAGTGCACAGCGTTAAAAACTGCAAACTGCAACTCATAGGGTGTGCTCTCGCTCTGTCTCTCTATGGAAATACACATTGAATAAAATTGTTCCGCTACTGTTAATTACATAAATAAAGCTCAGGAAGTGAAAGTAAATCCCAATTATTTCTATAAACATAACTTCTTAATCATAGGGTATGCTCTCTCTCTCTCTCTCTCTCAGTTATTACAAATTGGAGATTATGAAGACCTTAGATTTCATATGGTTGAGTGCGATTAGGTGTGATTCACAAATCATCAGCATTACTTCTTACTTTCTTTATCAAGTTTAGCATTTAGTAGCACTCCTGAAGATGTGCTGATTTTCCAAGACTAACCATTAATTCCTTCTCTTGCAAGAAGTAGACCATCAGGAGACTCCTGCTTGAGGCTATTTCTGTGCTCAGTGTTGATATGGTTTACTTCAACAAACGTGTTTTGAATAAATATTGGCAAATATGAAAAAGCACCCAGCAAATAACAAAATAAGTCAAATTCCCTAAAATTCCCCAAACTTTAGCAGGTTCCTAGATTATTCCCTAAACCACTCTAAAAGTTCCAATATAGGAACAAAATCCCTAAAAGTGGGAGCACTGGTCGGGAGGGAAATGAAAGCCCCAGGCCCCGCCAGACTACATAATTAGATCAGGCACCAGTGCTCTCATTAACAAAACAGAAATAATCAACTAAATATAAGACATCATTGTGCAACTTATAGTAATCTGAAACAACCTCAACAGGGTCAAATAAAGTAAAGTAATTACACTCTTAGCAAAACTAAAATGTTACACAGAACGGCGTCTCACTGACGACAACAAACTCTCACGTGGTAACAAAGAAAGAAAGCAAGAACAAAGAAAAGAAGGCAGGCCTCCCTGACTAGGCTATGTGCAAATTATACACACTTGCAACTGTAACAGCTATAAGAATTAGGCCCGTATACAGTGGAAATTATCAGGGTTTGAAAATGTTCGATCAATTCATGAAAGTCAGCGAAAGGGTCTTTGAATGCATGATCAGGGAAAGTGTTGCTATCAGCGACATGCAGTTTGGATTTACATACATACATAACATTTTAAGACTGAGTGTTCCACACATATGTGCAGCTTCAGTCTCTTGTCCTAATGGAGGTGTTCCAGGCAACCCTGTTAAGGGCTGCTTCACTTGTCAAGTTCTTGGATTTGAGATCGGCACGTATAGTCCGATCCCAGGTCTTCCTCGGTCCACCCCTTGGTGCAGCTCCCTCCACAATCACAGACCTGCATTTTTTCACCCAATTTTGTTCATCCATTCTCTCCACATGTCCATACCATCCCAGTCTACTTGTATGCATCACCTCGCTAATACTCTTTATACCTAAACGTCTCCTCAGCTCAACATTTGTTATTCTATCCTGTAGCCTGGCCCCATCTCACCATTCGCATCTCATTATGTTCCATTCTGTTGACATCCTCTACTTTAACGGCCCATGTTTCTGAGGCATACGTCATTGCACTTCTAACACGTGAGGCATACACCTTTCCCTTCAGGGAGAGAGGCATTCTTTTCATGGTCAGGATTGGCAGCAGTTCTCTGAACTTCCCCCAGCCACATCTAATTCTAGCAACAGTGGCAGCCTCGGCCCCACCCCCGGCAGAGATGGTATCTCCTAGGTAACAAAACTTGTTCACCAGCTCCAATGACTCATTTCCAAAATTCACAGCCACAGGATCATCACTTAACACAAGCTCGCCTTTGCAGACTACGCACTCAGATTTCTCTATTTCTGATTTATCCTTCGGTAGGGGTCCCTTTATTCTACTACAGCGCTTATTCCCATGGTGCACCCAGCGTCGACAGATGCTACATTGAATCGCGTTAACGCCCACACCCTTTCCACACACTGCACATGGGTATGCACCGCTCTTTTCCACATTGCCTGGTGTCAATCTACAAGGCATAACCTTGGTTTTGTTAATATTGAATCTTAAGCCCTTGCTCGCCATGCCCTCTCTCCATTCTCTGAAATTGGCCTCAGCATCTTGCACTGTCAGCTATTAGGACTAAATCGTCTGCATAAAACAGTTCCAACGGGAGTCCGCCTCTAAAAACTATAGACAGTGCCTCCAAGACCATAATAAAGGGGAGGGGGCTTAACACTGAACCCTGATGGACTCCAACACGGACTGTGAACTCATCACATCACTCAGTATACCCTTCACCCTCACCGCACTTCGCGAATCCTCATACATCTTCATTATCACACGCACCAGCCACTCTTCCACACTAGGTACCTCATAGCCCACTGCACAACATCTCTAGGCACCCTATCAAAGGCCTTCTTCAGGTCTACAAACACAAAGGGAAGGTCCCTGCCTTTTAGTAAGTATCTTTCCTGTATCTGCCTGACTATGAAGATAGCATCAGTTGTACCCTGTCCTGGCATAAAACCAAACTGTACTGTATATCACCAATGGAGATGCTTTGCCTGATCAAACCTTCAAAGACTCTCTCACAGACCTTCATGATTTGGTCAAGCATTTTCAGGCCCCTATAATTTCCTCTATCTAGCGCATCCCCTATTCCTTTGTATATATTTACTATCACACTTTTGAGCCAATCCTCTGGGATTTTCTCATCTTTAATAATGGAGTTTATCAACTCAGTGACTAAGTTGACACCAGTCTCCCCCGAGGCTTTTATCATCTCAGTGACGATGTCAGAGCACCCTGGAGCTTTGCCGTCCTTCATTTTATTGATTGCGTCGCTCACTACAGCTGGTGCTATCAAAGGAGGGAGTCCAGATATTGGTTTTTCGATACTAAGCTATTCCTCATCCCATTCAAACTCTACATTTAGCAATCGTTCATAGTGTGCCTTCCATGCTTCTCTGATTTCATTTTCTGCATACACAATCTTCCCATTATCGTTTCCAACACACTGTTCACCTATAATATCCCTACTGTCAGTTTTAACTCGGCTAGCTAGGTTGAAGACCCCATTGGGATTGTCAGTGTTACACACTTGTTCGAGGACCAGGTCCTTGATGCCTTTTTTAGCATTGTAAATAACTCTTTTGGCAGTTCGTTTAGCTGCCTGGTATTCCTCCTTGCTGCCTCCCTTCTTCCATGCTTTGAAGCATCTCCTTTTCTCTTTCACAGCATGTTCTACCTCATCGTTCCACCACCAGGAGGTCTTACTCCTTGGGTGACACTTTGTTTTCCCACAGAATTTGTCAGTGGCAGCAATAAGGCTATGCTTAAGAAAGTTCTATTGACTATTTACATCGTTAGGCATAGCTTCCTTATTTCTATTAATTTCATCCAGTTCACTATGAAACCTATCCCTAACTTCCTTGTTTTTCAGCAGCTACACTTTCCTTTTGGGTATGTATACCTTCTTACGTTTAGGATCTCTGTATAAGCTCATATCGCACACAAGTAGCTTATGCTGGGGGATACATTCTTCGCTCGGGATGACCTTTACATCTCGAACTAGTTTCCAGTCTTTCCTGTTAACCAAGAAGTAATCTATCTGGCTACTGGAGACCCCAGAGTTATATGTGATCAGATGGTTCTGTCTTTTCTTGAACTTCGTGTTACACACAACTATGTTGAGTGCAGCGCAGGACTCCAGTATATATTCGCCTTCCAGATTCCTCCTTCCGTAACCATTCCATGTACCCCCTCGTATCCATCTGCAGATGCTCCCACGTGACCATTCAGGTCCGCCCCCCCCCCCACAATTGTTATTTCATTCTCCGAGAGGCCTGAAATGACACTGACGGTGTCATTCCAGTAGTCCTCTTTTATCTCTTTCTGTAGACCAGCCTGTGGGGCATATGCAGATATCACATTCAATATTCTTTCACCAACTTTCAACTTCAAAACAATCAGCCTTTCACTAACTCTCGTAATCTGAAGCACACTTTCCGCCAGCTCTTCGACCACCAGAACACCCACTCCTTCTTTCACTTTATCAGTCTCCACCCCCATCCAGTAGATCCTATATCTTTTCTTTCTTCTGACAATCCACTGTATCCCATGCCTCTTCCAGAGTGTTTCCTGGGCACAGCAGACGTCCACTCGCCTCGTCTCACACATCTCAGCCACTTCATTTGCACGCAGATTCAAACTACCAACATGCACACTAGCATGTCTGAGATTGTGGGGGCATTTATCCTTGTCCTGTGCGGTTTTGATTCACCGGACTTACGTTGTTTCTTTTTAGGTTGTTTAGTCATAATTGGGTATTTGGCTGGCAAATGGGCATCACCCCCCCTCAGAACTTCGGTTCCAGTCTACCCCGGGACCATTCCCAGTACCTTCCCCCAAGAGATTACAAGGGGGTAGGATCCAGTGGCCTCGGTATGCCCCACCAGAACCAGCCGCAGGGACACACCCCGTGCGCGTACACGGCATTACGACTGGCCTGGTATTTTTCGCCCAATGACAGGGCAGCCTCCTGGACCGCTACCACCAGGTTCGGGCCCCTATACTATTGGGCGGAAAGTGCCAGTCCGGGGAAACAATACGTACTGTACCCTCTGGATCCATTTCGACCAGGTTGGGCCTAGGGCGCCAGATCCGGATCCAGAGGGAGCGACACCCACCGCCAGTGTACCGCCATTAGGCAACTTGGAGCAAAGAACAATGAAGCCCTATCACAGCACTGTCATATGGAGACAATGCCAGCACCAATAACAAGGCTTCACTGTATAGTGATGGTTACTTGGTCCGCAAGTTTAACACCATCCCCCCTATTAGTAGCCTTGTACAACATGCAGTAGGATGCGTGAGACATATTCATTTTTTTTCCTACACCATAGGTGAAGGCCCCCTTACCCCCAAGGGGGTAAGTGGCACAACTGATGCTATTTTCATTCTTAGGCAAATGCAAGATAGGTACTTAGAGAAAACAGGGAGCTATACCTATTTTTTTTAGATCTGGAGAAGGCCTTTGACTGGGTGCTCAGGGAGGTAGTGCAGTGGGCTATGAGAAAACTCGGAGTAGAAGAGTGGCTGGTGCGTGTGATAATGAGAATGTATGAGGGGTCACGGGCAGCAGTTAGAGCAAACAGGGGCCTGAGCGAAGAGTTCCCAGTGAAGGTTGTAGTTCACCAAGGTTCAGTGCTGAGCCCCTTACTTTTTGCTTTAGTCCTGGAGGGTCTGTCATGGGAATTTAGGACAGGACTCCCATGGGAGCTGTTATATGCAGATTATCTAGTTCTTATCGCAGATAGTACGCAGGAAGCAGAGGCGAAGTTCAAAAGATGGAGGGAAGGTATGGCAAATAAGGGTCTAAGAGTTAACATAGATAAAACAAAGGTCATGGTTAGTGGATTAGGGCGTGGAATTATGGAAAGAAGCGGCGACTATCCACGCACAGTATGTGGGAAGGGGGTGGGAAGTAGCTCAATTCATTATTGCGTCTGTAGTGACTGGGTACACAAGAGATGTAGTGGAGCTAGAGGACCTTTGACAAGAATCATAGACTATGAATGTACAGTGTGCAAAGGAGATCTTGTACTAAATGACCCGCCTGTTAGTGGTGATTTCTACAATGTAAAGCTGGAGTGTTTGAATAAGTTCTGCTACCTGGGCGATACGGTTTCTGCCGGAGGTGGCGCTGAAGCTAGCTCCATTGCTAGAGTCGGAAGTGGCTGGGGAAAGTTTAGAGAGCTGTTGCCACTCCTGACCATGAGAGGGCTCCCATGGGAAGGTGTATACCTTGTGTGTTAGGAGCGCGATGACCTATGCCTCGGATACGTGGCCGGTTAAAGCGGAGGATATCAATAGAATGGAACGGAATGAGAAGAAAATGGTGAGATGGAAGTGTGGGGTTAATCTTAGGGACACGGTATTGAGTGAGGAATTGAGAAGGCGTCTGGGCATTAGGAGTGTCAGTGAAGTGATGCGTATGAGCCAACTTGGTTGGTTTGGACATGTGGAGAGAATGGATGATCAGAACTGGGTGAAAAAATGCCATACTGTGAACGTGGGGGGAGCTGAGCGTAGGGGTGGACCTAGAATGACGTGGGCTAGGGTATTCCGGTCCGATCTCAAAATAAAGAACTTGACAACAGAGGCAGCCCTTGACAGGGCCGCCTCGAAAGCTGCCATTTAGGACGTGAGACTGTAACCACATTCTCTGTGGACTAAACGGTCTTTAACCCATTGGTTGCAGGTGACATTCCAGAATGCATAGGCAATTTAGAGCAATTTCCAGGCTTTAAAAGCCTGTAAAATCCGTAGAAATCGAGTGTCAGTGGGCCGGAGCGTGAGGGACCTCTGTCCGACCATCAGAGCAGCCAGCCGCTCACTGAGGTAGACTGTGCTCTCGCGCGGCTGTCTCAACAGTGTTGCCGAGCGAGCGAGAGCTAATAATTAGCAAGTTTTCCAGAATGTCTGGCAACGCTGCGGTTGAACCCCACCACCTATGAAGCTCGTTCTGGTGTCATTTTGAAGCTATTTTCGCCTAGTTCTCGGCAGAATACAGGTCATTTAATGCAGATACTTGATTATTCATTCAGGAGTGCCTGAATATGTGCTAAATAGCGTAAATAAGCCCGCAGCGTAAGTGTTAAACTTGTATGTATGTGTATATACAGTATATATATATACAGGATATATATATAGATATGTATATATATACATATATATATATATATATATATATATATATATATATATATATATATATATATATATATATTTATTTTATTTTTTTATAATTTAAATTTGGTTACTGTCGATCACAAATTATTTACTGTTTCTAATTACCGAGACGAATAGCTTTGCATATATTGATTGAAGTTTTGTTTCTTACACCCAAATACCGGTGTTAAATTATCCGATAACTGAATATGTGCATGTATGCATATGTGTGTGTGTGTATGTGGGTGGGTATGTTCTTATGTGTGTGACCAAGTGTGTGTAGTGGTTGTTGGAATTTGATGCGAGTCGGTTGGCGCCACTAGATTGCCGTAAATTCCTTGCGATTGAAGCCTGGCAATTAGACCTTCATGACAGACTGAATCAAAGGCCCCAGCTATGTCAAGAGCAAGTACTTGCGTCTCTTCCTCTATCTCCAGCTTCTTTGGAGATGGATAGTAGGATAAATAGATCTTATACTGTCTTGTCTTACAAAATAACAAAATGTCTCATCGATAACAGCTGCACTTTCTTAAGGTGGTTACTTCCTAAGCTTAGGCCAGTATATTTTCTTGTGCATACCTACCGTAATTATTTGGGTATATAATGAAGCCAACTGGTTCCCATGGCTGGCTGCATGGTGTACCCACGAGCGTATTATGCCCATTTAAATGGACGCAAAACTCTATTTTTATAAAAAGCAATTATATAATAGGTATGTTTTTTGTCTGGATCTCCTTCATGTTTAGCTCCATTAGTTTTCAAAATTCAAGAAATTCGTCCATTTCTTTGCCAATATTTAGACCGTTCTTGCCATTTAAGTGTCGATGTTTTCCTGGCGAGCAATAACAAGCCTGTGATTTAGGAAGAACAGGCCTTTGGATGGACACTTTTCTACCGAAAAATGTACAAAATGATCTCGAAGGGGGATGTTTGGGCTGTTTTATTATAAGATTGATAAAGGTCTACAGAGCAAAGTAAAACAAATATATATACCGGTAATAATGCAAAATAAATATATAAATAAAATGACATGATTATTCTTAAATGTCTCGCCTCTGCAGTAGTTGTGAGGAGATAAATGGGAGCAGGCGAGAAGCTTTATAAATCAGAATATTCTAAACACTACTATACACTTGCCACCATATGCCAAGCTAACACCACTGAGGTTGTTATATATAAGTCTAGCTATATACAATATATAACCAGACCGGAATCAGCTACCGTATAAAGGTACCGCCATATAGGCTGTGATTATTTCTTCTGTCAATGCTCCCTTGAAGGTATGGTGATGATGGTGATGTATGTGCATGTAGGCATTTATGTATGTACAATGCGCTTGCCTGTAACCATCCATCTACTAAGTTATGTAATCATGTATTATCGACTAGTTCGTGTGCGTGTGAGTGTGTGTGTGTGTGCGTGTGTTTGTGTGTGTGTGTGTGTGGTAGATATATACTATTTCTTGTCTACCAGTATATCAAATTTCTCACTGTAGCCTTAACTGTATTTATATCTGCATCTAGCTGTCCTTGCTCGCTCCATCTCTTCGTCCAGAGTCCGCTGCTCGTACCCGAAGAGACATGTACTTTCCTAACATATTTACTTTGATCTTATTCACTCATCCACTTTGTGTATCACTCACTTTGCCATGTAGTTTTCACAATAACTCATACTCTCTCTCTCTCTCTCTCTCCCTCTCTCTCTCTCTCTCTCTCTCTCTCTCGATGCTTTCTTCCATTCGTTAAACAAATATGTTTACTAAATTACATAATAAAAATCACCTCATGTACAGTATAGCATAAATTTCCAATGCATGCATTAACTATTCTAGTCTACAAACACTCTAGATAGGCCAGATATTCCCTGGTTGAGGCTATCCAATGGTCAGCATATTTTGTTCTATGAGTATGAAAGGGACAATAGGCAAATCTGCCTGTAAGAAGCGTCACCCACAAAGTTGAAAGAGTGAAAGAGAGCAAAATTCGAGTACGTTTGAGTTTGAAGAGAGTTTGAAGTCATAGGATGACGGAAGGCCAGACTAAGAGAGAGGGTTCCAGAGCTTCTACTAGTCGAGTAGAAGAAAGTCTGTGAAAATCAGTTAACCCTAGAGTTAGAGTTTCACAGAATAGGGATGGGAATGTGTTAACAGGCAGGTGGCCCGTATTCTCCATAAGGGAGGAAGATTACACTGAAAACAGATCTGAAGAATATTGACGAGCAGAAAGAGATTGTAAGGAATTAGTAAGAGGAGGTATTTGATGAGATCAAATGTTTTTGACTCTACCCTTTCAAGAAGTGCAGTATGGGTTGAACCTCCCCACATATGCAAACAATACTCGATACATGGGTGCACTGTGCCCCTATACAGAGAATGAACCTGTCGGGGGTAGAGAAGCCAGGGAGTCGTTTGAGCACACCTTATTTCTGAAAAAAAGTTGTTTTAACAAGTGTGGTAATAGGATCTTTCCAAAAAAAGGGCAGAAGAAAAAGAAACACCAAGAATATTGTGAGATGAAGGGTTGATTTGTGCTTTGTTGAAGAGTAAGGAATAGTCATATAGAAGATTGGGGCGGGTAGATAGGAGGAATTGGGTCTTGGAAGCATTGGAAATAACAAGATTCTCTCTGACCCAATAGGAAATAGTTGATAGATCATAAGATAGGTGTGCTATGGTCTCATGACATGAGTTTTGTAGTAATTATATGGTGGGTTGTTGTGGAAAACTAGACTAATAGTATAAGGTAGAGCCATCAGCTTATGATTAGATAACAAAATAAGTGCAGCTAAGGAGATCATTGATGAATATTAGAAAGACAACTGGTGACAGGACAGATCCCTAAGGAACATCGGAGTTATTAGGTTGAGGAAGTGAGCAATGGCCATTCACCACCGAGCTAAGGAACAGCCACTAAGGAAATTTGAAATAAGGGCACTGATAGAGGAATAGAAACCAAAGGACGGTAGTTTGGAAATTAGATATTTGTGTCAAATTCTTTCGAAGGTTATCGATATGTCTAGCACAATATATTAGGTCTCACCATAGTCCCTAAAGGAGGATGACCAAGACCTAGTAAAATTAAAAGGGAGATTACAAGTAGGGCAGTCCCTAAGGAAGCCATACTGGTGATAAAGAGAGTAGATTATGGAAGCCAAATGCTTATGAAATTTTGAATTTAGAATAGATTCGAAAACTTTAGAGATGCAAGAAATGAGAGTATTTGGTGATAGTTGAAGGGTTGAGGGTGGGACAGATAGAATAAAAGCACATTTCCAGCAAGAAGGGAAGATACTAGAGGAAAGACTGAGATCGATGAGCTTGCCAAGTCAAAGCGTCAACATGGAGCAACAGCTTTTGAGTACAACAGGAGAAACACCATCTGGTCTGTACACCTTCTTAGAATAGTATTAAGCCCAGAGAGGGCAAACAGTACTTCCTTAGAAAATATTAGAATATTTGGCATAAGTAAGAGAGAGGGGTGGTGGTAAAGGAGGAATAGGACTAGAATCATCCAAGGTAGAGCTTTTAGCAAAAGTTTGAACAAAGAGTTCCGCTTTACCATAGGAAGAAGTGATGGTGGTGCTGTCAGAGTGAAAAAGAGGAGGAAAGACCAAAAAGTAAAATGGGAGATATTTTGGCTAGAAGCCAGAAGCTTGAGAAGAGCTAGAGTGGGAAAGTTCAGCGCATTTGTTATTGATGGAAGAGTTATTGGCGGGTCGAAAAACAGCATCACACTTTCCAACAGCAACACAACACAATCACATGCTGCAATCACAACAACAGACTCTACTCATTTATGTAAACAACAAGCAAACGCTCTCATCAATCACTTCTCACATGTCAGCCACCTAAAACCTCACAAAGGCGACCGATGTGTCATCCGATGTAAGAGACAATTTCCCACAGACCCTGACTATACACCCTTCACCAATCACCAGACAAAGCATATCATCAACAATCTCAAGCACTCACCCGCCTGTGGCCTAGACAACATAAGCAACATACACCTCAGACACCTGGGACCACAAGGCATACAAGCACTCACTAACATATCAAACTACAGTTATTCACACAACACAATACCAGATATTTGGAAGCATGGTATCATCATCACATTCCCCAAACCCAACAAAGACCCCACGCTACCCTCCTCGCACCGAGGAGGGTAGCACTCCTGTGCACCCCTTCCAAAGTCATGGAACGCCTAGTACTACAACTAATTATACCGGACCTACCCCTAACTCCAACACAACATGGCTTTAGGCCACTGCACTCCACAAACACTCTTCTCACAGACCTTACACAAAGAGCTTTTGACGGCATCAACTCAGCTAGACCACCACACAGATCACTATTAGCCACACTCAACATTAGTAAAGCCTTCGATGCCATCCCCCACCACAACCTAGCAAACAAAATCTACAACACAAACATGCACAACACAAAAAGGTGGCTGGCCAACTTCCTAGCAGGCAGATGTGCACACGTATCTTTTGCCGGTAAGTCATCTAGAATTAGAAACTTTCCAAACGGAGTCCCACAAGGAACCGTCATATCGCCTGCACTCTTCAATCTGTACATGCACGATATAACTACACCCAATACGCCCCAAATAAATTTAGCCTCCTGTGCAGATGACATAACACTCACATGCACACACCATGACCCATAAAGAGCAACAGATCTCCTTCAACCCTATCTCAACACACTACGTCTATATGGCTGGTGCACTACAAACAGACTTAATCTAGCCCCAGCCAAATGCACCGCAACCCTGCTCACAAGCTGGACAGGAGAACACGAATACATCCCTCAACTCACCTTAAACAACACACCCCGAACACATACACACACACCCAAAATCCTAGGAGTAACATATGATACTCATATGACATTCAAACAGCACACCACAAACATTAAAAAGAAACTGACAGCCAGACTTAACGCCCTCAGGTCACTTGCTCACACAAAATTTGGACACAACAAAGAAACCACCACCACAGTATATAAACAATACATAAGATCAGTGATGGAATATGCAAGCCCAGCCTGGGCTTCTAAACTAGCTGAAACACATCATAAGACTTTACAGACTATTCAAAACAAAGCCCTAAAGATCATTACAGGCTGCACAGCTACTGCACCCACAGATCACCTACATCAAGAAACCATAATCCTCAAAGTCAAAGACCATCTGGACATGAGAGGCACTCAATTCCTGGCAGCAGCCTCCACGAACCAGGACCACCCACTTAACTACATGGCAACACACCCACAGACCCCAAGAAATATCAAAACAACACCCAGCACACGGTATCACACATAAGTTCTGTACTCTCTCCCTCCCTGCCCACCCCAAACCAACTTCCAGAAGCACATCCATACTAATATCTCTTGCCGATCCATCCACTCACTCACAGACAACACGCAGCTGCAAGCATGACCTCCCGAAATCCATCCTTCCGAATCCTCCCTTCCTCGCGAGGACAGAGTCCACCTGGCCAGGCTGAGATGCGGACACCATCCAGCTCTCCTGAGCTATCAGAAGAGACTGGATGACTCCGTCATCGACACCTGCCCGGGATGTAACACAGCACCCCATACCATTAACCCCTAAATGGCGGCGCGCAACATAAGTGGAGTATAATAAATTTGGACTATCTGGCGGCGCGCGACAAAGGTCGTGGCAATTTCAGCACGTAATGTTGCTGAGAGAGAGAGACAAGTGGTGGCAGGAGAGTAGCGAGCGTATGACTGCTCCAGACCACCGCGGCGAACCTACTGACACGAATCCCACCTCCTCCCTCCCTCTCTCAATCGCTACATACTGAATTGTATGGGGAAAGTACCGAATTACATGCTTTTTGCACTCGTGTTGCGCGGTTGTTGCAAGAAAACTAGCCGTCATAAAAGGATTGTTATGGTGTCATTGGAAAGCTCTGTTTATGCCCTTTCAGGGATAGACACTTGTTTTACGCTCTGGGTCTTATTTAGGCATGAAAATGATCACGTAAACAGCCCTATTTTGGCTTAAAACACCCCGCTGGGTGGTACATATAAATAAACCGCCTAGCCCGCCAATAAGGTGTTAAACACATCATAGAAGACTGCATTTCACACAACCACATAATTATGCCAACAACACAATCTACACTCAATGAGAGCTCTGTGGGAAAGCCCGATCGTGGCCATGGCCTTCCTCAGGGACTCGGGGTTGTTTAGCCAGGCAGCTTAGGGAACAACAACAACAACAACAACAACAATATAATCAGATTGGATACTAGAAGGGATTGGTGATAGTCTGCTAACGAAGGTGGCTATGCTTATAGTAATCGCATGGAGATGTGAATTAATGCAAATAATTAATTGAAATATGAACATGTGGCATATAATTGGGTTTAAAATAGGAAACACAAACGTGTAGAAGGATTACATAGAAATAAAACAATAGATATGATTGAGTTGGAAGTGCAAAGACTCAGTAGAATGGACGAGACAAGAAATAATAAGTACAAACAAGGAATAGTGAAGAATGATAATCAACAAAATATATGACAGATTAAACGATTAAATATCTAGATTGACACTCGGTAGAGTTCATACCTCTGTCAATGCCATGAATATCATAGGCGAAGATTATTTTCTTCTGGATTAGGGATCAAGGATATCCGAATCACTTCCTAAATTAAATAGCTTCTATCTTGTCACATATAATATCAGCCCACCAAATTTCGTAGACATCGGATCATTGTTTTGTGAGATATCGTGTTAACAAACAGACAGACAAACCAACTCCCGGTGGCGAAAAGTATAACCTCTGTCCAACTTCGTTGGCGTAGGTAATAGAGCAAGCGATTGTAACTAATAATGGATATTCAACTGTAGACACTAATGTCAGAAAGAGCGAAAAATAGAAACTATGGAAATAAACTTATAAATAACTAAAATGATATTAATTAAGAGTGGCACTGATTAATTGTAATTAAGAGTGGCACTGATTAATTGTAATTAAGAGTGGCACTGATTAATTGTAATTAAGAGTGGCACTGATTATAATAGTAACATTAATAACAGCAAATCACGGAAACAGGAATAATAAACAAACGAGTGGAAGTAAAGTCATTGATGGCCATCGATTGCAACTAAAATAAGAAAGAGAACAAGATGAATAGCAAGAAAGAAAAATGTGCCTGATTGACTGAGGCATGACGTCAAAACTGTATGGCTATGAAGAAAAAGAATGATTTGAAAGATGAAAGGACGTTGATTGAAACCAAAGGGGAGAAATATGAACAAAAGTGAGGAGGAATGTCAGGGAAGGTTAGTCAGGTGGGAACAGCGGTAAATGGAGCGGAAAAGAGTGACAACGATATAAAGTGGGGCAGAGAGAGGGGATTTAAGGGGATAAGAGTGGTGAAGTGGATAGTAGTGGGATACTGTGTAGATAATGATATTCATTATGCTTATTTGGTCCGTAGATTTGAACGATATGCGGTCATAGGGAGTGGTGGTCGGGCGCCATTTGGTCTAGATAATTGTCCGTCAGGGCGCTGGGCCTGGGGGACCAGTGGATATATGAAGTGCCATGCATGGAAGCAATGTAGACGGGCATTGTGGTGCGTTCTTCTGTGTGTCTGAGACCGGAACCTGTCCAGGAGGTCTATGACCTGGGAGTCTTTTGCTGGAGACCCCAAATAGCCCTTGTTCTCTGGGTCTTCTCCTGGACGACCGAGATGTGTGTGAATTATGTTTAATTTTATATTTTGTTGCTTCTGCTCGAGTTTATCTCGAGTCGGCCGCTCCCAGCTATTGGGTATGGACCTGAGTGAATAGATAGATAGATAAACTATGGTACCCAAACTACCCAAACTCGCTGAAGACAATTCATCTTAGAGTTTTATTGAAGCTGTCAAGGTGTGGAAGATGTGGTTAGATGTGCAATGTGATGTGAAACATGCAGTAGTGCGGATCTTGTGTGTACGTTGGTATGAACATAGTTGAATATATTGTACAAGTAACATATTATGAAACATAACAAAAAGTCGATAGCTATTGAAAGGAGAGAGTGATGAGCAGTGAGTGAGGATGGTGGAGAGAGTTAGGAAAGTTAAGAGATAATAGGAAGGACGAGAAAAGAGTAAGGAGAGAAGGAGAAAGAAGAATGCAAAGAGAGGGGAGACGAAGTTAGGGAAGTAAGAGCGTAACGATGGGAGTGAGAAGACAGGAGAAAAGATGAATGTTGGAGACAGAAGAAGATAACACTGAAGCGAGGAGAGAGAGAGAGAGGGCAAGAGCAAGAGCAAGGGCAAGAAGAGGTAGACGAGGAAAATGTGGGATAGGAGAGAAGACAAATAAATAGGTCTCCAAAAGTGAAATGTGAGTTTCCCTCCATTACATGCCAATCTCATCGTGGAATATACCTTAACCTCTCCGCGGCGCACAGGGGGTTTTCTACAGGGTAAGACTGTGCGCACCTATGATGATTTTGGGACCTATTGCCAATTTCGATAAAAAGTACATCATCGTGTAGGGAATGTTTGCGTGCATCGGCCCATATATATTTGACCCCCCAAAAAATGTCTGGGGGGGGTAGGGGAACGGTCCGTAGTTGAAAAATGTGGAGCGAATGGCACCGCGCGGCTAGATTGTCATCGAGCGGCGAGATTTCCCTGCCGAATATTTACGCGCGCAGGGGATAGAAGGAGAGGGAGGAGGGGGTGGGTTACCGCGTATTATCACGTATATCTCCTTTTTCGAGCCCTTTTAGGCTATTTAGAGTATGTATACATGTGTAGGGCACCCATATAACAATGAATATGCCTCATAGTGACCAAAAATTGCAATATATAAGGGAATTATAAGAGAATATTTAGGCGGGAATGAAGATGTGTTGGAGGTTTGGCGGCAATTTATGAGCTGAGAGTGTGGTTTACGCCATACATATCACGTATATCTTGTACGTAGAGCACTGTCACGCTATAATACAGACTTGTACGTATGTATACGTGCCATATATCAAAATATATACCGCATATAAACCAATTCATGCGATATTTACGCACATTATCAATGAGTTTCTATGCGTGAACCAAGGTGTGAGTGAGTTGTGGTGGGAATGAAAGGGGGAGAGGGTGTGTTACGCCATAAATATCACGTCAATCTTGTATTTAGAGCACTCTCATGCTATAATAAAGACGTGTACATATGTAGGCGTCCCATATAACAAGGAATATACCGCATATAGCCCAATTGATGCGATATTTACGCAAATTGTGAATGTGTTTCTAGCAGACGGAAGCCTGAAAGGGGGGGTTGGGGGTGGGTGGGTGGGTGGGAGGGAGGCATGCAGGGGTGCAGTGAGTGAGTGAGTCGTGGAGAGATGGAAGTCAGGCAGATCTCTAGATAGATAACCAGCTTAGTGATAATTGTGGAGGCGCCCCAGGCGTATTGATGTTTGGTATTTTGACCCTTATGTCTACCAGATGGCTGGTGTTCGTTGCCATCAACAGGTCTACAATAACATGAGTCAGGAATGGAGAGAGAGAGAGAGAGAGAGAGAGAGAGAGAGAGAGAGAGAAACTGAGACATGCGTATGTCGTACATATAAATGGACTTCAGAATTGCATTTTTATGCAAGCAGACATTGCATTTTAGACACATGTGAAGTACCACAGAAACATGTAGGCCATTGACTGTAAATAAAGTACTATATTTATAGACCACCAGCGACGGTGCTGAGTCAACACAGGCAGATTGCCTGTTGTGATAGAGGGCTAAATATAGACTGGTGTCTCCTTACACCTGCGAAAGGGTAGATTGCCACCAGAGAAACGTTTACTTATTTATTTCGAAGTAATATGCAATCTAAATGTATATTCGAGACCTACTGCAATTATTTGTATGACAGTCATGACTATATATAATCCAATATACGCGCGTAGGCGAGACATAAGAAAGCTGGTTGAGCAATTTTCGACACCCACACAGTTATTATTCATTTTTATTTACAATATTATACAATACAAATGTATTTGTGAAGAGTATTTTATCCATTATTGTATTTATACCAATTTTGTTCCCAGACAGAGCTGCTGTAGCTGGAGAATCAAGGAGCGGCAAGGGTCACCTCGTGACCGCCTGACCGTGTGAAAATGAGTGGAGTCACACTGAGAGGGGCAATTTTGCTGAGTGTTTGGGCAATTTTTGACAGAATAAAGTTATATAATTACTAATTCTTGACAGAGACAAACTATTATAAACCTTGGCATGATATAATTGATAATCCCATCAATTTACAAACGTAAATTGGTGGGATAATTCATTTTTTTTTGTATATTGTCATTTCGATTGTACACACGAAGTTTTGAGTGATATTTGGTATGAGCTCCTGTGGCATGGTTGGTAAGGTCGCGGACTGGAAAACTCAAAGTGTCGTAGGGTAGTGGGATCGAATCCAGGAGGGGGTTATGGGGAAGGTTTTATATTGTCTAGAAAAATTTTTATAAATTTTTTTTTTTACAAGATCATGCCATTGTATTCAAACAATATGAAATATTCATAGAATATATCATATTGTAAGAATACAATGACATGACCTTGTTTTCTTTTTTTCTTTTTTTATTGTTTTATTTTATTATCATAGTAGGTTTGACATGATTTATTGAAACATATTTATTTTTGTACAATTCATTTGAGGTAAGAAAATAATTATATACACATTACTTAGGCTAATAACAAACATATATATTGATATACTAAAAAAATAAGGCATATTACATGTAAATCTTTGAAACTTATAAACTAAATAATGAAACATACAATTATATAATGTAAAAGCTATATCACAGGGACATCTTTGGAACTTATACATTATATAATATATATGTTACATTATGAGGTAGCGTGATCAATTAGGTCAGGTCAGGTAAGGTAGGGCGCGAGTCCAGGGCAGGGCAGGGCAGGAGGCGAGTCCAGGGCAGGGCACGGGGCGAGTCCAGGGCAGGGCAGGGCAGGGCAGGGGCCGACACTCAGTAGTTCTTGAAGGTGTGGTAGTCCCTGAAGCAGTCACCCAGGCAGAGTGCAACTTTGCACTCGGCGCACATTGAGGTGACTCTTTTGGTCACATGGGGTTTCCTCACACTGGAGCTGCAGACGGTGCACTGCACCTGCCTGTGACGAGTGCCAATCAGCTCGGTGTTGGTTGTGTAGTGTCTTTCGACACCCAGCTGGATGCGGTCAGGAACGTGATCCCCACGCCATGCCGTACGTCTGTGAGTGGTGGTGGCATACTTCTCCAGGAGTTGGTAGGAGACGTTGTACACGAACTCCCGGAATTTCAGCTTCTGGTTTGGGGCCATATCCTTCTTCACCAACCACAAGTTGTAGGCGTTCAGCATCGTTATGTCAACTAGGTGGAGGAAGAGCTTGTGATACCACTTCACAGTCTTCCTCAGACACTCAACACCTGACAGCTGACAGTCAGACTTGTCCACCAGGCGCATGTTTTTGGTGTAGTCCACTACCATGTCGGGCTTGTAGATTGTCTTCCTGGTTCGGTAGTGGATTTTGCCAGAATCCACCTGGGCACCTGTGTGGACGGTGGAAAGCAGGTGGACGTCTCGCTTATCCTTCCACTTCAGGGCTATCAGTTTCCCACACTTCTCGAGCTGCTTGTATTTCTGCCCCTTTCGTCGCCTTCTTCGCACATGCCTCTCGCGGTGTTCCTGGGCCAGGTCGTCTTCTGAAGGTGTGTCACTGGAGGAGGCATCTGTGAGAGGAATGACATCACCTGTGAACTTTGGCATAAACTTTCTTGTCTTTCTGACAGTCCCACATGACCCCGTTTGGTTGTCATAAAGAAACTGGCAGAGAGCAGGAGAAGTATACCAGTTGTCAGTGTAGATGATGTGGCCTTTGCCCAGGTAAGGTGCCAACATTTTCCTGACGATGGCACCTGACATGCCCATGGGGTCATTGGCAGCGGCTTTCGGTATGTCAATGTCAGTGCCTGTATACACGATCATGTCAAGCACTATTCCAGTTTCACAGTCGCACAACACGAAGAGCTTGGTTCCGAACCTATGCCTCTTCAAGGGGATATACTGCTTGAAAACAAGACGTCCTTTGAAGAGCACGAGCGACTCATCAATCACCAAATTGAGGAAGGGGTAAAAGTATTTCCTATACCTCTCCAACAACATGGTGAACACCTCCCGAACTTTCCATATCCTGTCAATCCTGTTAGGATTTTCGTTGTCTGCAAAGTGCATAAATCTTAGCAGCAACAAAAATCTGTCACGAGTCATGAACTTATTGAAAGTTGGGGTGGCGATGAGAGGGTCGTGCTTCCAGTAGTGTTGCAACACATGCTTCTTGATCAGAGGCATGAGGAACAACAAGGCAAAGAACGTCAGAAATTCTGCCACAGTCGTATCCACCCAGCCTCGTATTCTCGCTTTTGGAGAAAGGACGTCCAATCTGCCAAACACCCACCTGTAGTAGGCGTTTGTTTGGGCAACGATGTACGTCATTACCTCCATGTCGAAAAAAGCGAGGAAGAAGTCGCTTTCGTTCGCTTGATCATCACAGGGCCAGTTGTCAGTTGTTCCTGACGTCCCAGGATTGAACTGGGGCACGTCAGGTACAAAATTGACCCCGTCAGACCAATCGAACGAAGGCATGCCAGGGATCGGAATGTCGTCTGCGTCTTCTTCTGCGTCTGAAATATCGCTTCCATGGTCGCGATACAGCACTTCATCATCATTACCCTCCTCTTCACTCGACAGACGATGCCCTTCCTCGTTTTCGTCACCGACGTCGGACTCACTCCCACTGTCCACTCCCAAATCCCCCCACCCTTGGTCCCGTGCTAGGGCTTCGTCGTCGAAACCCGGGCTGGCAATGTCCTGCGAATCACCATCAAACAGCAGGGCGGCATACTTAGATGGTGTAAGATTTTTCCGGGTCACTTTGGCACGTGCGGGAGTCTTATGGACAGGGACAGCAGAGGTGGTGGCAGGGGCGGCGGCAGGGCGGCGGCGGCGGCAGGGGCGGCGGCGGCAGGGGCAGCAGTGGTGCGTGGCCTTGATGGCAAGATGATGGTGGTGCCTGTCGCCCTTCTCTCTGTTCCTTGGGCAGGGGCGGCAGGGGCGGCAGGGGCAGCAGGGGCGGCAGGGGCGGAAGGGCAGCAGGGCCGGCAGGGACACCAGGGCCAGCAGTCGCTTTCCCAGTCGCTTTCCCTCTCCCTTTCCCCTTCCCCTTCCCTGTTCCTTGGGCAGGGGCGGCAGGGGCGGCAGGGGCGGCAGGGGCAGCAGGGGCGGCAGGGGCAGCAGGGCCGGCAGGGACACCAGGGCCAGCAGTCGCTTTCCCAGTCACTTTCCCTCTCCCTTTCCCCTTCCCCTTCCCTGTTCCTTGGGCAGGGGCGGCAGGGGCGGCAGGGGCAGCAGGGGCGGCAGGGGCGGCAGGGGCGGCAGGGGCGGCAGGGGCAGCTGGGCCAGGGGCGGCTGGTGGTGGTGGTGGTGGTAGGGGCACTGTGGCTGGCGTACGGGTTCTCTTCCCTACGCCCGTGCCTTTCATTTTTCCTGCCCCCGCAGGTAATGCAGCCCTAGGGCGGCCTCCTGCGTCGCTGGTACCGGTGGCAGGGGTGGCAGGGGTGGCAGTGGTGGCAGTGGTGGTGGTAGTGGTTGTTGCAGTGGCCTGGGTCGTGGTGGCAGTGTCCCGAAAGACCAATGACCTCTGTGCCATTGCCCTGCTTGCACGTGTTTTACGTGCTTTTGGTGCTGGTGATTCGTCCTCTGAGCTGTAGGGCGTGTCGTACTGGTAGCTAGGGTCTTTGGCAGCCACCCTCTGCCTTCCACGGCGGCTAACACCACCAGAAGGAGGGCTGGTTGTGTCATCAGGGAGCGAGCGTGAGGGACGTGTAGGCTCCATGACTAGTGCGTGGTTACTGGCGCGGTGGTGCTTGCACGAGTGCGGGGCGAGCGTTTGGCGGGGTGGTATCGAGAGTTGACATGTAGTACAATACCCACACCAATTTTCAGCCGCCTGGCTATAAACGCGCGGTTTTGGTACGTGTTCAAAGTCTCTGCTCTTAAGAGTCTACCCGCAGTGCGCCGGGGGAACTCTTAAGAGTCTACCCGCAGCTCCCGGGTTAATAAAGGATACACAAACGTAATACCTTCCTCAGCAATAATATTATATTTGTAATTAATTTATTTAGTTTTTATCAAGCCGTTTTCTATCCTTAGTGGAGTGAATATTGGTCGTATGTAAAGGGGTAGTGGTTATTTTGTTTGTATATTTATTCATTTAACATTGTTTTTAGTACTATCGCTAGACCTCCATCAAGCTTAACAAAAACACCCGCCAGATCCCCCCTTCAAGATAGATTTGTACATTTCTCGGAAGAAAAATGTCCCTTCCAAAGGCCAGTTCCTCCTAGAATTACAGGCCAGCTATCGATCTCCAGGAATAAATTGACACCTAGATGACATAACATTCTATATATTGACAAAGAAATGGGGCGAAATGTCATAATATCGCCAAACTAATAGAACGAACGTACGTCTTAAAATCTCAAAGCTAATGGGACTATGCATGAGAGGAAAAAAGCAGCTGCCTCACCTTTAATAAAAGCAGCTACCTCACCTTTAATAAAAGCAGCTACCTCACCTTTAATAAAAGCAGCTGCCTCACCTTTAATAAAAGCAGCTACCTCACCTTTAATAAAAGCAGCTGCCTCACCTTTAATAAAAGCAGCTGCCTCACCTTTAATAAAAGCAGCTACCTCACCTTTAATAAAAGCAGCTACCTCACCTTTAATATAATTCTACTAAGTTTGGTACCACATCATCTGTAGAAGCTGGCCATACACTGTACTACACTTTTCCGTCGACTCCCGTAATGATAAATGATCGAGAGTTAGACAATTCCGCATAATACCTTTATTAATATCATATTTTAGATTATGCGTAAGTGGGTGATGCATTGACTCTATATTTATTATATTATCTTTCGTGTTCTTAAGTTCTCCCTTATATCCCCCCCCCCCCTCTCTCTCTCTCTCTCTCTCTCTCTCTCTCGCTCTCTCTCTCTCTCTCTCTCATAAACCGTGTAATGAGAGCTTCACGATGCAACTATGTACACAAAACAGTCAGATTGACGGTAGGACATACAGTAAGTTCGGCGGGTATTCATGTAGATAGAGAGACTGAAGGGAAGATATAATATATATATATATATATATATATATATATATATATATATATATATATATATATATAATATATATATATATATATATATATATATATATATATATATATATATATATATATATATATATACCAGTAGGTTTATATATACTGTATATATATAATACACATACAATTATACATATATATATATATATATATATATATATATATATATTCTGACATACGGAGCCCTGTATGTTAATTTAAGAGTTAGAATTAGAGTTCAAGGAGCCAAACTACCCAAGTGGTGAAGCAGACTAGCGAGCGAACGAGCGAGTGGGCAAACCATCTCGCCCCATACCAGCTCGCCCCATACCTCGATGACCGATGCTATGACGTATGATCGACGCCAGGAGCTGTGAGTGGACGACACACCTGTTATGTGATTCGAGGAGCTATGATTGGAGCGCGCACCACCCGCCGCCTCCTGATTCGTTCCTACACCATCATTGTTTGGTATATAAGACCCGAGTTGTGGGCATTCAAATCAGTCTCATTTGGAGTTGGGGAAGGTGAACTTGCAGCTGGAGGAAGACGGGGTGAAGTATTATAATGGGATTGTGACTGTCAGTCAGATTATATAAATGTGTGTTAAGTGTGTTCGGTGTAAACACTTACGTTATGTTGGTTAGTGAGATATGTGATTGGGAATTAACGTGATGTGTTTAATGTGTGTAACGTGCTTAACTATTTAATTGGGAATTAACGTGAACACTACTATTATGTGTTTAACTATTTAATTGGGAATTAACGTTAACGCTATTATTATGTACTTAACTATTTTAGTTGACTAACTTGTGGACTAAAGCAACTCTTTAAGTAATTGGGTTATGATGAAAGTAATACTATTGTTTTATATTAATACTTACGAGTTCTTTCATTTTCTTTGAATTAAGCTTACATTGCTTAATGGTGCTTAGTACGGTGATGCTATTGTCTCGTATTAGTAATATCGCCTTAGACTAACAAGGCTGTGTTAGTAATACTTATAGTGATTTCCTAAGCTGAAGAAAATTCTTTTGCTTCAAAATATTATATTTTGCTTTTCATATTATTTGAGTGAGACCTGAATCGAATCTATGAAACGATCCTGTAACTTTATTTACTCATAATCAAACCTCAATGTTACGTGGTTAAGAAATACATTTAACTAATTATTAAATATATATCTAACTTTTTATGTGACTTTGATATTACTTCTGATGATAATAATAATATAATACTATTAACGTAAGACCAGAACCAAGAATAATTACATTAAATATAAATAAAAGGACATAAGAAAACTATCTATTCATTTCAAATAGGGTAAGAGACAGAAATATTCTTACTTTAATATTTATCTTTCAAGACTTTTTATAAAATTAATAGTCCTTCTTTAGCTATTAACTTATTCGGTTCATAACCATAGCCTACTAAGCTTCGGTTAAATAATAATTCTTTATAAATACTACATGACTTTAATTAGTTTCAGTATTTTTCATAAGTAAAGAGTATCAGTCAATAAAGGATACCAAGTCCTAAGATCCAAAAGGAAAGGAAGCAACAACAGGAAATTATTTTATTAGATTTTACTTTTGTTTTGCCTTCAGCTGACTGATACCTTAATATATATCTCTGTGCTATCTAGATTCATCAAGTTAACCACTTGAGGATCAAGATACGTAACAGAAGAGTGGCGACCTTGCCAGGATTCGTTTCATACAGTTTCACTCAGTTTCATTAACGTTTCACTACTTAAAAACCAAATATTAATCATGCCTCAACTAATTAATGAAGAAGATGCTCGAGTTTTCATAGAATCAGAACCCACATCCCCTGATATTGACTGTCTGTCAAAATCTGAACTGAAAGTGCTTGCCTCACATCTCCAATTAACTGTCTCAAACATGTCTAAAGTAGAGGTGGCTCAGACCATAAAAACCCCATGTTCCCTGTAGAAGGCGGGGAGGGTGACGGAGCAGTTGGTGGGATCCCTAGTAAACCTAGCCAACTTGATATACAATTGCCACCTGGTTTGACCGGTGATCAAATATTCGAACTAGAACTAGCCAGAATAAAAGCAACGACCGAACAAGCCAACGCAAGTATAGAACAAGCCAGAATAAATGCCGAAGCAAAGACCGAACAAGCCAGACTAAATGCCGAAGCAAAGACCGAACAAGCCAGACTAAATGCCAGTGCAACGACCGAACAATGTGAATATCAATATCGTACGGCTCAACTAAATGTCCATACAAATGCTCCCGAAATTGCTCCCCCTCTGGGATTAACTATGACTAGTGTCATTCCACCTTTCACTGAGGATAATGTGCAGGATTTCTTTGTTTTGTTTGAGGAAGTTGCTGGAGGTATGAAGTGGACAAGAGATCAATGGCCTTTTATGTTACAAACTGTTTTGACAGGGCAGGCTCGAGCCACGTATTTGTCAGAAGTAGCAGAAGTTAGGCAGGATTATGACAATCTCAAAGAAGCTATCTTAAAAACCTATCAATTGCAGCCTGAGGCTTACAGGCAATCTTTCCGAAAAAACCAGAAGAAAGTAGAAGAAACCCATAAGGTATTTGCCAGGACCATGACTAAAACTTTCAATCATTGGGTCAAGAGTAAGAAAGTCACAAGCTACAACGATCTGAAGGAGTTGGTCCTGTTAGAAAATTTCCTATGGAAAATTGATTCTTCTGTATCCTATCATTTAAAAGGGAAAAAGGTAGATTGTCTTGCCGACGCTGCTGACATGGCTGACACATACGTGCTCAACAACAAATTTCGTGGAAAGAAGCCCTACGATAATTCTAGTTCTAATTTTAAGTATCCCAATCACAAATCTGACAGACCCAGTCACAAGCCTATAACGTCTTCCCCAGCTAGCCAAAATAGAATTGTTCCCCCAACTAAAAATGCGACTCAGGGCAATGGTAACAGAGGTGGGCCCCAAACTAATAGTAATGCTCAAAGAGGGAACTTTCCCGTATCCCCTAAAGTATGTACTTTTTGTGGCATGAGAGGCCACCTAGCTTATCAGTGCTGGGCCAAGGAAAAAACTGAGAGATCGGGGCAGACAGTTGCCGCCGTATCTCAAATTCCATGTGTGCCTTTAATGCAGGGCTCCCGACAGAAGGAGTACCTAGCACCAAATGTTCCTTTAATGCAAGACTCCCGACAGAAGGAGTACCTAGCACCAAAAGTTCCTTTAATGCAGGACTCCCGACAGAAGGAGTACCTAGCAGCTAACGTAAATCATCTAGACAGGGGTGTAGTAGCATGTGTGGTGCAACCCACTAGGGTTAAGCCAATAATAATTTCACCATCAGTGCAGGACAGTTACCGTCCCTTTATTTCATCTGGCAACGTGAGATTAAATGGTTGCATGCATGAGGTAAAAATTCTGAGAGACACAGGTTCTACTAGCACCCTCATGGTGAATCCTTACACTGAGTGCCCACCTGGCGAACCAGTTGTAATGAGAGGTGCTGGAGGCCAGTTTTATGCATACTTGGTAAAAGGCGAAATTGAATGTGAGTTACTACAGGGTGAGGCCACCATAGCTTTGTGTAGGTCCCAAGATATCCCTGTGCCTGGGGTAACACTCCTTTTGGGGAATGATGTAGCAGGTGAGAAGGTCCGACCAGACTCCATTTTGTCACTTTCCCCTTTTAACGAGCCACTAACCGGTGAGCTCGACAAGGAGTTGCCAACTGTTTTCCCTGTGTGTGCTGACACACGTTCAATGTCTCAAGTAGCAGTTCCCTCAGACAGAAATGTACCGAATGTAAGAGTTGATGAAAGGGATGATGAGAGTGTGAATGATGCTCCAACTGTGCCTGATGATGTGACTGAGGTGGATTTAACTGACACCTTTATGGCTCATCTTGACCCTAACGATGACCATGAAACCCCTCCAAATTGTCCTAGTGGCCTGGTAGAGCTACAGAGAGATGATTGTGAATGCAAGGAGTTAGCTGCCAGGTCCGTGAGTGAAGAGGAATGTGAGAAGGAGGGTGGTGAATGTTTCTACCTCAAAGGAGGAGTATTGTGGCGAAGATGGAGACCGCCACACAGACCAATCGATGACGGGGCTTGGGACGTCCATCAAGTAGTAGTCCCCAAACCTTGTCGTAAAGATATCATGGAAATGGCACATTGTATACCATTGGCAGGACACCTAGGTGTGAGAAAAACTCTAGACAGAATCAGATCCCACTTTTACTGGCCAGGAATGCGTGCAGATGTAGTGGAGTGTTGTAGAGTGTGTCACACTTGCCAGATGACAGGAAAACCCAATCAGAAGGTGCCTGTACATCCTCTGGTGCCCTTGCCCGTTTTCGAGAATCCTTTTACTCGGGTGGTAGTGGACATTGTAGGCCCATTGCCTAAGACTTCCCAAGGTAACATTTATTTATTAACTATCATGGACATGGCAACTCGCTACCCAGAGGCTATACCCTTAAGGACTTCCTCTGCTCCAACTGTAATCAAGGAACTGCTCAAATTTTTCACCAGAATGGGTTTCCCCCATGAGGTGCAAAGTGATCAAGGAACTAATTTTACCTCTAACATTTTCCAGCAGTCCCTGAAGGAGTTGGGTATCGAGCATGTAAAGTCTAGCACCTACCACCCAGAGAGTCAAGGGGTTCTCGAACGATATCATCAGACATTAAAGGGAATGTTACGTAAGTATTGTACAGAGACCGGAGTTGAGTGGGATAAGGGGGTACCTTTTCTTTTATTTGCTACTCGTGAGGTTCCAACTGAATCCCTGGATTTTTCCCCTAATGAGCTAGTTTTTGGCCAACCTTTATCTGCCAAGTTCAGGGGCCCATATAAGATCATTCGGAGGGTGAGCATTACCGATTATCTAGTAACTACCCCAGACAGGAGAAAGCCCACGCAAGTATTCCATATAAATATGTTGAAGCCCTACCATAGGTCCCCTGATTCCTCTCCTCCAGATTCTCCCACTGTGGCAGTGAATGTCAGGACCTGTGGGCAGCCTGGTGCGGACAAAGTCTTCAGTTCTCTTACTGATCCGCAACAGACTGTTCCAGAGCCTGAAGGTATCCATGCAGACTTTGACTTGTCATGTAGCCTATCCAACTTTCAGTATAATTCAGTGGCTTTGAGGGAATTACCATCTAAACTATGTCATCTTCCCTCTGATCAAGCGAACCATCTAATCTCTGTTTTATCTCAGTCTCCCAGTGTGTTCCGTGATACTCCGGGGCTCACTTCTTTGGCCATGCATGACATCGACGTAGGGGATGCAACTCCCATTAAACTATCCCCCTACCGTGTCTCGCCACAACGCAGGAGTATACTGCAGGTCGAGCTTGACTTAATTTTTTCAAACCAGCTGATCACAAGGGCCTTAAGCCAGTGGAGTAGTCCGGTCATACTTGTGCCAAAGCCAGACGGGAGCCATAGGTTTTGTAGGGTCTATAGGCAAGTCAATGCTGTCACAAAGAACGATACCTACCCACTGCCACGGATCAAAGATTGCATTTCCCAGGTTGGCCTCATGCAGCAGTAAGTATAATTTAATGAGAGGATTTTGGCAATTAGCTCTCCCTTGTAGCGAGGTAAATATCATGCTTTTGTAGTGCACTTTTAAGCCTTCAGCTGTGAGATGCCTTGCAGTTCGAATAACGCTCCAGCTACGTTCCGGCTATGTTCTGATGTGGTACCTGGAGACGTTGCCTACTTTGGGTGATATCCTTATTATATCCTCATTATAATCTTGCTGTTGCCAATCTGGTGGTGAATCTATTTATGTATTATGTTTAATATTCTGTACTATACTCCTTAAACTCTTTTCTAGGGGGGAGGTCTGACATACGGAGCCCTGTATGTTAATTTAAGAGTTAGAATTAGAGGTCAAGGAGCCAAACTACCCAAGTGGTGAAGCAGACTAGCGAGCGAACGAGCGAGTGGGCAAACCATCTCGCCCCATACCAGCTCGCCCCATACCTCGATGACCGATGCTATGACGTATGATCGACGCCAGGAGCTGTGAGTGGACGACACACCTGTTATGTGATTCGAGGAGCTATGATTGGAGCGCGCACCACCCGCCGCCTCCTGATTCATTCCTACACCATCATTGTTTGGTATATAAGACCCGAGTTGTGGGCATTCAAATCAGTCTCATTTGGAGTTGGGGGAAGGTGAACTTGCAGCTGGAGGAAGACGGGGTGAAGTATTATAATGGGATTGTGACTGTCAGTCAGATTATATAAATGTGTGTTAAGTGTGTTCGGTGTAAACACTTACGTTATGTTGGTTAGTGAGATATGTGATTGGGAATTAACGTGATGTGTTTAATGTGTGTAACGTGCTTAACTATTTAATTGGGAATTAACGTGAACACTACTATTATGTGTTTAACTATTTAATTGGGAATTAACGTTAACGCTATTATTATGTACTTAACTATTTTAGTTGACTAACTTGTGGACTAAAGCAACTCTTTAAGTAATTGGGTTATGATGAAAGTAATACTATTGTTTTATATTAATACTTACGAGTTCTTTCATTTTCTTTGAATTAAGCTTACATTGCTTAATGGTGCTTAGTACGGTGATGCTATTGTCTCGTATTAGTAATATCGCCTTAGACTAACATGGCTGTGTTAATATTACTTATAGTGATTTCCTAAGCTGAAGAAAATTCTTTTGCTTCAAAATATTATATTTTGCTTTTCATATTATTTGAGTGAGACCTGAATCGAATCTATGAAACGATCCTGTAACTTTATTTACTCATAATCAAACCTCAATGTTACGTGGTTAAGAAATACATTTAACTAATTATTAAATATATATCTAACTTTTTATGTGACTTTGATATTACTTCTGATGATAATAATAATATAATACTATTAACGTAAGACCAGAACCAAGAATAATTACATTAAATATAAATAAAAGGACATAAGAAAACTATCTATTCATTTCAAAGAGGGTAAGAGACAGAAATATTCTTACTTTAATATTTATCTTTCAAGACTTTTTATAAAATTAATAGTCCTTCTTTAGCTATTAACTTATTCGGTTCATAACCATAGCCTACTAAGCTTCGGTTAAATAATAATTCTTTATAAATACTACATGACTTTAATTAGTTTCAGTATTTTTCATAAGTAAAGAGTATCAGTCAATAAAGGTACCAAGTCCTAAGATCCAAAAGGAAAGGAAGCAACAACAGGAAATTATTTTATTAGATTTTACTTTTGTTTTGCCTTCAGCTGACTGATACCTTAATATATCTCTGTGCTATCTAAATTCATCAAGTTAACCACTTGAGGATCAAGATACGTAACACAATATATATATATATATATATATATATATATATATATATACAAATTTGTTTTCCCTTGATCCCTACCTGATTTATTATTGATTGACACCCATAACCCAGGTGTTTTTTATTTAATTACTTATTTATTTTGTTTGTTGGATGAAAAGACATGGTAGGGGTTGGTATTGAAGATATACATGCATAAAGCCACTCACCAATGTAATCTGGGGTTCCTAGGTAAAAGGGGGGGGGGGGGGCACCACCACTACTGTGCCATGTGCCTCTTCAAAACTCCCAGTCCTGCAGATGGCGGGTGGGTGGGTGAGTGTGGCTGATGTACGATACCTCCAGTTTTCGTGTTAGACTCATTTATACCACCCAAGCATCATATGTGCCTCCACAGTGCGTAAAATGACAATTAGTATCAGTGAATGTCTTTGTAAGTGTAGTTACAGTGTTATAAGTGTGTAAAGTCCACTGGTATAAGAGCCGGTGAGTGGCAAGCCTCGCGCAAGTCCTGGTTTCCATGGTGATGGGCGGCCATCTTGCCACTAGACCATAACAAAACGCATGGACGAACACACGCTCACTTGACTCTCTGCCACACCCTTCCACACTCCCCACTTTTGCTTTCCGTGACCACTCTCTCTCTCCTCCGTTCATTCACCCCACTTATTGTTGTTGTTACTTATCGTATATTATATACTGTAGTGTGACTATCACATTTACACATTGTTTTAGGTACTTTTGACTTAGAATATATCTTCTCACCTTGTATTTTTGTACTGTTCACTCACGTTTAGCGTCTTTTATCTCAGTCGTTTATACACACAGTTGTATAAGTTTAGAATATATTTACAGATATTGGTGTCCGTTACTGTTATACGTATAACCTAGTGTCACTATCACTTACACGTTGTGTTCGACACTTTGTGCTTAGATTATATATATTAAAAAAAAAAATTTTTACGCACAGTCTTCACTCATGTTAGCGTATTATATCGCAGACTTTGTATACACTGTTTTAGAAGAGTTCAAGGGTGTGATATTTCCTGAAGCACCTTGGTAAACACCGCGCAACATCACAATCAGGGCATAAGAACCTGGTTTCTGTTTTGCTTGGGGTCTTCTGAGTCGTATTCCGGCACTCATGACACCGTCTGTAGGGATTTTCCTTGTTGGCTGTGGGTCCGGGGGAGGCACGTAGTCCGGGAAGTGACGTTCAGTGACTCTGGCAATCCCCTCTGCTGCTGAGCGTCGATGTGCGGGGCATTGCTAGGGGCATGGGCCAGTCATATTTCTGCCCAACAACTCCCTTGACAACTCGATGCAGAAGTTCTCCATCGTTTCTTGGTGGCCGGTGATAGATGAGTGGAGGATGTGGCAGTTGTACAGGATATAGCGAGGAGGTGGAAGAATAACTTTTTGTAACACCTCATCGTCTTCCTCGCACACTCGACTGACGAGATGACAGCGTCTGACTTGTCCACCAGATGCATGTGGAGTTAAGAAGTTGGTAAAGCAAAAGCTTGAAGAAAGTGTTCTCAGATGGTATGCTCAAATGACAAGAATGCCTGAAGAAAGAGTAGTTAAAAGGATCTATGTCAGTGAAGTGGAAGAACGAAGAAGGCGTGGAAGGCTGAGAAGAAGATGGTATGATATGGTGTCAGAATGTGTGTCAAAGCATGGAAAGGGAATGGTTGAAGTAAAAGAATTAACAAATAATAGGAAAGAATGCAGGAAATTTGTTGGAGAGAGTACATGAAGATCTCTGAACCTTTTTAACCCAAGGATCATATTAACATTGAAGAGCGATAACAGAAGTGGAAACAGTAATTGCTTGGTTGAAAACATATATTTTTGCCACAGTTGTATTCTGGAGCGGCGGGGCGCGAGACATACATCTCACCTCTACAACGTCTCGCAAGTTACTGAGCAGCCAGGGAGAAATCTCAGACTGCTAGAGGGTCAGAATATGACTCACCCCTGTCTCCGAGCTGACCTGACAATAATTGGTTAATGAGGTATGTACTGTATATAAGAGGAAAAAAAAATTATAATTGGGTCACATGTGGAGGAGTGGTAGAAAGTACTAGAGGGGAATTATTTCACCTAATCACATATTACTGTGTTATGATGCCAGTGGGGCATTTTGGAAAGGTTTTTTCATGGCCTTGCTTCCGTGAGGCCTATCGTGTACGCTATATAGATACTTTCGTGAGGCTTATTGCGCTTGCTGAGATAAATGACAAACCTGGAAGGTCTTTATCCCAGACGCCCCAATGTCAACTGCCAACAATTCAACGCCTGCAGTAGCCATTTCAGCTGATGGTTCCGATACTCCAGAAACAAATAGTGACTCTCTTCCCCTTCAAGACAACTTCCGTGTCGTGAGGAACAACGTTTGCCCCAAGACCAGGAAACCCATACCGATTACCGAGTGTCAAAACCGTTTCCAGATACTCACAGACTCAGATGACGAAGAAGAAATAGAAGAAGTCCGGCTCGTGGGAGACTCGATGATACGTGGTCAGCTCACAGAGTTTTGCGCCAGGGCACCTAACACCAGGAAGCGTTTTTGTATCCATGGTGGTGGTGTGGATGACGTAGTTGCTGTAGTTGACGAAGTATCTAAGCTGGCCCTTGCTAATACAATGTACGTCATCCACGTTGGATCCAACGATGTACAGCGAACCCGGTCGGAAGATTTGCTTTTAAAGTACCAGCAACTGATCAAGTCGTTTAAGGAGAAGTCATCAAGGATCATCGTCTCAGGAAACGTCCCCCGGCTTGGTGTAGAGAGCCAATTTTACAACATTTTAGCCACCAGCACAAATCGTTGTCTAGCAAACCTCTGCAGGAAGGAAAACGTGGGATTCGTCGACACCTGGGACAATTTCTGCTACGATGACTATTTGTTTTCGACGATGGAGTTCATCTGAACCAGGTGGGAGCAGCACGTTTTGGGCGTCTTCTAAACGATGCGGTGAAGGATTTTCGGAGAAGAAATCGACTCAGCACAGGACAACCAGGAAGGAGGACCAAAGACAGCGAGGACGGCAACCTGCGAAGGAATTAAATGCTAATCCGTCAAGAACCGCGAATTTGGATAAAGCTCCACCAACACAACACAAATTCAAAACCGCCAGGGATAAAGACCGAGGACCGAGGACAGCCATGAATGTAAATGTAGATCCTACCAGAACCAAAAATTTGATTAAAGAACATTTTGTAAGTTCTAAAACTGCAAATTTAAAGGTTTTCTATGCAAACGCTCGTAGCATACGCAATACATTTTCAGATTTAGAGGAACTAGTGTTTACAGAAAATTATGATGTGATTGGTATAACAGAATCTTGGCTCAATACAGAAGATAGAGACTTTTTAGCAGAGTATTCACTTCCCGGTTATGTAATGTTTGAGAAAAGCCGAATAAATAAAAATGGAGGTGGCGTTTTATTTGATATCAAAGAAAGTCTTAACCTGACCCTCTTGTCAAAATCTCAAATTGTGAACGTCGACACATCTTTTGTGCTAATAAAGAATAATAAAGGTACAAAAATAATACTTGCATTAATATACAGACCTTACCAGCTCAATCGGTGCAAACTGACTGAGAAATTTATGAACAAATTGCAGATGTAAGTAACTCACAGGATACCGTATTTTTTGGCGACTTTAATTTACCTGTGACCAAGTGGGGCGATATTCTTACTTCACACTCCGGACATGACTTGTATGCGAACTTGCAAGAGAGTTCACTCTATCAATTTGTTCGATCGCCGACCCGTGGTAATAATGTTCTTGACCTTGTACTTGCAACAAAAGAAGAATTAATAGATAATTTGAATGTTGGTGATGAATTCAGTAACAGCGACCATCGTACAATAACTTTCACTTTAACCCTTAATTAGCGGCGAGCAACATAAGTCGAGTTAAATAAAGCTGGACTATGTGGCGGCGCTCGACATAACTCGAGTGGCAATTTCAGCACGTAATGTGGCTGAGAGAGAGAGACAAGTGGTGGCAGGAGACTAGCGAGCGTATGACTGCTCCAGACCACCGCGGCGAACCTACTGACACAAATCTCAGCTCCCTCCTCCCTCTCTCACTCGCTACATACTCAATTATGTACTGAAAGTACCGAATTACCTGCTTTTTGCACTCGCGTTGCACGGTTATTGCAAGAAAACTATCCATCATACAAGGATCGTTATGGTGTCATTCGAAAGCTCTGTTTATGCCCTTTCAGGGATAGGTACTTGTTTTACGTTCTGGGTCTTATTTAGGCATGAAAATGATCACGTAAACAGCCCTATTTTGGCTAAAAACACCCCGCTGTGCGGTACACATAAATAAACCGCATAGGCCGCTCGTAAGGTGTTAAAGTTTACTAGTAACGAACCAAATAGCAGCATCGAATAAGTCCCTAATTTCAAGAAAGCAAACTTTCATAAACTTAGAGCTATGTTTAAAGAAACTGACTGGAGCTTTTTAATAAACAATAACGACATATACATCTTGGGAATTATTCAAAACCATTTACCTAAAAGCAGTGCAGGACTGCATACCATGGAAAATACGGCGTCCAGGCCTTAATAATAAGCCCAAATGGTGGAATAAAGATATTTCAAACTGTCTGCTTGCTAAAAAGTTTGCTAATGATAGATTAAAATCCTTACAAAAATGACGAAGAACGGGTGAAATTTGTAGAGCTACGACGCAAAGCCAAAAATTTAATTAAGCAATGTAAAAAGACCCTAGAGTTACATGTTGCGAATCAATAAAACAAACCCGAAAAAATTCTATAGTTATATCAGAAAGAAAAAAGTAGTTACTTCAACTGTTGGACCGTTAGTCGATGAAAAAGGAGAATACACCAAAGACGAAGTACAAATGAGTAATGCCCTCAATACCTTCTTTGCATCAGTTTTTACAACGGAAGACCTCAGTGATATCCCTACACCATCGCCGATTCAGATTGATAATTCAGATGTTCTAAGCAATATCACCGTTACAGAGAGAGAAGTATTGAATTGTTTAGATAAACTCAAGGTAAATAAAACGCCTGGACCTGATAAAATCTCACCTAGAGTCCTAAAGGAAGCTAAGGATGAGCTCTCCAAACCATTGACATTGCTATTTAATAAATCCTTGCAGTCTGGAAATATGCCTGATCAGTGGAAGATAGCCAACATAACACCGATATTAAAAAAAGGCAGCAAATCCCTACCCAGTAACTATCGTCCAATTAGCTTAACCTCAGTTGTATGTAAAATGTTAGAAACACTCATAAGAGACAGACTCGTAAATCACTTAGAGGAAAATAACATACTTAAAGATACTCAACAAGGCTTTCGTAAAAAACGTTCCTGTTTAACAAACCTCTTAGACTTCTTCCACGATATCCTCAACCTCTACGATGAGAGTAAAGCTGTAGATATTATATACCTTGATTTTCAAAAGGCCTTTGACAAAGTTCCCCACAAACGTTTACTGCTAAAACTAAAAGCGCATGGAATACAAGATGGTGTGTCGAAATGGATAGAAAATTGGCTCAGCGACAGAAAGCAAAGAGTAGTCATAAACGGTAAAGCATCTAGGACCAATGTAAGTAGCGGGGTACCCCAGGGATCGGTACTAGGATCAATTCTCTTTCTAATTTACATCAACGACATAGATGAGGGTCTCACCTGTACAATCTCAAAATTTGCTGACGATACAAAAATTGCAAATAGCGTACTCTCAAAAGAACAAGTTGACGATATGCAACACAATCTAGATAAGTTGTCATGTTTGGCCCAAATTTGGCAAATGAGTTTCAATGCGGATAAATGTAAAGTACTACATATCTGATACCAAAATGAGAAAGCAAACTATTGATGAATGGCACTCAGCTTAAGAATGTAAACAGAGAAACCGATCTGGGAGTAACAATATCGAGTAACCTAAAACCGAGTCAACAATGTTCAGAAGTTGTTAAGAAGGCAAACAAAATAATTGGCTTTATAGGCAGGTCATTTGAGCATAAATCCAAAGACGTTATCCTAACCCTTTACAATTCCTTAGTCCGCCCTCTTCTTGAATACTGCGTTCAATCTTGGTGCCCTTATTACCAAAAAGATATAGACAAGGTAGAACGAGTTCAACGTAGAGTTACCAAAATTTTACCTAACCTAAAGAACAAACCATACGAGGAGCGTCTTAGAGAATTAAATCTATTTCCTTTAACCCAGCGCAGATTAAGAGGCGACTTAATTCAAGTGTTCAAAATCATCAAAGGCATCGACAATATGAACAGTAGTAAGTACTTCACTATCGACCAATCTAATTACACGCAGGGAAACGGTTGCAAAATTATTGGTAAATCTTTTAACTGACACGAAGCTAAGAATTTCCTCTTCAATCGAGTTGTCAACTTATGGAATGGGCTTCCCCGAGATGTCATAGAATGCAGCACCGTTGATTCATTTAAACTTCGCCTAGACAAATATCTCGGATCAAACCCGCGACTGACTGCGTTTGTAAATGAATAACTTTATTTTATCCTCCCCTCAGTTACTAACCCATCTGTCCCTTACTAACTTCCTAATCCTGCCACGGACATTAGTTCCAGGGCAGTAGTTCCCTTTCCAATGTTCCCTTGCCCACTCTAAACCACTGTTTGGACACTTGATCCTTAGTGTTTTGGAGGACAAGCAGCCTAGAAGGGTCACTAGAACTGTTGTTGCTTGATTTCCTTTGTACTCCTTTGTACCCTTTGTACTCCTTTGTATGTTGATGTGAAGAGACCTTGTCCGGAAGTATAACATTGATTTCGGCTGATGAGTGATTGGTGCTTCTGAATGTTTATATGCTTGCTTTTTTGTGGGTGAACCGTTATGTGTTCGTCTCCTATTACCTCTTTTTCCTTTTCCGTGTCTCTTGCTGATCCTCTCTACCATTTGTGGGAGTAAGGGCTGGCTACAGACTGACTGACTGAATGGCGTTATCATTCAACGCATTGTGGGTTTTCCTATGCTATTAGTCTAAACTGGCCATTCTTCTTCCTTTTGAGATTTAATACATTGCAGTAGAGGTAATTCTTGTGGGTTAAAATTGAAGCTGAATACAATTTTCGGTTACAGCGCCATTTATATTATTCACGTGGTACTGCGTTCTATGTTTGTGTATAATATATGCTATTTATGATAAAACCAAAACAGTTAAATAGAGTTTGGCAAATACTTCTTATTACATATTAAAAAAACACAGTTGCTGAGCATATAATTATATTTTGCCTCGGAAGATTGATTAAATACATTATTCACTGTGGTAAGTGTATCTTTTGGGATAATATTTTCAGTTATGTTATAGCATGGGTTTTTCTCTTTTTCGTATACATTGCAGGTAGAGGCGAAAATTGTGGGTTAAAACAGAGCGATAGCATATATGTATTTTTTTGTTTCTATCTGTAGGAAGGAGAAAAAGGCAAAGATACTTGTAACATGTGTCTCCACCAAAGTTGAAAGAGTGATAGAGAGCCAAAATCAAAGTGCGTTGGAGTCAGAATGTATGAACACATGTAGCTTGAAACAGTTTAAGTCGTAGAATGAGGGAAAGACAGATTGAGGGAGAGAGTTCCAAGGCGTACTTGTTGAGCAAAAGAAAGAATGGGAAAATATATTCACTCTTGGGTTAGAGGGTTGGAAGGAATAGGGGTGGGAGTGTGTTGAAAGGCGAATGCTCCTCACCCTCCATAAGGGAAGAGGTTTCAATGAGAAAGCTCTGAAGAACACTGATTATTGTAATAGCGGTAGAAGAATGAGAGAGATGCAACATTGTTGCCTGTAGAGATAAATAATTGGTACTTAGTAAGAAGAAGTGAGCTGATGAGACAAAATGGTTTTGATTTTACCCTTTCGAGAAGTGCGGTATGGGTGGAACCTACCCACACATGCCAACAATAATTGATACATGGTCGCACAGTTCCCCTATACAAAGAAAGAAGATGTACAGGGGTTAAAGAACCACATGTTTTTTTTCCATGGTGATCTGATATAAATGAGGTGTAGTAATTTTTTGTGGCAAAAACGAAGCAACCAACACTTTCAAGCTCCAGAAATGCTCCCATATGACTGACCCCGGAAACGACCCATTATAATGTTCTGGACCACTACCTTCTACTCTTGCTATTAACTTCAGCAACATTCGTGGCCTTTCCTTTAACTTCCACTCTATGGAACACCACCTCTCCTCTACCAACCCTGATCTTCTTTTTCTCACCAAAACTCAGGCGTCCCAGGCTACTTACAGCAAACTCTTCTCTGTATCCTCCTACTATCTCTATCCTCAGTTTCAAGCCAAAGGTGGATGTTGCATATACTGTATGTGCGCAACAATCTCACTTCCTCTCGTGTTCCCAACTTTGACTCTTCTGAATTCTCAACTCTCTGGCTAAAGCTTTCTTGTTACTCTCAAACTAAATATTTCTGTGCTGTTTATCTCTCCCCTAATTCTACTGATTTTCCAAAATTCTTTGACTATCTAACTTCTAAAATGGAACATATTCTATCTATCTCTCCTTTCGAAGAAATCTCCATCCTAGGAAATGTCAACGTTCACCACCGCCAATGGCTCTCCTCCCTTTCCACTGACGAACCTGGTGAACAAGCCTACATCTTTTCTATTCTAAATGACCTAGAGCATTTAGTCCAGCAACCCCCGCATATCCCGGATCGATTCGGAGATCGGCCCAACATTCTTGATATATTTCTAACTATAACCCTTCTGCTTATACTGTAAATCTGTTCTCTCCTTTGGGCTCCTCCGACCATTAACTAATCTCTGTCACCTGTCCTATCTCTTCGGTACAGCCACCCGATCCTCCTAGCCGATGACGCTTGTGGCACTTTGGCGGTACTTCTTTCATTTCCCATAGAATAACTTTCGCTTCCGTGGTCGGGGACCTTCGGAGAGTGCTTAACGCATTACCGAGGTAATCCTCTCGGGCATGGAAGCGTACATTCCATTTTATTTCTCTCAGTCTAATGCAAACAAATCTTGGTTTACTCAGGCTTTCTCTACATTCCTTCATCAATAATAAATGCACTGAACTATCCAACTCTACCTCTTCCCAAGCCTTCTGTCATCTAGCCAAAAACCTCTCCAACAATTTTTCTTCTTCGTCTTTCCCTCCTCTTTTCCACTCTAACGGCACTACCGTCACTTCTTCTTCTTCTGACAAAGCTGAACTCTTCGCTAACACTTTCGCTAAAAACTCCACTTTGGATGATTCCGGTGCTGTTCCTCCCTCTCGTACTCAGGCCTAACATCATAATCTCTTCCAAGGATGTACTCTTCACTCCCTCTAGGCTTAATATTAAGAAGGCGGATGGACCGGACGTTGTTTATCCTGTTGTACTCAAAAACTGTGATTCCCTGCTGACTCCCTGCCTAGGCAAACTCTTCCATCTGTCTCTCCTCTAACGTCTTTCCCTTCTTGCTGAAAGATTGCATTCATTGAACCTGTCCCGATGAAGTCATGCCAGATTTCAAAAATTGCTATGCTCACTTGTTAGGGATTTTGTTTTTGCTATTGGCCTGTCCGTTCACCTAATGATAGGCACAATTTTCGGACAGGCCAAAAACTATCCTGTACTAAAACTGAATAGTGGTCATTCGTTCCCTAAGGTGTGTCATTAAGGTTCCCTAACGTGAATTTTGTTCTGACCGGCCCAAATTTGGCAAAACTAGCCTGTCCCGAAAAAGCATATTTTCCAGGAGCCTGTCCGTCAACAGACAACTGGTTTTTATGCTATATGAGTTACTTAAGATATTTTAACACCTTACGAGCGGCCTATGCGGTTTATTTATATGTACCGCCCAGCGGGGTGTTTTTAGCCAAAATAGGGCTGTTTACGTGATCATTTTCATGCCTAAATAAGACCCAGAACGTAAAACAAGTATCTATCCCTGAAAGGGCATAAACAGAGCTTTCGAATGACACCATAACGATCCTTTTATGATGGCTAGTTTTCTTGCAATAACCGTGCAATGTGAGTGCAAAAAGCAGGTAATTAGCCACGATCCCGATACAATTCCGTATATAGCGAGTGAGAGAGGGAGGAGGGAGCTGAGATTCGTGTCAGTAGGTTCGCCGCGGTGGTCTGGAGCAGTCATACGCTCGCTAGTCTCCTGCCACCACTTGTCTCTCTCTCTCAGCAACATTACGTGCTGAAATTGCCACTCGACCTATGTCGAGCGCCGCCACATAGTCCAGCTTTATTAAATACGACTTATGTGGTGAGCCGCTTTTTAAGGGTTAAGGGCAAAACTGGCAGAAATAAGGCTAGCATTACCAAAACTATGCAATAGGATTAGAATGTTATGCTTATTCCAAATCTTGCATCCATTTTGTAATAAGTGAAAAAAATGGAAGTGGTAAAGCCAAATATGTTAACAAGAAATGATAAAGTTGACCATATTTCCTTTCTCTGAAAATTAATCCAATTTTTAGGTAGATGCCACAAACCTCGGTTCACAAGTCCCAACTACCATTTAATTTAGTAGACGTCATTGATTGCAAATTAACTACGAGCTTATATTAATTAAGTTTGTACTTAACATACGTGGCACCAAAATCACTATATTTTGGTATGTTAGTGGCATGTTGAGCTTCATTATTTTATGAGAACAATTCGTTCTCGTAGGGGGACTCGGAGGGGGCGGAGCTTAGAGACGGCAGCACCAAAATACAGTCTATTTTCTCATCAACCATAATAGCTACTCGAGTTTTGAAGAGCTCTACAGAATTCCGTCCAAAAGTTCTATCGATTAACGAAGAGCAGAACTCTCAACATTCCATATTAATGGAGAAATTAATGATTAAAGGTCGATGCTCTTTTGACACGGCTACTGCGCAAAAGTGATCTGGTAACACATTCCTACAATAGACCTCAGCCAATGCCAGCCATCTGATCTGGTAAACACTGGTCACCTCCAGATTTGATGTGCCAAGTCTTTCTAATACCTATTCCATTAATTGCAGCCCCTATTGAACACGTTTGATACCTTTATCTATTACGAAATGCATTATATACTTGATTAATTATACTGGTGGTGCTGAAAATAGGTTATATAATCCTTTTAGCTTCGAAATCCACCCGCCATAGGTAATAGTTTTCAGATACCGCCATGATTCCCCAATACATCACCGTAAAATATCCACCATTTCGTATTTCCTAACAAATCGCTTTGGAAAGCGAGCCATAGATGTATCATAATATTATCTAAGCGTATATATCAGAATGAGGCAATATATAACCGAGAAACTATCAAAATGATTGGTGATACGTGCGAATTGTCTACGTACTTTTAATTTATTCTACCGTTTTTAACATAGAAAATGTAATAGGTGCATATAAGAAAATGTACATTAATACACAGACTATAGTATTTGCTTAACTCGTGTTACTGTGTATAGATGACTACATTATTTATTTTAGATGTCATTAATTAACACATTAACATTATCAGATAGTACAAATATATTAAGCATCAAATGTTATGAAATAGTTAATGGTTTAGGTGCATAAGGTAGAGGCTAGAGCCAAAAGATAATTAGTAGGCTATATATACGATATGTGTTAGTGAGTTGGGCCTAGGCGTATAGGCTACTTAGGCCTTATAATTAGGGTTGGGTGTGAGGGGGATCTGCCTTGTGTTAGCCAATTAGCTTTCTGTAGACTCCCAGTTTCTTTTATTCTTATGTATGAAGGTTATTTCTATATTTTGCTATATACTTTTATTGTAGTCGATATGTTATGATGTGATAATATTAATGAATATTTATATAAGTACAGTCGTGGTTAGGGCTACATGAACACCTCTTAAATGATAAAAAATACCAAGACTGCGAGCATTAACTAAGGTATATATTCTGTTAAATTGAATCCCTTAGTAACGGATTTCTAGATAATTTATGGAAAATATGTATATCTATATTTATGTGTCGAATTAATGCCAAGTTTTCGTAATTACCAAACGATTTCGCTACAAAATCTACATAATAGCTGAGTAACCAAGATGGTAACATTATCATCAGCTGGAAAATAAATAGACTAGCGAATGTCAGCAGTTTATCAATATAGTTCACCAGTGAAATAATATATTGTACCTTCTAAAACTGTCAAGGAATTTCTGTCCATGGTTGTGTAATACGGTAGGCTACCCTTATTTACTCATAACCATAACATAGCACAATCATGATGTATCCTTAATGTAGTTAATATTTGAAATTAATTGTTATACTAGGTGACTAGGCCTACTTCTTTTACTTACCAGAGAGAGAGACACAAAAAGAGAGGCAAGCAGGCTCCTCACCCAGAGAGAGAGAGAGAGGGAGTGACAGACAGGCAGGCTCCTCCCTGTGTGGGTGACGTCAATGCCACTGCGCCCTCCGATTAGTCCTAATTTACCCTTTGGCATCTACCAGTCTCGACTTGGTAAAAATGCAACCGGGGCACCCCAGCGGCACGCAAATATCCCAACACGTAGGCATATCTCATTAATATTATGGTGACACCCTTCAAAATCTCACGCAGCAAGCACACAGAATACGGCGGCGGTGGCTGTGCTCCGACGACGACAAACGACGTACACACTCTCTCTCTCGCCGTCACGCTTCGTATAATGCGTCGTATAGCTAGGTCGCGCTTCGTTTAATGCGTCGTATACGGTCCTAGGTCATGCTTCGTATAATGTGTCGTACCCCAGTCAGACGACTCACCAAAAAAAAATCTCTCTGGGGGGAGCAACCCGGCCAGGTAGTCTCTCCTAAATTTGTTCTCTCCTAAATTTTTGCGGGTGAAAGATGTCGTGGACAAATAATTGACAACTCGATTTCTTTAACCTCTCCGCGGCGCACAGGGGGTTTTCTACAGGGTAAGACTGTGCGCATGTATGATGATTTTGGGACCCATTGCTAATTTCGATAAAAAGTCATCATCGTGTAGGGAATGTTTGCGTGCATCGGCCCATATATATTTGACCCCCCAAAAAATGTCTTGGGGGGGGGGGAATGGTCCGTAGTTGAAAAATGTGGAGCGAATGGCAACGCGCGGCTAGATTGTCATCGAGCGGCGAGATTTCCCTGCCGAATTTTCACGCGCCCAGGGGATAGGAGAGGGAGGAGGGGGTGGGTTACCGCATATTATCACGTATATCTCCTTTTTTGAGCCCTTTTAGGCTATGTAGAGTATGTATACGTGTGTAGGCCACCCATATAACAATGAATATGCCTCATAGTGACCAAAAATTGCAATATATAAGGGAGTTATAAGATTTTTTTTAGGCGGGAATGAAGATGTGTTGGAGGTTTGGCGGCAATTTATGAGCTGAGAGTGTGGTTTACGCCATACATATCACTTATATCTTGTACTTAGAGCACTGTCATGCTATAGTACAGACTTGTACATATGTAGACGTGCCATATATCAAAATATATACCGCATATAGACCAATTCATGCGTTATTTACGCACATTATCAATGAGTTTCTAGCAGACGGAAGCCTGAAAGGGTGGGTGGGGGTGGGTGCGTGGGAGGGAGGCATGCAGGGAGTGAGTGAGTCGTGGAGAGAAGGAAGGCAGGCAGGGAGATCTCTAGATAGATAGCCAGCTTTGTGATAATTGTGGAGGTGCCCGAGGCGTATGGATGTCTTGGTATTTTGAACCTTATGTCTACCAGATGTCTGGTGTTCGTTGCCAGCAAGAGGTCTACAATAACATGAGTCAGGAATGGAGAGAGAGAGAGAAACTGAGACATGCGTATGTCGTACGTATAAATGGACTTCAGAATGGCATTTTTATGCAAGCAGACATTGCATTTTAGACACATGTGAAGTACCACAGAAACATGTAGGCCATTAACTGTAAATAAAGTACTATATTATAGACCACCAGCGAGGGTGGTCAGTAAACACAGGCAGATTGCCTTTTGTGATAGAGAGCTTAATATAGACTGGTGTTTCCTTACACTTGCGAAAGGGTAGATTGCCACCAGAGAAACTTATATTTATTTATTTCCAAGTAATATGCAATCTAAATGTATATTCGAGACCTACTGCAAGTATTTGTATGACAGTCATGACTATGTATAATCCAATATACGCACGTAGGCGAGACATAAGAAAGCTGGTTGAGCAATTTTCGACACCCACACAGTTATTATTCATTTTTATTTACAATATTATACAATACAAATGTATTTGTGAAGAGTATTTTATGCATTATTGTATTTATACAAATTTTGTTCCCAGACAGAGCTGCTGTGTCTGGACCATCAAGGAGCGGCAAGGGTCACCTCGTGACCGCTTGACCGTGTGAAAATGAGTGGAGTCACACTGAGAGGGGCAATTTTGCTGAGTGTTTGGGCAATTTTTGACAGAATAAAGTTATATAATTACTAATTCTTGACAGAGACAAACTTTTATAAATCTTTGCATGATATAATTGATAATCCCATTAAAATGCCCCAGAACAAGAAGCCCACCACAGAAGCCACGAGCGAACACCACACAGAAACACCCGAAAGAAAGGTCCACAGAACGAAAGGACCAGCTGACTGAGCCAGCCATTTCAGACAGGCCCAAGCCCGCAGGGCTAAGCAGCTCCAGGCCGCACCCACGTACCTTTTCTAAACTGACCATTTTCCACACCTCACGTACACTAACCCCTCGTGTCCTACACTCCTAACTACAAAGATGATGAACAGGAATGTACATTCATATTATAAACACCCATGCCCTGTCCCTATGTTGAGCCAATGCCAACACATCAGACAGCCATAATTATATCTATGTATGTTCTTACATCCGAGAAGTAGATGTTATATATCTTAGAAGTTACCTTTTCTAAACTGACCATTTTCCACACCTCACGTACACTACCCCCTCGTGTCCTACACTCCTAACTACAAAGATGATGAACAGGAATATACATTCATATTAAAAACACCCATGCCCTGTCCCTATGTTGAGCCAATGCCAACACATCAGACAGCGATAATTATATCTATGTATGTTCTTACATCCGAGAAGTAGATGTTATATATCTTAGAAGTTAAAACACCCACGCCTGTCCCTAGACCTCGTATATCATTTCCCATGACGAGTATAGATATATGTAACCCGTGCTCAGTCGCCCCTTGCATTGTTCCTCTAGTAACTAAGTGTCTCTATAATATTAACTGCCACCAGTATTGATACGACATAGCGGCACTGTCCTTGTGTCGTATTGTGCCAAGTACAGATCAACCAGGTTTCATCACCTTATTAGGACGACGACTATAATGTCGTCGTTCATCGATGTATGCAATCTTTAGGTTAAGTATTTTTATCCGCCATTGTGTTCACCTTTTTCCATTTACTTTTCCACAATTGTCATACGTCTTCCCCTTGCCTCCTTCGTATCCACAGTCCACACTACGCCAATTTACTTCGTGTCATACACCTCTTACCCCAACCAGAGATTGTATAAGATAACCTGTTACCAGTATCTGTCATAAGTACCCCGAAACAATAACTAAGTACCCCTACGAACTGCCGCTTTTGTTGGTATATATATATTTCATAGAAAACGCAGTTCCCAGGGCCAACTAATAGTATCCATAACCCCTCGGACTGATCACATAACTCTATCTTTTCCAGACTCATATACCACCCCATAGTTGCATTCCCCGGTAGCATTTGGCTAACGTACTTCTACTGCCTTTTCAAACTCCCATATCAACTGCAGCCTAATGCCACCCCCACGCCCAGAGACCTTAGGGTCAAATTCCCCTATAGCCCCCCTGCACTCCTCCCCTCTCATTATAAGACCCCGCGCTTCTCTACTCTTGTCCGACCTAGCCTCTCTCTCATACCTCTTGAAGATCCTTGAATTTCCCGTTGCTAACGCTCTCCTACCTTTTATATATATACTCCTATCCAGCCTACCTTCACTTAGTAGGCCAGAACAACATTAGAACTTTACTAACCCCTTGCATGCCATCTATTCTCTTACAACCCATTCACAACCCTGCACCCAATGGTCGTCGGTGCGAGGCTAGCCGCCTCACCAGTAACTAACTTCTATTGCCATACTTCCAGATAAATGTGGCAGAGTTAGCAACCCAGTCTCCACCACATCCAGCAAACCCTACAATTAACAACCAGCCGAGTAAAACCAGCTAGCCAAGGCACCTTCGGTTTTGGTATTAAGGACACCCACATCTGTCTCATACACAGAGGGTTATTACAAACACTGGTGATATGGCAAGCCCCTAGCCACAGCCGCCGGACGACTATCACAGAGAGAGGGCGCCCAGCTCCCCCTTTTTGCCCACCCGAGGAGGGAGACCCCCACCCCCGCGGAGGTATGCCTGGCCCCTGTTTTGACTTCTGAGTCATTGCCAGGTAGCACAGGAATTCTTCCTATCAATGAACTAACCATGCATGACTAACACCTTTACTAACCTCTATTAATTCACAATAAACCATTTACCTTTCTTGCATACTCTGATCACTAAATTAGCACCTCAGCTATACCATAGAATGAAGATTGAACAATCTAAGAGAGACGCTCCTATCACAGCTGTCCCCATCCTCCTCGCAAAGTAGATCCAGTCTCTCTCCCCTAAATACTTCCAGTATAGCCAAAATAGTACCTCTTACTAAGGCTCAGTTATAGTAAAATATAAAGGCTTCCTATAGCCATGTGCCACAACAGTAAATACCATCTTACCTAGTCCCCATATCTATTGAGAGCTCAAATAAATCCATAAGACTCGAGATCCCTACTGTCTACAGGGTCCAGAACCGAGCCTATAAATCTAGCTCCCGCCCCCAGTCAAATCAGTTGAAAGCTAGACACCAACCAGTGGTCACTACCCTGCAGTTAACCTCTAGCTCTGCCCTTGTGTTGTTCCGGAGTTATGAGATTCCAGATCCGGCAGACTCCATGGCAGAGAAGACTAATAGAAGCATCTGTCCATGTACAAGTCCTAACGTGCACCTTATAACCTTCACACAAATTCGTGGGTATATAAGTGTGTAGCCAGCAACGATCGTCAAGAGATCCGACTTGAGAACTTCCTACATTTCGGACCACCTGGACGGCCGAGGAACCAGTCGACTGTTAGCCCCCAACATCACCGGAAGCAAGATAACCAGGACCAGATCTACAAATACTATTCAAGATTCATGTTGCTAGTACTAAGTGTTATAGTACTAGTTTGACACTCACTTATTAACTTTCTATAAAGTGGCTAAAACCTTGCCCAGTGTAACTCATATTTAACCATTCCATTTGGGACGTACTAAGCGATCAGTGCTCATTAATTAACAGGCGACATTGACTCTCGTAATTACCTTATTCAGATATTAAAACTCTAGTGATATCTAACGTTCGCCCACTGATTTGTGTTCTACGTATTTCTGCCATAAGAATATAAAACTTAGATCAGTACCCCCATGAGGTTACTAGAGATTCCGTGTTCTACAATATACAAGTGTCTAAAGCTAACTGTGAACTGCTACTTGGGCACGCGACCAGCCAGTAAGAGATCAAATCAGTGAAATTGAATTACATGAATACATTGAGGTCTTCCAGTAAAATAAAACTTGCTAATTAAACCCGTGATCAGAAGAGTATACCTGAACGTTGGAAGTGGGAGACTAGGCTCCATCCAGATCCGCTAATGCTAGCAGTTCCCTTCTATTATTTGTTTTGTGCGAGAATTACTATCTTTCCATGCTCTTTATTTACTTACTTCAATAAACTTGAACTTGTGTCGTGTTACCGTGTGTTTATTTTGTGTTCTCTATTCCTCATACCTTGTATTGTGCATGCAGCCTTATATACCCAGTCAATTAGAACTCACATTACCCAAGTTAAACCTGTAAAAAAACAGGGCATAACATTGGCGGCAGCGGTGGTTCTTGATTCGGATAAAAGGTTGCATTACATTGCAGGTTTGGAACAGCCAGAACACGAGAACATCATGGCGCACTATTCTCACATTCCCATCCCCCATTATGATGAAAAAAATTATGGGATCGAAACATTCATGTACATAGTGAAACCCTTACTTGACATAGCTTATACCACGGACGCACAAAAAATAGCTGTAACATTAACGCACCTGGAAAAAGCCGTTTCCCTGGTTGCCTATCAAGTGCACCCTGATCTCACCTGGGACGAATTTCGCCAAATAGTGATAGAAGCCATTAAGCCTTCGTTGGGCGTTTTCGTGGCCCACACCCGTATCCTAGACACTAAATTCGAAGGGGATGTAAATGCCACAGCGAATAAGCTTACCCAACACATAAAAATGTCTTTCCCCACGTTGACCAGAATCCAACAAGAACAGCAAATTCTGGTCAACCTTGTATCGATATTGCCCTCAGCAGTAAAAGACCATTTCCGGGTGCACGATTTCGTCGGATACAAAAAAGACCTCATCACGATCCGACGTATTTTGGCCGTGCGCACAGAAGCACCCACCCAAATCGCTGCAATCAAGAGGTTTCCCACGCACCCGCAGCAAACCAACCACCAAAACTCCAAGAATGCCTACCCAGCCTCATCCTTCAACAACAGACCCACCTACCCTTCCGGCAAGCCCCAACCCAGTAGACCCCGGTTCCAACCGACCCAGCCACGTAGAATCTTCAACCGGAACAGCAACTACAACACCTACTAAAGTAAAAACACTACCTTAGTTATTATCAACCCCTATGATTTCCCTGCCTGTAATGCTCAGTGTGCCCTCCATCAAATTCGTGACTCTGCCAAACCTCGCCCCTCTACTCCTCGCATTTCTGTAAATGAAGAGGAGTGGGGACAAGAGGAAGAAATAGCCCCCCATATCATGACCTCAGACGATACCGAAGAAACCCTGGAGGAGGTAGATACCGACCCCCAGGATTTATAAAGTATCCCCCGCCCACGATGGGCTCGGCGGGGGATGCCATAACTAGTCGTACTGCCCCCATTTATTACATGGCCAAAATCAAGGACATTCCTGTCCGCTTGCTAATCGACACGGGAGCTGCCAAGTCATGTTTGTTCAAATCTTACTATGAAAAACATCCCCGACTATTTGGCCTGTTTGGACTGTTAAACACCAAAACAGAACTCATCTCAGCTGCTGATACTTACTTAAATCTCCTAGGAGACACTTTACCCCTATCAGTAACCACTCCTGACCCCCATGCTCGTTGTTATCACACATTCACAGTATTTTCCTCCAACTGTAAACATTATGATGGTTTCCTTGGACTTGACCTCCTTCAAAAACTCCAGGCCCAGATTGACTGCGGCCAAAGGCTGATCTCATTCAAAAACAAATTCCAGCCCAAAGCCTCTGACAAACCAATCACGCAGAAACCCATTCCCAAAAAGAAAAAACAACCTCCCCCTCAACAAACCCTGAGTCAGGATTACCAAGTTGCAGCTAGCACTAAGGTGACTCCTATAACCTCCCCTTGCCCCGAGTTCTCTCAAAACCTCACTCAATTCAGTAAAAAAAGGCCTCAACAAACGAAAGAAGACAAGTCCAAACAACTCCCTCTCGGTAACCCCCTCAATTCTCGTAACTCTGTCCAGAATAAATCCTCCCATGTTTTCAGGACAGACTCTGATATATGTAACCATAATTCTATCCAATGTTTATGTACACATGTTTCCAGAGAAAATGCCGACCGATGTACCCAAAAATGTTTTTCCCATGCCCCCAGAAATGTTCAACTATCCCACAACCAACAACAATTCCCTGGTGACAGTTTTCCGTCAGTAGCTCCCTTTCCCCCCCACACCATTCACACCCCTGAAAAATTTCACAACCCCACACTTGACTCGCCCTCTCATGACCAACAAACTCACCAGTCCCACATAACCTGTAACCAGACCGTTATTGCCACCAAAAAAATTCCTCACCTTCGTCCTGTTAACAACCCCAAATCAATACACCAGTCCTACACCAATAACCCATGTTCTACACCTAACTTTTTCCCCACCAACCCTCCGCAGTCCCCCCAGCAAATCCCATTTTCTAACTCGCTCACCTCTCACCCCTCTGAACCGCCCGCACGCGCCGTTATTCCCCACCTCACGCGTGCCGACCGAGGGACACTACCATGTTCCCACCATGCCCCCAGAAATACCCAGCTATTCCACCACCACCCCAATCCCCCTTGTGACAGTTTTTCGTCAGTAGCTCCCTTCCACCCCAACACAATTCACACCCCTAGAAAACTTCACAACCCCACACTTGACTCGCCCTCTCATGACAAACAAAACCACCAAATCCACATAAACTCCAAACAAACCGTTACTGCCACCGACAACGTTCCCCCCACCAACCCTCCGCAGTCCCTCCAACAAATCCCGTTTTCTAACCCCCTCACACCGCGCCCCACTGATCCTCCCACACACGCTGTTAATCCCCCCCTCACGCGTGACCCCCACCAAAGTGACCTTGCCCCCCTTATAAGTACCAAGCACCTGCTCGCCAGTCAATCCCCCACCATCATTAGCCCAGCGGTAGTTCAGGATAAATGCCAAATTCCCCCCCACCATCAAAAATGGGTGAACCTGCGGCCCATACCCCAAACTCACATGATATTTTCCCCCACTAACACGTCCCCCAACCCCCATCGTTGCCTCTTACAACCCGCCATAATTTCCGCTCGCATCAACCACATTCTCGTAGCAAATATCTCAGAGGAACCCCTGACATTACCAAAAGGTCTCATTATAGGAGACCTCGAAACTTTCGATGACCTCCCCATACATTGTAACGACACCCCTACCAGCCTCCAATTGCCCCCTCTTCCTGAAACACTATCTGACCACCAAAAGAACGGCATGTACGACCTACTGGTGGAATTCAGTGACGTGTTTGCCCAACAACCCACCGAAATCGGACAGACTGATGTAGAACAACACATCATTAACACCACAGGCCCCCCCATACGAAAACCATCCCGTAGAAAGAACCCCATACAACGTCAGGAAGAGGAACGCCAAGTCCAGGAAATGTTAGAGGCCGGGATTGCCACCCCGTCCATTAGCCCCTGGTCTTCCCCTGTTGTCTTAGTCAAAAAGAAAGATGGGACAACCCGTTTTTGCGTCGATTACAGGAGGTTAACACCTTACGAGCGGCCTATGCGGTTTATTTATATGTACCGCCCAGCGGGGTGTTTTTAGCCAAAATAGGGCTGTTTACGTGATCATTTTCATGCCTAAATAAGACCCAGAACGTAAAACAAGTACCTATCCCTGAAAGGGCATAAACAGAGCTTTCGAATGACACCATAATGATCCTTTTATGATGGCTAGTTTTCTTGCAATAACCGTGCAACGCGAGTGCAAAAAGCATGTAATTAGCCACTTTCCCGATACAATTCCTTATATAGCGAGTGAGAGAGGAAGGAGGGAGCTGGGATTCGTGTCAGTATGTTCGCCGCGGTGGTCTGGAGCAGTGATACGCTCGCTACTCTCCTGCCACCACTTGTCTCTCTCTCTCAGCAACATTACGTGCTGAAATTGCCACTCGACCTATGTCGAGCGCCGCCACATAGTCCAGCTTTATTAAATACGACTTATGTGGTGAGCCGCTAATTAAGGGTTAAATGACATAACCATTAAAGACGCTACGCCCTTACCCCGAATAGACGATTCCCTTGACTCCCTATACGGATCCAAATGGTTCACTACCCTCGACTTGCATGCAGGGTATTGGCAAGTGCCTATCAAGGCCGAGGACCAAAAGAAAACAGCATTTTGCACTAGTGGTGGCCATCACTATGAATTTAACGTCCTACCTTTTGGCCTCTGTAACGGACCCGCCACTTTCTCCCGTTTGATGGAAACGGTATTACATGGCCTAACCTGGGAAACCTGCCTAGCCTGTCTGGACGATATTATTGTGTACTCTCCAACCTGGGAAGAACACCTCCTCAGGTTGAGACAAGTCCTTCAAAGAATCCGAGCCACCGGGTTGAAATTAAAACCCTCAAAGTGCGTGATTGCCCGGAATAAGGTAGATTTTCTCGGACACGTGATATCTGAACATGGTATTGCGCCAGACCCAAAGAAACTTCAAGCCATACAAAACCAAACCCCACCCACCACTGTTAAAGGAATACATTCGTTTCTAGGTTTAGCCACATACTACAGTCGTTTCGTCCCCCACTTTGCCACCATAGCCAGACCCCTCCACCAACTTACCCACAAAGACACCCCGTTCACCTGGACACCTGAAAGAGACCTCGCGTTTAACACTTTGAAGCAAAAGCTAATCCAAGCCCCTATTGTCGTTTTCCCTGACTACCAGAAACCTTTCCGTCTTTATACTGACGTATCTCTGTACGCCATGGGTGCAGTTTTAGCTCAATTCAGAGATGGAAAGGAACATGTGATAGCGTATGCCAGCTCCACCCTCACCCCACCACAACAGAATTACGCAGCCACCAAGAGAGAGTGCTTAGGGATCATTTGGGCACTCAGCCACTTCCGGTCATTTGTGTTGGGCGCAAAACTCGAAATAATTACGGACCATCAATCTTTACAATGGCTGCGTAGGTGCGAAACCAACTCAGCCATTTTAGTACGTTGGAGGGAGACACTAGAGGACTACGACTTTACCATACAATATCGTCCCGGCAAACTCCATACTAATGCAGACGCCCTGTCACGTTTGCCAGTACCAAAAGACCCCCCCACCAACCTAGCCGCCTTACAAAACACTCAATTGGTAGCTACCCCCACCCCCCGACAGAATGCCCCCCCACCCCCCTCCCTAATTCAATCTTGGGAAGCACGAATCAGACCCCCCTGGATACCGTTAAATGTCTTCAGGGGACTGACTCGCTGGGGAGATCAACTTGCCACAGACACTGGTCACATAATCTTGGACCCTACCATTGCCCATGACTACATGAGTGCCATCCACGAGGGAAACGGCATACACCTTGGACAAAAGAAGATGTTAAAGATCTTCACAGACCAATACTGGACCCCCAATCCCTCCAAAATTGCACAACGAGTGACAGAATCCTGCAAACCGTGTTTATTGGGAAAGGATAGATCACGCACCCCAGGCCCAGCTGGTACCATTTCTGCCATCAAACCGTTCCAAGTCCTATCCCTCGACATCATGGGCCCGTTCCCTTCTTACGCTGGCAACCGCTATATCGTCACATTTGTGGACGTATATTCAAAATTTGTAATAGCCTGCCCAGTTAAAGACCACACAGCCACCACAGTCGCCACACTGCTTGCCACAGAAGTGTTCCCTATATTCGGCCTTCCCCTTGCTCTTCTATCGGACAATGCCCCCGAGTTTAGTGGACACGTTTGGCAACAATTCACCCAACAATGCGGTATTAAGATTAAACACTCATCCCCGTACTGGCCTCAAGGAAATGCTATATGCGAACGCAGCCATCGCACCATCAACAACCAGTTACGTACAAGAATGATTGCTCTTAACACCTCAGACTGGCCATCACAACTAAAGATGATACAGTGGGGTATGAACACCTGTCCCCGGGAAGACGGTATTTCCCCTCATGAACGTGTTTACGGTGTACCCCCCCTGTTACTGCCATTCCACCACCACGCTCACCTTTCCTCCACCACCTCCACAATTGACCCATTGCAACATCTGCAAAACACCCTCCATACCGCCCAGATCTGTCAGGACACCAAAACTGATAACATCGATGACAAAAACCCTTTCGCCATCCATGACACCGTAATGGTAGCCAACCTCCCTATCACCAACAAGTTAGGCCCTCGCTATGTCGGGCCCTACACCGTCATACAAGTCCCAAATGCCTTTCAAGTCACCATCGACTATCACGGCGTGACTCGCACGTTCCGAACTAGATTCGTCCGAGCGTTTAAACCTCTAAAGCCACAAGACATTACCCCACCCCACACGTCCGACCCTAAATTAAACACCTCTACTCACCCTCCCACTCAGGCTATGAATATTCCCATACAAACCCCTAAGGACCTAAGCCCTCCAGCACCGAACCGACAAATCATTTCTCAACATACCCCCCAAACTAACCTCCACAAACCCCAAGCCCCCACTATCACACCCTCTTCCACCATGACACCTTCCTTCACTTCTGATAGTCAAGTGCCTCCCCAACTTATCCAAGTATGAAAACCTCCACCCACAACAGAAACCCTCCCGTCTAGCCCTGACATACCTCCACCAGGCACCACAGTGAGAAAACCACCACCCCCACCCCAAACCAAGTACAAACCCAACCGCACCACACAATCTACCTCAGTAACCTCACACTACAACTTACGCCCACGACAAAAATTGTTTAAAACCTCCAGAAAACACACCCTGCTAACCAAGTTCCGTAGGGTTGCCAGACCACTACCCTCCTCCTCCTCCTCCTCTTCTTCTTCTTCGTCGAATTCTCCCCCACAAAGGGAACGAAGACGAATAATCACCAGCAAATCACCAACCTCATCAAACGACACACCCCACACGAGCCCCTACCCCCAACCCTCCAACTTAAATCTACACTCCTTACCCACCCGTCTAGCCCCCCCTGCATCTGCCCCTTTCCCCTCCACGATCCCCACCACCCCACCCACATACCGACCAACCTCCTCATCTCACCGAACCCCCAACCAACCCCCCCCTAAGGAATCCCCCCCCAAAGTCCCCCCTGAGAAAACCCCCACATGTCCTTTACCTGTAAAACGTTCTTCCCCTCAATATAAAACATCGTCGAGCGACTCAAGTCCCACGACAAACATCTACCTTCCCACCAGGACCGCCAGAGGTAGAATAATCAACAGACCCATCAGATTTAAAGAGAGTGATACAAATATAACACCCCGTTCTGACACTCAGGACCCAAGCCACACAACACACACACCCCCTCCTTCCCACACACCTCCTTCACCCACCTTACCTAAACCAATCTTACGCATTGCCTCACTATATATTCCCAACCTACAACTCCGCCCAAGAAAACCAAATAAAACCCAGACTCACATTCCCCCTTCTTCCCCAGCTCTGTTGTCACGCGTGAATCCCCTTTCGGTTAATAACCCATTCACCACACTAAACAGACCTCCTGTCAATCCCACACACCTCACTCCGACCCCCACGGGGGAAAGGTACAAACCATTCATACGAAAGGTTAAAGTAAAAACCCCCACTGGACACTTGGCCCGTGTACCACACCTACATCAAGCCTGGGCAGCCGCCCGCCACAACACAGAGGACACATTCTTACAGGTATACATTGACCTGCAAAAGAAACCTGACCGTCGCTCTCTTGCTTGGTGGAACCTTCTAAATACCCTTAAAATGACCCACCATGACTATGCTTCTTTTTACTTCACCCTTGAGGCTCGAGGATGAGCCTATAATGAAGGAGAGGGAAGTAAAATGCCCCAGAACAAGAAGCCCACCACAGAAGCCACGAGTGAACACCACACAGAAACACCCGAAAGAAAGGTCCACAGAATGAAAGGACCAGCTGACCGAGCCAGCCATTTCAGACAGGCCCAAGCCCGCAGGGCTAAGCAGCTCCAGGCCGCACCCACCTACCTTTTCTAAACTGACCATTTTCCACACCTCACGTACACTACCCCCTCGTGTCCTACACTCCTAACTACAAAGATGATGAACAGGAATATACATTCATATTATAAACACCCATGCCCTGTCCCTATGTTGAGCCAATGCCAACACATCAGACAGCCATAATTATATCTATGTATGTTCTTACATCCGAGAAGTAGATGTTATATATCTTAGAAGTTACCTTTTCTAAACTGACCATTTTCCACACCTCACGTACACTACCCCCTCGTGTCCTACACTCCTAACTACAAAGATGATGAACAGGAATATACATTCATATTAAAAACACCCATGCCCTGTCCCTATGTTGAGCCAATGCCAACACATCAGACAGCCATAATTATATCTATGTATGTTCTTACATCTGAGAAGTAGATGTTATATATCTTAGAAGTTAAAACACCCACGCCTGTCCCTAGACCTCGTATATCATTTCCCATGACTAGTATAGATATATGTAACCCGTGCTCAGTCGCCCCTTGCATTGTTCCACTAGTAACTAAGTGTCTCTATAATATTAACTGCCACCAGTATTGATACGACATAGCGGCACTGTCCTTGTGTCGTATTGTGCCAAGTACAGATCAACCAGGTTTCATCACCTTATTAGGACGACGACTATAATGTCGTCGTTCATCGATGTATGCAATCCTTAGGTTAAGTATTTTTATCCGCCATTGTGTTCACCTTTTTCCATTTACTTTTCCATAATTGTCATATGTCTTCCCCTTGCCTCCTTCGTATCCACAGTCCACACTACGCCAATTTACTTCGTGTCATACACCTCTTACCCCAACCAGAGATTGTATAAGATAACCTTGTTACCAGTATCTGTCATAAGTACCCCGAAACAATAACTAAGTACCCCTACGAACTGCCGCTTTTGTTGGTATATGTATATTTCATAGAAAACGCAGTTCCCAGGGCCAACTAATAGTATCCATAACCCCTCGGACTGATCACATAACTCTATCTTTTCCAAACTCATATACCACCCCATAGTTACATTCCCCGGTAGCATTTGGCTAACGTACTTCTACTGCCTTTTCAAACTCCCATATCAACTGCAGCCTAATGCCACCCTAACGCCCAGAGACCTTAGGGTCAAATTCCCCTATAGCCCCCCTGCACTCCTCCCCTCTCATTATAAGACCCCGCGCTACTCTACTCTTGTCCGACCTAGCCTCTCTCTCATACCACTTGAAGATCCTTGAATTTCCCGTTGCTAACGCTCTCCAACCTTTTATATATATACTCCTATCCAGCCTACCTTCACTTAGTAGGCCAGAACAACATTAGAACTTTACTAACCCCTTGCATGCCATCTATTCTCTTACAACCCATTCACAACCCTGCACCCAATGGTCGTCAGTGCGAGGCTAGCCGCCTCACCAGTAACTAACTTCTATTGCCATACTTCCAGATAAATGTGGCAGAGTTAGCAACCCAGTCTCCACCACATCCAGCAAACCCTACAATTAACAACCAGCCGAGTAAAACCAGCTAGCCAAGGCACCTTCGGTTTTGGTATTAAGGACACCCACATCTGTCTCATACACAGAGGGTTATTACAAACACTGGTGATATGGCAAGCCCCTAGCCACAGCCGCCGGACGACTATCACAGAGAGAGGGCGCCCAGCTCCCCCTATTTGCCCACCCGAGGAGGGAGACCCCCACCCCCGCGGAGGTATACCTGGCCCCTGTTTTGACTTCTGAGTCATTGCCAGGTAGCACAGGAATTCTTCCTATCAATGAACTAACCATGCATGACTAACACCTTTACTAACCTCTATTAATTCACAATAAACCATTTACCTTTCTTGAATACTCTGATCACTAAATTAGCACCTCAGCTATACCATAGAATGAAGATTGAACAATCTAAGAGAGACGCTCCTATCACAGCTGTCCCCATCCTCCTCGCAAAGTAGATCCAGTCTCTCTCCCCTAAATACTTCCAGTATAGCCAAAATAGTACCTCTTACTAAGGCTCAGTTATAGTAAAATATAAAGGCTTCCTATAGCCATGTGCCACAACAGTAAATACCATCTTACCTAGTCCCCATATCTATTGAGAGCTCAAATAAGTCCATAAGACTCGAGATCCCCACTGTCTACAGGGTCCAGAACCGAGCCTATAAATCTAGCTCCCGCCCCCAGTCAAATCAGTTGAAAGCTAGACACCAACCAGTGGTCACTACCCTGCAGTTAACCTCTAGCTCTGCCCTTGTGTTGTTCCGGAGTTGAGAGATTCCAGATCCGGCAGACTCCGTGGCAGAGAAGACTAATAGAAGCATCTGTCCATGTACAAGTCCTAACGTGCACCTTATAACCTTCACACAAATTCGTGGGTATATAAGTGTGTAGCCAGCAACGATCGTCAAGAGATCCGACTTGAGAACTTCCTACATTTCGGACCACCTGGACGGCCGAGGAACCAGTCGTTAGCCCCCAACATCACCGGAAGCAAGATAACCAGGACCAGATCTACAAATACTATTCAAGATTCATGTTGCTAGTACTAAGTGTTATAGTACTAGTTTGACACTCACTTATTAACTTTCTATAAAGTGGCTAAAACCTTGCCCAGTGTAACTCATATTTAACCATTCCATTTGGGACGTACTAAGCGATCAGTGCTCATTAATTAACAGGCGACATTGACTCTCGTAATTACCTTATTCAGATATTAAAACTCTAGTGATATCTAACGTTCGCCCACTGATTTGTGTTCTACGTATTTCTGCCATAAGAATATAAACTTAGATCAGTACCCCCATGTGGTTACTAGAGATTCCGTGTTCTACAATATACGCGTGTCTAAAGCTAACTGTGAGCTGCTACTTGGGCACGCGACCAGCCAGTAAGAGATCAAATCAGTGAAATTGAATTACATGAATACATTGAGGTCTTCCAGTAAAATAAAACTTGCTAATTAAACCCGTGATCAGAAGAGCATACCTGAACGTTGGAAGTGGGAGACTAGGCTCCATCCAGATCCGCTAATGCTAGCAGTTCTCTTCTATTATTTGTTTTGTGCGAGAATTACTATCTTTCCATGATCTTTATTTACTTACTTCAATAAACTTGAACTTGTGTCGTGTTACCGTGTGTTTATTTTGTGTTCTCTATTCCTCATACCTTGTATTGTGCATGCAGCCTTATATACCCAGTCAATTAGAACTCACATTACCCAAGTTAAACCTGTAGAAAACAGGGCATAACACCCATCAATTTACAAACGTAAATTGGTGGGATAATTCATTTTTGTTTGTATATTGTTATTTCGATTGTAGACACGAAGTTTTGAGTGATATTTGGTATGAGCTCCTGTGGCATGGTTGGTAAGGTCGCGGACTGGAAAAATCAAAGTGTGGTAGGGTAGTGGGATCGAATCCAGGAGGGGGTTATGGGGAAGGTTTTATACTGTCTAGAAAATTATTGATAATTTTTTGTTTTACAAGATCATGCCATTGTATTCAAACAATATGAAATATTCATAGAATATATCATATTGTAAGAATACAATGACATGACCTTGTTTTTTTTTGTTTTTTTATTGTTTTATTTTATTATCTTAGTAGGTTTGACAGGATTTATTGAAACATATTTATTTTTGTACATATCATTTGAGGTAAGAAAATAATTATATACACATTACTTAGGCTAAGAACAAACATATATATATTGATATACTAAAAAAAGAAGGCATATTACATGTAAATCTTTGAAACTTATAAACTAAATAATGAAACATACAATTATATAATGTAAAAGCTATATCACAGGGACATCTTTGGAACTTATACATTATATAATATATATGTTACATTATGAGGTAGCGTGATCAATTAGGTCAGGTCAGGTAAGGTAGGGCGCGAGTCCAGGGCAGGGCAGGGCAGGGCAGGGGGCGAGTCCAGGGCAGGGCACGGGGCGAGTCCAGGGCAGGGCAGGGCAGGGGGCGACACTCAATAATTCTTGAAGGTGTGGTAGTCCCTGAAGCAGTCACCCAGGCAGAGTGGAACTTTGCACTCGGCGCACATTGAGGTGTCTCTTTTGGTGACATGGGGTTTCCTGACACTGGAGCTGCAGACGGTGCACTGCGCCTGCCTGTGACGAGTGCCAATCAGCTCGGTGTTGGTTGGGTCGTGTCTTTCGACACCCACCTGCATGCGGTCAGGAACGTGATCCCCACGCCATGCCGTACGTCTGTGAGTGATGGTGCCATACTTCTTCAGGAGTTGGTATGAGACGTTGTAGACGAACTCCCGGAATTTCAGCTTCTGGTTTGGGGACATATCCTTCTTCACCAACCACAAGTTGTAGGCGTTGAGCATCGTGATATCAACTAGGTGGAGGAAGAGCTTGTGATACCACTTCACAGTCTTCCTCAGACACTCAACGCCTGACAGCTGACAGTCAGACTTGTCCACCAGGCACATGTTCTTAGTGTAGTCCACTACCATGTCGGGCTTGTAGATGATCTTCCTGGTTCGGTAGTGGATTTTGCCAGAATCCATCTGGGCACCTGTGTGGACGGTGGAAAGCAGGTGGACGTCTCGTTTGTCCTTCCACTTCAGGGCTATGACTTTCCCACACTTTTCGAGCTGCTTGTATTTCTGCCCCTTTCGTCGTCTTCAGAAGCTGTGTCACTGGAGGAGGCATCTGTAAGAGGAATGACATTACCGGTGAACTTAGGCATAAACTTTCTTGTCTTTCTGACAGTCCCAGATGACCCCGTTTGGTTGTCATGAAGAAACTGGCAGAGAGCAGGAGAAGTATACCAGTTGTCAGTGTAGATGATGTGGCCTTTGCCCAGGTAAGGTGCCAACATTTTCCTGACGATGGCACCTGACATGCCCATGGGGTCATTGGCAGCGGCTTTCGGTATGTCAATGTCAATGCCTGTATACACGATCATGTCAAGCACTATTCCAGTTTCACAGTCACACAAAACGAAGAGCTTGATTCCGAACCTATGCCTTTTCAAGGGGATATACTGCTTGAAAACAAGACGTCTTTTGAAGAGCACGAGCGACTCATCAATCACCAAATTGAGGAAAGGGTAAAAGTATTTCCTATACCTCTCCAACAACATGGTGAACACATCCCGAACTTTCCATATCCTGTCAATCCTGTTAGGATTTTCGTTGTCTGCAAAGTGCATAAATCTTAGCAGCAACAAAAATCTGTCACGAGTCATGAACTTATTGAAAGTTGGGGTGGCGATGAGAGGGTCGTGCTTCCAATAGTGTTGCAACACATGCTTCTTGATCAGAGGCATGAGGAACAACAAGGCAAAGAACGTCATAAATTCTTCCACAGTCGTATCCCCCCAGCCTCGTATTCTCGCTATTGGAGAAATGACGTCCAATCTGCCAAACACCCACCTGTAGTAGGCGTTTGTTTGGGCAACGATGTACGTCATTACCTCCATATCGAAAAAAGCGAGGAATAAGTCGCTTTCGTTCGCTTGATCGTCACAGGGCCAGTCGTCAGTAGTTCCTGACGTCCCAGGATTGAACTGGGGCACGTCAGGTACAAAATTGACCCTGTCAGACCAATCGAACGAAGGCAGCCCAGGGATCGGAATGTCGTCTGCGTCTCCTTCAGCGTCTGAAATATCGCTTCCATGGTCGCGATACAGCACTGCATCATCATCACCCTCCTCTTCACTTGACAGACGATGCCCTTTCTCATTCTCGTCACCGACGTCGGACTCACTCCCACTGTCCACTCCCAAATCGCCCCACCCTTGGTCCCGTGCTAGGGCTTCGTCGTCGAAACCCGGGCTGCCAATGCCCTGCGAATCACCATCAAACAGCAGGGCGGCATACTTTGATGGTGTCAGAGTTTTCCGGGTCACTTTAGCACGTGCGGGAGTCTTATGGACAGGGACAGCAGAGGCGGTGGCAGGGGCGGCGGCAGGGCCGGCGGCACGGGCGGCAGTGGTGCGTGGTCTTGTGGCCCTGGAGGCAGGCAAGATGATGGTGGTGCCTGTCGCCCTTCTCCTGTTCCTTGGGCAGGGGCAGCAGGGGCAGCAGGGGCAGCAGGGCCGGCAGGGACACCAGGGCCAGCACGGCCAGCAGTCGCTTTCCCTCTCCCTTTCCCCTTCCCCTTCCTCTTCCCTTTTCCTTGGGCAGGGGCAGCAGGGGTGGCAGGGGCAGCAGGGGCGGCAGGGGCAGCCGGGACAGGGGCGGCTGGTGGTGGTGGTGGTGGTAGGGTCACTGTGGCTGGCGTACGGGTTCTCTTCCCTACGCCTGTGCCTTTAATTTTTCCTGCCCCCGCAGGTTCTGCAGCCCTAGGGCTGTCTTTGTCTCTAATTTCCTTTCCGGCCGTTCCATTGCTGCGGTTGTGGACGGCCATTGTTCACTTCCTCACCCTATAAACTCCGGTGTTCCTCAGGGCTCTGTCCTATCTCCTATTCTCTTTCTAATTTTTATAAATGATCTCCTTAACTGTACCTTAATTCCCATCCATTCATACGCAGACGACGCAACCTTACACTACTCCATTAGTTTTTCAGAACGCCCCAGCCAGCAATCCCTCAACGACAAACGTAATGAAGCCATAGAACTCTTAAATTCTGATCTAAATACTGTTTCCAATTGGGGCAGAGAAAACCTTGTTAACTTTAATGCTTCCAAAACCCAATTTCTCCATCTATGCGTCAGGATCTCCCAGCGGACTATCCCTTATTCTTCAACAATACAAAAATCAACCTTTCATCTTCTCTCAATATTCTTGGTGTCTCTTTTTCTTCTGCTCTCATTTGGAAGGACCATATTACCAGTCTTGCTAAGGCAGCCTCCCAGAAGCTGGGTGTGCTCAACCGCCTTAGGGGGTTCTTTTCCCCTGCACAGTTTCTTGCTCTGTACAGGGGCATAGTGTGCCCTTGTATTGAGTATTGTTCACATGTGTGGGGAGGTTCCTTTCACACCGCTCTCCTAGACAAAGTTGAAAGGAAGGCCTTTCGTATCATTAACTCCCGCCCACTCACCAACTCTCTGCAATCTCTCTCTCTCCGCCGCAATGTTGCATCTCTCTCGCTATTCTATCGCTACTATAATAATCAGTGTTCCTCAGAGCTATCCCAGTGCATACCACCTCCTTTACGTAGGGCACGTGGTACCCATCTTGCAACTCAATCCCACCCCTACTCTGTGCAACTCTCCAACCCAAGAGTGAAACGTTACTCTCAAACTTTCTTCTACTCAACAGCTGAGCTCTGGAACTCTCTCCCAGAATCAGTCTTTCCCTCTTCCTATGACTTAAATTGCTTCAAACTCCGTGTGTCCAGGCATTTTGGCTCGCACGTCCCTTGATTTTGGCCCTGTCACTCTTTCAACTATGGGGGAGGCACTCGCTATAGGCAGTTATGCCTTTTGCCTCCCTCAATCACAGAGAAAAAAAAAAAAAAAAAAAAGGGCGGCCTCCTGCATCGCTGGTACCGGTGGCAGTGGTGGTGGTAGTGGTTGTTGCAGTGGCCTGGGTCGTGGTGGCAGTGTCCCGAAACACCAATGACCTCTGTACATTTGCCGTGCTTGCACGTGTTTTCCGTTCTTTGGGTGCTGGTCTTTCGTTCTCAGAGCTGTAGGGCGTGTCGTACTGGTATCTAGGGTCTTTAGCAGCCACCCTCTGCCTTCCACGGCGGCTAACACCACCAGAAGGAGGGCTGGTTGTGTCATCAGGGAGCGAGCGTGAGGGACGTGTGGGCTCCATGACTAGTGCTTGGTTACTGGCACGGTGGTGCTTGCACGAGTGCGGGGCGAGCGTTTGGCGGGGTGGTGTTGAGAGTTGACATGTAGTACTATACCCACACCAATTTTCAGCCGCCTGGCTATAAACGCACGGTTTTGGTACGCGTTCAAAAGCTCTGCTCTTAAGAGTCTTCCCGCAGTCCGCCAGGGGAACTCTTAAGAGTCTCCCCGTAGCTCCCGGGTTAACAGGACAGCGTCGTTGAAAAATTACAAGCAATCTTTTTTCGAGAAAGCTAAATTTGTCGATACAATTGTAAAAACTAGGACAAATACAAGAAAAACATGAAAAATTCAATTTTATTTTCCGATTTACATTATACGAAGCATGACCTAGATATACGACAAATTATACGAAGAATCACAGTACCAGTTACTCCCATTAATTTTAGGTCACTTGAGCCTAAAGTTAAGAAAGTGGAAGATATAGGTGACTACATAGCAAACAACCAATATATAACCCCCAAAAAGGATATAATAAAATATAAATTCTAGACAGTTTTTATTTGTAAAAACACAAGGCAGAAGGGGCGGAGCACACAGGAGAAGTGGAGCTCTAGACGGTGCAGGGTGATCCATAGTGCTTATACATGTATGCCCACACTCCTGCAATTACATTTTCTATATTGCGTTGTTAGAGAAAACGATTATTGTATGGCAGACTAAATTAACCCTTCCAGCCCGGGTGTCATTTTAAAATGACACCACGAAAGAAGGGCAGGTGCCCGGGTGTCATTTTATAATCCCTGTGCTTGAAAGCGTGCTTCAAAATTCGTGCGGCCAAATTTTGCATTGCTGGAGCGACCGCAGCGCCACCAAGCCTCAACTACTAGTGTTATCAGTTTGTACATGGCTGCCATAGCGAGTTATACTGAAAAAATGATTTCCGACGTGTCCGAATCGCTGCAACCTCCCGCGGGCCCCACTGCTACCCCGCTCGCAACTTCAACGCCTGTTGCAACCGAGAAGAAAGCTCAATGAAAGAAAGTTAAGCGTTTGTTGAGTGATAGCGCTATACAGCGAGAACTTTTTGATAGAGAAGAGAGCAGTGGCGAAAGCTTGGTGGACAAAGAACAATTTATAAGTGCAAGCGAAGATGACGATTTCGTTGGCTTTGGAGACGACGATAATGTCGATTTATTTGAGGGGGAGACACAGTGATGATCCTGATGTGGAAGTGTTTCAGGAAGGTGCCATTGAGCTTCCAAGTGTGCTAGAACTTAGGCCTACCCCTTCGCCATATTTGCTATGTCAGCCTAGGCTTAGCCCTAGTAGCCCAGGACCATCCCCTTTGCCTGCCCGTACGCCCTTGAAAGTGGGCAAATATTTCTATAAACAATCGTTGGTGAAAAGTGCAGCTAAAAAAGCACGGAGGGCAGCCGCAGAAAAGGATAGGGAAGCTGAAGACAGTGATAACGACGCCGACCCTGGTCTAGCAACCACCCGCATTCCATGGTCCCGACGCCTTGACCCGGGACGCCGCGTGGGTCATCCACAGCCCTCGGCTTCATCTCTCCTTTAGGATGACCAAAGGGCCTCTTCAAGTGGTATTACTAGTGTGCCACAACCCTCAACACACCGCAGAGCATTATTTGCTGCGGAGAAGCCCTCGGCTCGCCGCAAAAGGAGCCCAACTCCCGAGGCCGAGGCTCCCATTGTTGAAGCTCCCGCAGCCTCCCGCGCCCCACATCGCCGACGCCCGGTCACTTCTTCACCCGAATTGTCTCCTGAAGACGATGCTGACGACCCCAACATTGCCCCAGATGACCTGACGACGCCTGAGGAGGAAGAGGAACAGGAAGAGGAAGAGGAAGTCCCGACAAGACGAGCGAGAGGGCGAGGTCATGGACGTGGTCAGTCTGCCGCCGCCGCTGCCCCTGGGCGTGGGCGTGGGCGTGCAGGGCGTCCGCGTGGCCAAGGGCGTGTGCCTGCTGCACCTGCACGTCCTCGAGCATCAGCATCCAACCTGTTTGTGTGGACAGATGGGGCTGATTTTGAGCCAGATTGTCCTGCCTTTGATGAGGTACAGATGGGTTCCGTGGTGTCACCAACATTTCCCTGTGGCCCAGCTGCTACCCCCAGTGAACTTTTCTGTGGCTTCTATGACAATGAAGTCATGGAATACCTCGTCGAGGAGACCAACAACCATCATGAGATCTGTACCAACTTTCTTGGGAGGAAGACCATTGCCAAGATGGTGGCATGGAGAGCTGTCACTGTGGCAGAACTATATGTGTTCTTGGCACTTACAATGCTGATGACACATATCAGGAAGCACGCTCTGGCAGACTACTGGATCACTGGCGACCTCATAACGACTCCAGCATTTTTATTTTATTTTTTTTAAAGAGACAATGAACGGAGGAAGGAAAAACACAGATAAAACAAAAAGGTCCATGTGCCTAAAGGCATCCTCCATTCATAAAATGTTTGTAACAACTGGATTTAAACATTTGCAGATTGTAAGTTTGTGGAAAGCAATTCGAGGGAAGTGAATTCCAAAGAGTAGTAGCTCTGGGGATAAATTAATTCTGATAATCAGAAGTTCTGCATTGTGGAGGAGAAAATGTAAATTCATGGGCGCTCTCAGCTGCCCTAGTTCTACGCGGAAAGATGTGGAGAGGCGGCACAATTGAAGCAAGTTCCTCGGAACAATTGCTGTGAAAATATCTGTAGAATAATGCAAGGGATGCAACGTTTCTTCGTATGGATAATGTAGGAAGGTCCTGTGTGATTGCAGGGTTATTGATTAATCTAATAGCTTTATTTTGAATTTTGTCCAACTGCCTCAATGCAACCACTCCACTTCCACCCCACAGAGGTGAACAGTAATCCATCTGAGAACGCACATAACTTTATATTTATGCCAACTGCTCGTCAGTGAAGAATTCTCGAACTCTGTACAGGAGTCCCAGTTTTTTAGAGGCATTCTTAGCAATGCTTCTAACATAATGTGTCCAGCTCAAGTTAGTAGTTAATGTTACACCGAGAATGTCAATACTAGGGGAAGTGGGAATATTTACATCATTAAAATATATGGGAGTCAGTGAGATTCTGTCGGTTAGAAAATTGAATGTATTTGGTTTTCTGTGCATTAAAGGAGACTAGATTCTTTTGTCCCCATCCATTAATTCTAGAAAGGTCCTGGTTCAGAGAAATTGCAGTGTTTATTTTTTAATTTATAAGATCGGGTTGGGTGAAAGAATTGGTAAATGTGAAGGAACTGTGGAGTGTTGAGTCATCTGCGTAGGAATGTATTGGATTATGAGTGGTAGATATGAGATAATTGATATGAATGAGGAACAGAATTGGGGCCAGAACTGATCCCTGGGGAACACCAGCATTTATTGAGTGAAATTGAGAATAAAGGCCATCTACCATTACACATATTTTTCTGTTATGAAGATAAGAAATTAGTGGAACTAATGATGCAAGGCCGTAGTGTGACATCTTCGACAATAAGGATTGATGCCAGACTCTATCAAATGCCTTTGATATTCCAGTGCTATTGTATGTTTCACCATGTTGGTCTGTAGCTTGGTTGATTTGATGCGTAAGAAGGCAAAGCATGTCTGCAGTTGATCGACATCGTCTAAAACCATATTGCCTATCACTGATTAATTTATTATTCTCAAGATGCTTAATTATGTGATTATTTAATATAATTTCAAAGACTTTACCAAGAGTGAAAGTTATAGCTATTGGTCTGTAGTTTGATGGATCTGAAGCGGCACCTTTTTTAGGAACTGGATGGATGTTTGCTTCTTTCCAGGGTACTGGGAAGCATGAGGTATGAGTACACAGACGGAAAAAAATTGCCAATACAGGAGCGAGCACCAAGGAGCAATTCTTAAGTACTATTGGAGGAATTTCATCTGGACCAGGAGCCTTATCTACTGAGAGATTCTGTAAAATAGTTTTGACATGTCTGGTGTGGATCTTAACCCTTAATTAGCGGCTCACCACATAAGTCGAGTTAAATAAAGCTGGACTATGTGGCGGCGCTCGACATAGGTCGAGTGGCAATTTCAGCACGTAATGTTGCTGAGAGAGAGAGACAAGTGGTGGCAGGAGAGTAGCGAGCGTATGACTGCTCCAGACCACCGCGGCGAACATACTGACATGAATCCCAGCTCCCTCCTCCCTCTCTCACTCGCTATATAAGGAATTGTATCGGGAAAGTGGCTAATTACATGCTTTTTGCACTCGCGTTGCACGGTTATTGCAAGAAAACTAGCAATCATAAAAGGATCGTTATGGTGTCATTCGAAAGCTCTGTTTATGCCCTTTCAGGGATAGGTACTTGTTTTACGTTCTGGGTCTTATTTAGGCATGAAAATGATCACGTAAACAGCCCTATTTTGGCTAAAAACACCCCGCTGGGCGGTAGATATAAATAAACCGCATAGGCCGCTCGTAAGGTGTTAAGTGAGGGAATTTCAGGCGAATTAAAATTAAGTACAGGGACATCTTGATTTATTTCATGTAAGGTTGAGTTGGAGGAGAAAATATTCGCAAGAAGGTTAGCTTTACCTCGTGGATCACTTACAAGATTGCCAGTCGGAGATTTTAATGGTGGAATGGATGAAGCAGTAGTGAAGTTGGATTTAAATGAGTTAAGAGTAGACCAAAATATTTTATTATCATTTGGATTATTTAGAAGTTTATTTGCCTGCTTGTGGAGAAAGTTTGATTTAGTTAGGTTTAATACAGTTTTGGCATGATTTCTGATTTGGCAAGTACATGTCCAGGGACAGGTACTTCGACATCCTCTCGTATCTCCACCTGACAAACAACATGGCAGTCCACCTTCCCGACTCATTATGGAAGACCAGGAAGCTGTATGACATGATTCGTCATCGGTTCACCACCTACCTGATTCCTTTCCAGAAGATGTGCCTCGACGAGTCTCTGGTCCTGTTCCGTGGTAGGCTGCACTTCCGACAGTATATCCCGTCCAAGAGACACCGCTTTGGCATCAAGCTCTTCGTCCTCTGCGACTGTTTGACGGGGTATGTGCTGGACTTTATATAGTCTACAGCGGCAAGGGTGGAGAAATTGTGACTGACCCCCTCATTGGTTTTGGTGGCGCTGTAGTGAAGAAGATGATGGAGAGGCACTTCAATAAAAACCACATCCTCTACACAGATAATTACTACACGTCGCCTCTCCTGACCAAGTACCTCCATGACCGCAAGACCGGAACTGTCGGCACAGTCAAGGGCAAGAGGAAGGGCATGCCAGGCTACCCAACCAAGACGAAGAAGGTGGACATCTTCCACAAGAAGAGTGGCCCCATCCTCTCCATCCACTGGCATGACCAGCGCAAGGTCAACCTCCTCACCACATGCCACAAGGCCCAGATGGTCGCCACAGGGAAGGTGGACCGAAGAACCAAGAACCCCGTCCAAAAACCAGCTGCTGTCCTGGATTATAACCTCAACATGCGCCTCGTTGACAAGTCCGACATGCAGATGGGCTTCATCGACTGCCTGCGAACATCTTGCAGAAGGTACAAGAAGTTTATCCTGCATACGGTAGATATGTCGGTCCTCAATGAGTACAACATCTACCGTCTGAGGACTGCAGGAGCAAAGAAGTACAAGTCCCTGCGGAAGTTCCACAAGCAGGTGATACTTGAGCTCCTGGCTAAACATGCGGGTACACCAGGGAGGCCACTACAAGGACCAGGCCAGCTGGACAGAACGGGGTGTGCTGAATTTTTCAGGAAGCACCAGCTCAACGCCCTTCCTTTCAAAGCACCAGGTAGTAACGCTAGGAGTCAGAAGAGGTGCCATGTGTGCAGCCACACAACAAGAAGTCCCCGCAAAAGCACAAAAAACACTTGGGAATGCCTCGAGTGTCAAGTTGGACTGTGTGCTGGCACCTGCTTCAACGACTTCCATACTCTTTTAAACTTTTGAAGTGGAAGTGACAACAGTGAAACTGACACTCAAATGTAGGCTAAGAATAATAATATAACTAAGTATAAGTGAAAAGGACACATATAAGTAATAATAAGTGCCTTCAATAACAATATGAACAAGTGAAAGTGACACTAAAATATATATTTCTGACAATAAATAAGTGAAAATTACACTCAATAAGCCTAGGCCAGTCAAAGTGACAGTATAATAATAATAAAACTAAGTATAAGTGAAAGAGACACACACAAGTAATAATAAGTGCCTTCATAACAATATGAACAAGTGACAGTTACACTATATATATTATTAGCTTACCTAACAATACATAACAGGGGAAATGACACTATCAATTATCAAAGTCCAGTGAAAGTGACACTATAATCATAATAATAATAATAAAACGAAGTAATAAGTGACAGAGACACAAATAAGTTCATGTAAATAACTTTATTGAGTGATAACATAATAACTATAATAAATGACATAATAACCAATAAAACACGATCAAATCGGTTCCCGGCATAATTGCGGGTGGAGCGACTAGTGCAACTGGGCGTCGTAGCCGGGGCCGCGGTTGAGTGTTCGGACGCACCGAGGTAAATACGCAGAAAAAGTTACCTCCACTTCCATCACCATCACTCCGGAACCAGTTGAGCTAGAGAGCTCTACTCAACGCCATTCTACGCAGCAAGGTAAGGCGCCCATTTCTATATATGTTTGATTAATGTAGGTAATATATTAAGCGAGATTAACCTTAGTTTACTTTTGTTGATATTCGGCCAGATCGCCTGGATACGAGCTTCGTCCTTTGGAGAGCCGGCCCGGGCCACGAGGGTTAAACATGCGATATTTCTAAGTAACTACAAATGTAAAGTCGACACCGATATATAGTGTGTAGAAGGGGAACGAAGCAGAGCAATATACAAAAGTGTAATTACACTTGGTGGTATTGCACTGATTATAAACAGTTTATATTTGTACAAACACTAAATTTGTCGATACAATTGTAAAAACTAGGACAAATAAAAGAAAAACTTGACAAATTCAAAAAAAAATCCGATTTACATTATACGAAGCATGACCTACAGTAGTTATACGACGAATTATACGAAGCACCACAGTACTAGTTTCTCCCATTAATTTTAGGTCACTTGATCCTAAAGTTAAGAAAGTGGAGGATATACTGTAGGTGACTACATAGCAAACAACCAATATATAACCCCCAAAAAGGATATAATAAAATATATATTCTAAACAGTTTTTATTTGTACAAACACATACAAAGTGCCACAGTACCAGTTACTCCCATTAATTTTAGGTCACTTGATCCTAAAGTTAAGAAAGTGGAGGATACAGTAGGTGACTACATAGCATGCAACCAATATATAACCCCCAAAAAGGATATAATATAATATAGATTCTAAACAGTTTTTATTTTTACAAAAAAAAAACACAAGGCAGAAGGGCGGAGCACACAGGAGAAGCGGAGCTCTAGACGGTGCAGGGTGCCCATACAAAGCTGTTTCAATCATCCGCCAGGGGTCATTACAGAGGTGACAACTGGGGTCAGTGCCACTACGCCAGAGGCCATTGCAGCAGCGACAATAACAATGGGAATGGTACAAATAGTAGAAAGAGTGATGTTGACACGAACCAAAGCACATATCGGACGGATGTAGTCCAACGCCGGGACATAGTGTAACACGATGGGCCTTCTCCGTAAAGTTATTACGATTTTCCTACACCGTGGGCTCAGAAGGGGTAGCCTACTAGGGAACATTTTGCCTAGGAACCTGTCTGAGGTAGCAGGATGTAATCAAACATTGACCCACAAGGCAAAACTGGCAGAAATAGGGCTAGCATTACCAGAACTATGCATTAGGAGTAGAATTTGAGGCTAGTCCATGATACAGTGGACCATATTTCCTTTCTCTGAAGATTAATCCAATTTCTAGGTACATTTCTGAAATCAGCATAAAAAAACTACTCCTAATGCAAAGTTCTGGTAACGCTAGTCCTATTTCTGCCAATTTCGCCCTGAGAGCCAATAATTGAAGTCTCTATTCACACTGTTCCCTAACATTAGTGTTACGGACTGGCCAGTTGCAAGATGACGTTCTGGGATAGTGGGGGAAATAAAACAATTTTCATTTATTTGTGGTTTTATTGACCAATAATTTTTCGTTTTCCGAGGCCCTGCGTCGTTTACCGCGTCGTTTTCTGAGGCCCTGCGTCGTTTACCGAGGCCCTGCGTCGTTTACCGATGCCATGCGTCGTTTACTGCGTCGTTTTCCGAGTCGTTTTCCGCGTCGTTTTCCGAGTCGTTTACCGGGGCCTAAATTTTTCGAAAAGCGACTCTCCATCATTTCTCGATGACGGCTAGGGACTTCTCTGATACTCTGGGACGAGGTGGTGATGGCCAACCAAAAAAAGGCTGCTGAGAAGCGGGAAGGCAAGAGGGTGACGATAAGCCACATGTCTCTGGCTTCTTCCAAGGAAGAGGGGATGAGCCCTCTCGCCTTTCTGTTCCGCAGGAGGACCCCTCCTTCAGACAACTTTGCTGTGTTGCAATATGAAAATTCAAATGGCTACTCTCCCTCAATCGTATACCTAAGCTCATGCGTCGTTTTCCGAGTCGTTTACCGCGTCGTTTACCGGGGCCTAAATTTTTCGAAAAGCGACTCTCCATCATTTCTCGATAACGGCTAGGGACTTCTCTGATACTCTGGGATGAGGTGGTGATGGCCAACCAAAAAAATGCTGCTGAGAAGCGGGAAGGCAAGAGGGTGACGATAAGCCACATGTCTCTGGCTTCTTCCAAGGAAGAGGGGATGAGCCCTCTCGCCTTTCTGTTCCGCAAGAGGACCCCTCCTTCAGACAACTTTGCTGTGTTGCAATCTGAAAATTCAAATGGCTACTCTCCCTCAATCGTATACCTAAGCTTATGCATCGTTGACCGCGTCGTTTGCCGAGTCGTTTTCCGAGTCGTTTACCGCGTCATTTTCCGAGTCGTTTTCCGAGTCGTTTTCCCGAGTCGTTTACCGGGGCCTAAATTTTTCGAAAAGCGATTCTCCATAATTTCTCGATGACGGCTAGGGACTTCTCTGATACACTGGGACGAGGTGGTGATGGCCAACCGAAAAAATGCTGCTGAGAAGCGGGAAGGCAAGAGGGTGACGATAAGCCACATGTCTCTGGCTTCTTCCAAGGAAGAGGGGATGAGCCCTCTCGCCTTTTTGTTCTGCAGGAGGACCCCTCCTTCAGACAACTTTGCTGTGTTGCAATCTGAAAACACAAATGGCTACTCTCCCTCAATCGTATACCTAAGCTCATGCGTCGTTTACCGCGTCGTTTTCCGAGTCGTTTTCCGAGTCGTTTACCGCGTCGTTTTCTGAGTCGTTTTCAGAGTCGTTTACCGGGGCCTAAATTTTTCGAAAAGCGACTCTCCATCATTTCTCGATGACGGCTAGGGACTTTTCTGATACTCTGGGACGAGGTGGTGATGGCCAACCCCAAAAATGCTGCTGAGAAGCGGGAAGGCATGAGGGTGACGATAAGCCACATGTCTCTGGCTTCTTCCAAGGAAGAGGGGATGAGCCCTCTCGCCTTTCTGTTCCTCAGGAGGACCCCACCTTCAGACAACTTTGCTGTGTTGCAATCTGAAAATTCAAATGGCTACTCTCCCTCAATCGTATACCTAAGCTCATGCGTCGTTTACCGCGTCGTTTTCCGAGTCGTTTACCACGTCGTTTTCCGAGTCGTTTTACAAGTCGTTTACCGGGGCCTAAATTTTTCGAAAAGCGACTCTCCATCATTTCTCGATGACGGCTAGGGACTTCTCTGATACTCTGGGACGAGGTGGTGATGGCCAACCAAAAAAATGCTGCTGAGAAGCGGGAAGGCAAGAGAGTGTCGATAAGCCACATGTCTCTGGCTTCTTCCAAGGAAGAGGGGATGAGCCCTCTCGCCTTTCTGTTCCGCAGGAGGACCCCTCCTTCAGACTACTTTGCTGTGTTGCAATATGAAAATTCAAATGGCTACTCACCCTCAATCGTATACCTAAGCTCATGCGTTGTTTACCGCGCCGTTTTCCCGAGTCTTTTTCCGAGTCGTTTACCGCGTCATTTTCCGAGTCGTTTTCCGCGTCGTTTACCGCGTCGTTTACCGAGTCGTTTTCCGAGTCGTTTTTCAAGTCGTTTTCCGAGTCGTTTTCCGAGTCGTTTTCCGAGTCGTTTTCCGATTCGTTTACCGCATCGTATACCGGGGCCTAAATTTTTCGAAAAGCGACTCTCCATCATTTCTCGATGATGGCTAGGGACTTCTCTGATACTCTGGGACGAGGTGGTGATGGCCAACCAAAAAAATGCTGCTGAGAAGCGGGAAGGCAAGAGGGTGACGATAAGCCACATGTCTCTGGCTTTTCCAAGGAAGAGGGGATGAGCCCTCTCGCCTTTCTGTTCCGCAGGAGGACCCCTCCTTCAGACAACTTTGCTGTGTTGCAATCTGAAAATTCAAATGGCTGCTCTCCTTCAATCGTATACCTAAGCTCATGCGTTTACCGCGTCGTTTACCACGTCGTGTTCAGAGTCGTTTTCCGAGTCGCTTACCACGTCGTTTTCCGAGTCGTTTTCTGAGTCGTTTACCGCGTCGTTTTCAGAGTCGTTTTCCCAGTCGTTTTCCGAGTTGTTTTTCGAGTAGTTTTCCGATTCGTTTTCCAAGTCGTTTACCGCGTCATTTTCCGAGTCGTTTACCACGTCGTTTACCGGGGCCTAAATTTTTCGAAAAGCGACTCTCCATCATTTCTCGATGACGGCTAGGGACTTCTCTGATACACTGGGACGAGGTGGTGATGGCCAACCAAATAAATGCTGCTAAGAAGCGGGAAGGCAAGAGGGTGACGATAAGCCACATGTCTCTGGTTTCTTCCAAGGAGGAGGGGATGAGCCCTCTCGCCTTTCTGTTCCGCAGGAGGACCCCTTCTTCAGACAACTTTGCTGTGTTGCAATCTGAAAATTCAAATGGCTACTCTCCCTCAATCGTATACCTAAGCTCATGCGTTTATGCGTCGTTTTCCGAGTCGTTTTCCCAGTCGTTTTCCGAGTCGTTTTCCGCTTCGTTTACCGCGTCGTTTTGCGAGTCGTTTTCCGAGTCGTTTTCCGAATCGTTTTCCCAGTCGTTTTCTGAGTCGTTTACCGCATCGTTTTCTGAGTGGAGGATACAGTAGGTGACTACATAGCATACAACCAATATATAACCCCCCAAAAGGATATAATAAAATATAAATTCTAAACAGTTTTTATTTTTACAAACATACATACGAAGCACCACAGTACCAGTTACTCCCATTAATTTTAGGTCACTTAATCCTAAAGTTAAGAAAGTGGAGGATACAGTAAGTGACTACATAGCATACAACCAATATATAACCCCCCCCCCCCAAAAGGATATAATAAAATATAAATTCTAAACAGTTTATATTTGTACAAACCCACAAGGCAGAAGGGCGGAGCACACACGAGAAGCGGAGCTCTCGACGGTGCAGGGTACCCATACTAAGCTGTTTCGATCATCCGCCAGAGGTCATTACAGTGGTGACAACTGGGGTCAGTGCCACTACGACAGAGGCCATTGCCCTATCTATCTATCTATATGCTCAGGCCCAATCCCCATTTTGGGGGTAGCCGACTCAAGACAGAGCAAGAACCGACTCTCCCAAATATACCTGGAGTGAGTGGGTTCGAATCCTGGTGAAGATACCCAATGGGAATGGTACAAATAGTAGAAAGAGTGATGTTGACATGAACCGAAGCACATATCGGACGGATGTAGTCCAACGCCGGGACATAGTGTAACACGATGGGCCATCTCCATAGAGTTATTACGATTTTCCTACACCGTCGGCTCAGAAGGGGTACTGCTTCGTATAATGCGTCGTATAGCTAGGTCATGCGTCGTTTACCGAGGCCATGCTTCGTATACTGTGTCGTTTACCGGGACCTTTACGGCCATCCGAGAGACGGCCTGACATCGCTTTTCGATTTAAAAATAATTGACAACTCTATTTCTTTAACAGGACAGCGTGAGTTGATACTCTTGCTACTCGTAGCTGGTTTTACAGGTTTGCATCAGTCAGCCTGGAGCGCAATCGACTCTTTGCGAGGGGAAGTTTTGACAATTTCTGCTCGCAGCAGTAAGTGTTTCTGAACACACACATATTTCAGTGCATACCTCCTCAAAATGGAAAATCATCAGCGTGTATGTAACGTCTATAGAACTTGAGCAATGTGAGATCATTGTACCTAGCTTTTAGCTCATCGTCAGAGATGGTCAACTCCGGCTAGGTATTTGTCAAGCCCTTTCACTAAATGCCTTGATTAGTTTCGCATATTCACTATCATAATCAGATGTTGTAGAAAGCTTTTCTGCTAGCAGTGGGAAAGTGCATAGTGTACCTTTCGAGTTGCATATTACATAGCTATATTTTAGCTTCAAGGGATTTCAAATTTGACAGCAGTGAGCTAAGAATCTGGTTGAGGCCGTGCAACTTAACGTTCAGTTCTGAAAGATACATGGTAATGTCACACAAGAATACTAGATCACACAGCCACTTGCTATACCTCCACCAACCGACTTTACTTCGTCAATTAATGTAATCAACAAATACATGTAGCAGTCCAGGGATTCGAACCCAGGATGCTCACACCGATATTAAGTGCATTTATCCATTGCACTACGAAGACAGTTATCATGGATCACATGACCCCTCCTTATTTTGGAAAAGGGGACCGGGACCCTTTTAATTCCACTAGACAATACCATTGGGAATAGAGGTCCTGTTGTCCAGGTGAGCGAGCTGTATCTATCTTATGTGTAAACAATGGAGATCTATGTGTACACAATGGAGATCTATGTGTACACAATGGAGATCTATGTGTAAACAATGGAGATATATGTGTAAACACAGGAGAAAAATAAAAGGTTAACTTCAAAATGTTGTTTTGTTCCTTACTTAATCTAACATTTGTTTTTCTTTCTAGGGGATGCTCCCTGTATCATTATTGCAATTTCTGTCAGCAATGTCTTCTTCTTGAATGATGATTCCGGTGTCTATCAACTTCGAATATTCGTCAGCTAGCGACTTTGGTTCCAAAAACATGTCAGGGTATACGACGTTATCTAACACACATGGTCCCTTTCCTTCTTCTGGATACAAATAGATCAGAGTCTGTTGTGATACCCACACTTTCACACTCCAGATCATCGCCTTTATAATTATTAATAAGACAGTCATCTTCATCTTAACAAGTGGATTTACTATAATAGCCTTCATAACAGTTTAGGAAAAAATGTACCAATATATGATGGCAATAGGGTCGCCAAAGGGTTATTGCATTCTAATTCCTACCTTACCTCAAATAACCCTGTAAGGCCATATGCCCGCTAAAGGAATAAGTCATGAACATTGACAAAATCACTCTCCTCTCCCAAGTCCAATTCACTAAAGGGGTTATATAGGCTACCTTTATCTGGATCAGAGTATAACTCTGTTCCGGAACTGGGATCATCAGAGTCTGTTCCGGATCTGGAGTCATCAGAGTCTGTTCCGGATCTGGAGTCATCAGAGTCTGTTCCGAATCTGGAGTCATCAGAGTCTGTTCCAGAACTGGGATCATCAGAGTCTGTTCCAGAACTGGGATTATCAGAGTCACCGCCTCCGTTACTAAGAATATTGGTACCCACAACTTCACAGTCATTATCATCACCTTTGTTATCATCTATAATAATACATTCATTATCTTCACCTGTATCATCTATAATAATACATTCATTATCTTCACCTATATAATCTATAATAACACAATCATCTTCATGGTCTTCTTTATCCTCAGCTTTATCTTCATCTAAGCAAGATGAATTACTATAATAACCTTCATCTGCACTCATACACTCACTGGTGTCTTTTTCAACTATGTCCTCATCTCCATCTGGGGGCTCAAAACAAAATAATGGGTAAAGGATCACCCGGCGGGAAATAAAATTCATCCTCTTCGTCCTTCCCCGACCCCTCCTTTTCGGCCTCCCATTCGTCCTTCCCCGACCCCTCATTTTCGTCCTCCCCCGCTTTCTCCTCGGTTTCGTCCTGGTCTTCCTCTTTGGCTAACTTCTTGGCCTCTTCTTCGTCTTCGTCTTCTTCTTCCTCTTCCTCTTCGTCCTTCCCCGACCCCTCCTTTTCGGCCTTCCATTCGTCCTTCCCCGACCCCTCCTTTTCGGCTTCCCATTCGTCCTTCCCCGACCCCTCCTTTTCGGCCTCCCATTCGTCCTCCCCCGCTGTCTCCTCGGTTTCGTCCTGGTCTTCCTCTTTGGCTAACTCCTTGGCCTCTTCTTTGTCTTCGTCTTCTTCTTCCTCTTCGGAAGTCTCGTTTTCTAAAAAGAGAGAAAAAAACCGATCATTAGTCGGCCGATGACAGTAAATATCTATACCAAAACATAATATAATTATGTGCTCTACAGGTTTATTTAACAAACAAAATAGGGAATGATTAATGGACACATGAAACAGATTATTAATAGTGTTTTAAAAAGTATAACACATGATGATGAGGAGTTAATTCATTGGTATTATTAAATATATAAAAAAAAGGATGAATATTAAATATATAAAAACAAAGGATGAATAAGGCTTACCGCAGGTGAATTCCTCATCATTTCCACTGTTTGTTCTAGCCTGATGCATTTCATAAGTTTTCATTTTATCAACAATGAAACTCATGGGCTCCTCCCCTACCTTATGTTTTCTTAACTGAATGCTGGTGAATTGTGTGATTATTTTATTTACTAGCAATGATAAGTACCTCAGCAAATGTTCATTCAGCATATTTAATATGAAAAGTTCCTGGGGGTCTATCTGGGCCATCGCTACAATAGCCGATAGTCTTAATGCATAGTTCATATCTTGTAATGACACTTGTTCTTTGGGTGGCCAGGGTTTGCCTTTTTTTTGGCGGTCCTCGCTCACTGTCCAAGGAAGTCCTTCTTCTCTTTGAATAGCAGCTATGACTCCGTCACTGACCCGCCCCCTTTTACCGCGTCCTCCATTGCGATGTATCATAGATTGAGGTGGTGGAGGTAGTGGAGGGGTAAACAATGATGGTGATGGAGGCGATGACGATCGCTGCAGTGGCCGAAGCCGGGTTAGTGGTGGTAGACGCCTTTCAGATGCCATTTCTGAAGAAAAAAAAATGGAATCAAGAATTTTTTTTAGTCTTTACGAGGTAGAGTAAATTAAAACAAGGTCACACTTTGCCCGCCAATATTGCACTGCTCACATATCACCCAAATTAAAATGTAAAATTTGCAAACAAAGTCAAACCAAAACTGGGACAAAGACAATACAAAGTCAAAACAAAATATCAAAATCGCTATGTGGAAACAACGCTTACTAAAATAAAATTTATGAAATGAAAGAACACAATCCACCACATAGGGTGTATATTACTACATGAGCAAGTTAATCTGGTTCCCAAGCAAACTAATTGCACACATAACAACGCACTATCGTCACGTTCAGGGAATCAGTCAATTTGGGAAGTCCGGGACGTTCTGGCAAATATTACTAAACTCTGCATGAATAAAAGAAACTACAATTAGTGTTAAAATTTTCATTTAAAATAACATTTGCAACATGACAAGACATTTTATCATTATCTGAAAGATTTCCTAAAACATTATTATAATAATAACAAATAATAGACTCAACAGGTCGTTCATATGAATACACTATTAATGGTTTGAAATGTTTACAACCATCTGGTAACATGGACTTGACTTTCTTTGAATTAATAAGACTATTAACATTAATTTTGTCTAAATTTTAGAGGAATAATTTAAAGTGGATATAACTTTATCTTAAATAGGGTTATCTTTGGATTTCTTAGAATTAGCTCTAATATATCCCATACAAAGAAAGACTATATAGAAGATAGACACCGGGCAAACAACATACCTTAGAGTAGACACTAGAGGTGGAGGTCCTCAACGGCTAGATTAATTTGAAAGAATGATGGGTTGGTGGTCTTCTCCCGCTGGGCTAATAGTGGGGATGCCAAACCTCCGACACTAATTGTCCAAAGCCCTGTGGTCCAAGTCCCTGGGTTGTTAGTTGGCTGGCCGGTAGTCAACGTCAGGAGCGGGCGGTGAGCGGTACTACCACTCGTCGGGTAAAGGTGAGTAGGGTAGCACTGTCACAGGGGCAGCAACACAGACAACACGGGGCAGCCAACACACAGCATAAATGCGGTGGTGGCTGTGATTCCGACCTGGGCAGAAAACACAAGGCAGAAGGGCGGATCACACAGGTTTCGTCGGTGGCAGCGGTGATCGTGTTGTGATGATAGGTGGTGGACCAGCTCAGGAGAAGTGGAGCTCTTTACGGTGCAGATACGTCTGTTTCAGCTGCGGTCGTGCTGTGATGAGAGGTGGCGGACCAGCACAGGAGATGAGGCTCTCTTTACAGTGCAGTTACGTCTGTGGGTGCTCCTATGATCCAAGCAGCTTATATACCCACAGGCCACGCCTGTTCTAGCTGACTGCCTACCTCCGAGTCAATCTGTCAGTCTCGGACAGGGGTCCGGATCTACCAGGGGTGGGTCCCGAGCATACCCCCAAATGGGGGTCGAAAAGTGGGAGGGGGGGGAATGGGGAGCCGTCTCCTTCCTATATAGTGAAGGCTGCCGCCTCCCTCTGCCCATCTTGGTGTGTGTGTTTAGGTGTTGTGTGTGTGTGTGTGTGTGTGTGCCTGGGTGGGTGGGTGGGTGTGGCGGGCCAGGAGGAGGAGGGACACGTGCCTGCTCTCTCTCTCTCTCTCTCCTCGGCCTCCTACCTCCGCGGCGCGCCTACCTGCCTGCCTGCCTGGGCCAATTTCTCTTTTAATACATTTCGATACTAGGGGTCTAAGGTGATGTACCCTAGGCAGAAATGGACCCCAGTCCATGCCCTACCCCTTTCGAACATACTTATCAGATCCTGGGACCTAGCTGCAGCTAATAGGTACTTGGAAAGGAACATTACCTGTCAACAGAGGCCTGTACACACGGTCGAGTTGGACAATAATCTCGCTACATTGAATGACAGAAATGGCACATGGGCCAAGATATGTAGGGCTCAAAATATACTTGCTGGCTCCACCAGATCCTTTTATTGTGAAATTGCTTCTTTCATGAAAATTAATTCAACCATCTTTCCGGACAAGAGAGACCAACAACTTCGAGAATCGGTAATCAAATTCGCCAACAAATGTAGAGCCTTTAAAGAGTTGAACAGGTGGAGCAAGTTCTTCAGCGACAGAGGAGAAACTGGGCGACAACAGATCCTCGACGCTTCCATCCTTCGAATGTTTGAGATATAGCTACTAACAATCTAGATTCTAGAGAAAGATGAACCAGGAAAGATACATAAAGCTTGATGAATTAACTGTTAACAGATTACAAAAACAGGAAGAGATTAAAGGCGACAAATATAAACGGGAGCAACGTATTATCAGTCCTCATTAATAATTTAATCCCGTTCTAAAAACAGGGAGCATTTTCATTTATGTGAATATATGACCTGTGATTTCGTATTCTATTTAACAGTAAATTGTGACTAACCAAACTTAACAACAAGGTCGGTATATGAAGACGATTGAAAAGGGAGGAGTTGCAGCATTTCCGTGTTTATTGTTGTCAGAATTGTTGTGCGAAAAAACACACTTGGTATGGATTATATACGCATATATTTCATTTATGGGGCTTTAAAACACACTTGGTATGGATTATATACACATATTTCATTTATGGGGCTTTAAAACACACTTGGTATGGATTATATACGCATATATTTCATTTATGGGGCTTTAAAACACACTTGGTATGGATTATATACGAATATATTTCATTTATGGGGCTTTAAAACACACTTGGTATGGATTATATACGCATATATTTCATTTATGGGGCTTTAAAACACACTTGGTATGGATTATATACACATATATTTCATTTATGGGGCTTTAAAACACACTTGGTATGGATTATATACGCATATATTTCATTTATGGGGCTTTAAAACACACTTGGTATGGATTATATACACATATATTTCATTTATGGGGCTTTAAAACACACTTGGTATGGATTATATACACATATATTTCATTTATGGGGCTTTAAAACACACTTGGTATGGATTATATACACATATATTTCATTTATGGGGCTTTAAAACACACTTGGTATGGATTATATACACATATATTTCATTTATGGGGCTTTAAAACACACTTGGTATGGATTATATACACATATATTTCATTTATGGGGCTTTAAAACACACTTGGTATGGATTATATACACATATATTTCATTTATGGGGCTTTCAAACTATTGCACGTAACATAACATTTTTGAATTCAATATTTCTTTAGGTTACCAATAATACAATCTTGACAAATATTGCCAATCAATAATATAAGGTCCATTGATTTCTTAATATATTTAGTTACAAACCTACTTTACAATAGCATTATTGGTAACGCTAGATTTTATACATCCTTATTAACCAATAAAGAGGGTAATCTTATTCTTGCTAAATAATTGACTCACACAAAACCTGTAGATCGAGACTGATATAAAAGACTTGTCATTTTATAGTTAGTAGATCATTTTGCTATGTGAGTTAGTGAGATAAAAGGCAGAACTGCCTGTGACGAGTGCCTTCCCCATAGTTGAAAGAGTGACGGAGCCAAAATCAAGGAATGTTCGAGCCAAAATGCCTCGACACACGGAGTTTAAAGTAATTACAGTCATAGGATGAGTGGAAAATGATCACAGACTGCTAGGTAGATATTGTATCTCCGTAAAATTTGGTTTATCGTAATTCTGAAGTAACCGTTGGAATCCTCATAAAATTCCGCTTCCATACATGTATGCAAATAAAACTATTTGTTGTCAACATTTTTAGCTAGCGCGAGTTGGAAATAAGGTATTTCGATTGTTATGTTATAATACTTGTTATGGAGTGCCCCAATGTGTTTGTTTTGTAATTATTCTATGTTTTTCTTTGCTTATCTTCAAGTTCAATCAATAGCAAAGCCGATGGTAGCTCATTTATCGAAATACAAGGATGTGTTGGTGATAAAAACGTCAAAAAATATAATTATTCCCTGGCGCGAAACTGGCTTATTAAGTTTTAAGTTTAAAAAAGGCCTCCAGTCATTAATAGGCTTGCAACACTGCTCTCTCTCTCTCTCTCTCTCCTAATCCTGCCATGGACATTAGTTCCAGAACAGTATTTCCCTTTCCAATGTTCCCTTACCCACTCTAAACCACTGTTTGGACACTTGATCCTCAGTGTTTTGGAGGACAAGCAGCCTACTGTAAAAGGGTCACTAGATCTATTGTTGCTTAATTTTCTTTGTACTCCTTTGTACTCTCTCTGTGAGGTCTTTCCTAATTTGAAAACAAATAGACACAGACAGACACAGTGTGTGTGTGTGAGAGAGAGAGAGAGAGAGAGAGAGAGAGAGAGAGAGAGAGAGAGAGGCAGACTCACCTTCTATGGTGTCAATCAAAAATTTAAAAAGTGCAACGATTGCAATGTTTGCATGCAGGGACTGACTCCCTCTCTCTCTCTCTCTCTCTCTGAGTCAAGATTTTTTAGCTAACGTCTTGCCCATAATCAGCAGCAATGAGCGCGCTCACGCTGTCCTGTTAAAGAAATCGAGTTGTCAATTATTTGTCCACGACATCTTTCACCCACAAAAATTTAGGAGAGAAGATGTGTCTGTCTCTCTCTCTCTCTCTGAGTCAAAGCTTTTTTAGCTAACGTCTTGCCCATAATCAGCAGCAATGAGCGCGCTCACGCTGTCCTGTTAAAGAAATCGAGTTGTCAATTATTTTTCCACGACATCTTTCACCCACAAAAATTTAGGAGAGAAGATATTTTTGGTGAGTCGTCTGACTGGGGTACCGTATTCTGTGTGCTTGTTGCGCCGTGTTGCCTGTGTTGGTGCACCTGTGCCAACACAGGCACATACGAGACCGTATTCGGCCCCTCGATTGGGTTATGAAACTATCTTTCACCCACAAAAATTTAGGAGAGAAAAAATTGTAAAAACTAGGACAAATAAAAGAAAAACATGAAAAATTCCATTTTATTTTCCGATTTACATTATACGAAGCATGACCTAGCTATACGACGAATTATAAGTACGAAATACCACAGTACCAGTTACTCCCATTAATTTTAGGTCACTTTATTCTAAAGTTAAGAAAGTGGAGGATCTGATGGGAGGGGATTGAGAGGTGCTTAGTCCGGTATTGTCAAAGATACACAGAGAGACTACCTGGCCGGGCTGCTCCACCCAGAGAGGCGACTACCTGGCCGGGCTGCTCCACCTAGAGAGAGACTACCTGGCCGGGCTGCTGCGGCGACTCACCCACAAAAATTTAGGAGAGACAAAATTTAGGAGAGACAATTTTTAGGAGAAGACTACCTGGCCGGGTTGCTCCACCCAGAGAGATTTTTGTGGGATTATATTTGGTGAGTCGTCTGACTGGGGGTACGACACATTATACGAAGCATGACCTAGGACAGTATACGACGCATTAAACGAAGCATGACCTAGCTATACGACGCATTATACGAAGCGTGACAGCGAGAGGGAGAGTGTGTACGTCGTCGGGGCACATCAACCGCCGCTGTATTCTGTGTGCTTGCTGGGCCGTGTTGCCTGTGTTGGTGCATCTGTTTGACGCATTATACGAAGCGTGACAGCGAGAGGGAGAGTGGGTAAATCTCTCTCTCTCTCTCTCTCTCTGAGTCAAAGATTTTTTAGCTAATAGGAGAGAGACTACCTGGCCGTGCTGCTCCACCCAGAGAGATTTTTGTGGGATTATTTTTGGTGAGTCGTGTGACTGGGTGTACGACACATTATACGAAGCATGACCTAGGACAGTATACGACGCATTAAACGAAGCATCACCTAGCTATACGACGCATTATACGAAGCGTGACAGCGAGAGGGAGAGTGTGTACGTCGTCGGAGCACAGCCACCGCCGCCGTATTCTGTGTGCTTGCTGCACCTTGTTGCCTGTGTTGGTGCACCTGTGCCAACACAGGCACATACGAGACCGTATTCGGCCCCTCGATTGGGTTATGAAACGATCTTTCACCCACAAAAATTTAGGAGAGAAGAAATTGTAAAAACTAGGACAAATAAAAGAAAAACATGAACAATTCCATTTTATTTTCCGATTTACATTATACGAAGCATGACCTAGCTATACGACGAATTATAAGTACGAAGCACCACAGTACTAGTTACTCCCATTAATTTTAGGTCACTTGATCCTAAAGTTAAGAAAGTGGAGGATCTGATGGGAGGGGATTGAGAGGTGCTTAGTCGGCTGTTGTCAAAGATACCCAGAGAGAGACTACCTGGCCGGGCTGCTCCACCCAGAGAGCCGACTACCTGGCCGGGCTGCTCCACCCAGAGAGGCGACTACCTGGCCGGGCTGCTCCACCTAGAGAGAGACTACCTGGCCGAGCTGCTGTGGCGACTCACCCACAATAATTTAGGAGAGACAATTTTTAGGAGAGACTACCTGGCCGGGCTGCTCCACCCAGAGAGATTTGTGTGGGATTATTTTTGGTGAGTCGTCTGACTGGGGGTACGACACATTATACGAAGCATGACCTAGGACATTATACGACGCATTAAACGAAGCATGACCTAGCTATACGACGCATTTTACGAAGGGTGACAGCGAGAGGGAGAGTGTGTAACTCTCTGTCTCTCTCACACACTGTGTCTGTCTCTCTCTCTCTCTCCCTTAGTCAAAGATTTTTTAGCTAACGTCTTGCCCATAATCAGCAGCGATGAGCGCGCTCACGCTGTCCTGTTAAAGAAACGAGTTGTCAATTATTTTTCCACGACATCTTTCACCCACAAATATTTAGGAGAGAAGATATTTTTGGTGAGTCGTCTGACTGGGGTACCGTATTCTGTGTGCTTGCTGCGCCGTGTTGCCTGTGTTGGTGCACCTGTGCCAACACAGGCACATACGAGACCGTATTCGGCCCCTCGATTGGGTTATGAAACTATCTTTCACCCACAAAAATTTAGGAGAAGAAATTGTAAAAACTAGGACAAATAAAAGAAAAACATGAAAAATTCCATTTTATTTTCCGATTTACATTATACGAAGCATGACCTAGCTATACGACGAATTATAAGTACGAAGCACCACAGTACCAGTTACTCCCATTAATTTTAGGTCACTTCACTTGATCCTAAAGTTAAGAAAGTGGAGGATCTGATGGAGGGGATTGAGAGGTGCTTAGTCGGCTGTTGTCAAAGATACCCAGAGAGACACTACCTGGCCGGGCTGCTCCACCCAGAGAGGCGACTACCTGGCCGGGCTGCTCCACCTAAAGAGAGACTACCTGGCCGGGCTGCTGCGGCGTCGCCGCTGTACGGATCCCTGTCGTGATTTTAACACACAAATCTTTAGGCGATCTTCTGCTATACGACTTGAGTTGGCGGTGAAAAAATTTTCTTCGGGAGGGTCTAAATTTGTGTGTGTGAAAAATTTAAAGAAATCGAGTTGTCAATTATTTTTCCACGACATCTTTCACCCACAATAATTTAGGAGAGAAAAGAAGATGTGTCTGTCTCTCTCTCTCTCTCTCTGAGTCAAAGATTTTTTAGCTAACTTCTTGCCCATAATCAGCAGCAATGAGCGTGCTCATGCTGTCCTGTTAAAGAAATCGAGTTGTCAATTATTTTGCCACGACATCTTTCACCCACAAAAAAATAGGAGAGAAAAAATTTAGGAGAGATTTTTTTTAGGAGAGACTACCTGGCCGGGCTGCTCCACCCAGAGAGATTTTTGTGGGATTAATTTTGGTGAGTCGTCTGACTGGGGTACGATACATTATACGAAGCATGACCTAGGACAGTATACGACACATTAAACGAAGCATGACCTAGCTCTACGACGCATTATACGAAGCGTGACAGCGAGTGGGAGAGTGTGTAACTCTCTCTCTCTCTCTCTCACACACTGTGTCTGTCTCTCTCTCTCTGAGTCAAAGATTTTTTAGCTAACTTCTTGCCCGTATTCTGTGTGCTTGCTGCGCCGTGTTGGTGCACCTGTGCCAGCGCTACCACATACGAGACCGTATTCGGCCCCTCATTGGGTTATGAAACTATCTTTCACCCACAAAAATTTAGGAGAGAAAAAATTGTAAAAACTAGGACAAATAAAAGAAAGACATGAAAAATTCCATTTTATTTTCCGATTTACATTATACGAAGCATGACCTAGCTATACGACGAATTATAAGTACGAAGCACCACTGTACCAGTTACTCCCATTCATTTTAGGTCACTTGATCCTAAAGTTAAGAAAGTGGAGGATCTGATGGGAGGGGATTGAGAGGTGCTTAGTCGGCTGTTGTCAAAGATACCCAGAGAGACACTACCTGGCCGGGCTGCTCCACCCAGAGAGGCGACTACCTGGCCGGGCTGCTCCACCTAAAGAGAGACTACCTGGCCGGGCTGCTGCGGCGTCGCCGCTGTACGGGTCCCTGTCGTGATTTTAACACACAAATCTTTAGGCGATCTTCTGCTATACGACTTGAGTTGGCGGTGAACATTTTTTCTTCGGGAGGGTCTAAATTTGTGTGTGTGAAAAATTTAAAGAAATCGACGAATTATAAGTACGAAGCACCACTGTACCAGTTACTCCCATTAATTTTAGGTCACTTGATCCTAAAGTTAAGAAAGTGGAGGATCTGATGGGAGGGGATTGAGAGGTGCTTAGTCGGCTGTTGTCAAAGATACCCAGAGAGAGACTACCTGGCCGGGCTGCTCAACCTAGAGAGAGACTACCTGGCCGGGCTGCTGCGGCGTCGCCGCTGTACGGGTCCCTGTCGTGATTTTAACACACATATCTTTAGGCGATCTTCTGCTGTCGAACGTGAGTTGGTGGAATTGGGAGCGATCGGAAATACTTCGATCCGAAAGCTACGACCACCCCAGTCAGACGACTCACCAAAAATAAATTCTGCTATACGACTTGAGCTGGCGGTGAACCTTTTTTCTTCGGGAGGGTCTAAATTTATGTGTGTGAAAAATTTAAAGAAATCGAGTTGTCAATTATTTTTCCACGACATCTTTCACCCACAAAAATTTAGGAGAGAAAAGAAGATGTGTCTGTCTCTCTCTCTCTCTCTCTCTCTGATTCAAAGATTTTTTAGCTAACGTCTTGCCCATAATCAGCAGCAATGAGCGCGCTCACGCTGTCCTGTTAAAGAAATCGAGTTGTCAATTATTTTTCCACGACATCTTTCACCCACAAAAATTTAGGAGAGAAGATATTTTTGGTGAGTCGTCTGACTGGGGTACCGTATTCCACGATGGCCGACCTGAGGTTTTGCATCCATCTAATATTTTGAGTGTGAATATTTTTCTTGTGTGTGAAAAAATATTGTATTTTTATTCTGTAATATAATAAAAACAACAAACAATAATTCTCCCTACCAACAATTCCTTTGAGACCTCTGGTGGACGCTTCTGAACTAGCGCCAGAGCTACGACTGTAGACATCAATATACACAACACCTAGGATATGCACAGTTTATCTCAATTTGTGTGTGATTCTACAAGTTTTTATTATACAGTATATGATATATGATAAGGGAAAGTCCATATGCAGCTGATACAGACTACAAACATATAAGCTGATTAACAACAAAATTGCCGGGAAAATACCTGCTGACTTTGTATTGTAAATATACATTATTTATGAATATGGGTGATTTTATAATATATAAAACAACTAAAACAAAAGCATGCATAGACCAAAGTATGTGTCAGCTACAGAAATTTCGATTAACTGCATATATTATAAAATTGTTGAAGGAGAGGGAGGGTGGACAGCTCCGCGATGTTGCTCATTTCCCACAAGGCGTCGAGGTAAACCTTGCGTTCAGCGCCTCTATCGGCCACTGTAGGCATTTATTGGTAGGGAGAATTGTATTTTTTGTCCATTTTACCGGCGAGTAGTGCCGGCGATTCTCCCGCCACTGGCGGGATTTTAAGTATTCCGTACTCAGAGTACGATTTTTTGATAGAGGCAATCATAGTTGATTTCCAGTGGTGAAAATTTGAACATACTCACCGAGGCTATGCTTCGTATATTGCGTCGTTTACCGAGGCGATGCTTCGTATTTTGCGTCGTTCACCGATGCGATGCTTCGATTGCGTCGTTAAACGAGGCCATGCTTTTTATATTACATCGAAAAATGTTGAAAAATAGCGACAAAATTAGCTTTCTTGGAAAAGCATGTGATTTTTCACACAAAAATGTAGGCGATCTTCTGCTGTCTAACGTGAGTTGGTGGGCTTTGGGAGCGATCGGAAATACTTAGATTCGAGAGCTCCGACAACCCCAGGCAGACGACTCACCAAAAATAAATTCTGCTATTCAACCTGAGTCGGCGGTGAACCTTTTTTCCGGAGGGTCTAAATTTGTGTGTGTGAAACATTTTGTCGTGGACAAATTACAAACATTTTTTTTCTCGAGAAAACGCTAAATTTTTCGAAGAGCAACTCTCCATCATTTCACGATGACGGCTGAGGAAATGTTCGAGGGCATTTCACAGGAAAATGTACCTCCCCCAATGCTTCATAAAGTGTGTTAGTCACCTAATCAATGCTTCGTACAGTACGTCGTTACACCTAGGCCATGCTTCGTATAGTACGTCATACACCTAGGTCATGCTTCGTATAGTACGTCATACACCTAGGCCATGCTTCGTATAGTACGTCATACACCTAGGTCATGCTTCGTATAGTACGTCATACACCTAGGTCATGCTTCGTATAGTACGTCATACACCTAGGTCATGCTTCGTATAGTAGTCATTTTGCAACTGGCCTGTCAGGAATATTTATATTAGGGGACATTGTGAATAGAGACTTAAATTATTGGCTCTCCATGTATGGAAAATGTTATATATCATTTTTTGTTTTCGAGAATGGCAGGGTACCGTCTAGTGCGTCTTCCATTTGGGCACGGTTGTTTCGTCCATCTGGACAGGGTACCGTCTAGGTCAGCGGTTCCCAAACTGCGGGTCATGACCCCCAAATGGGTCATGAGCCTTTTTCTGGGGGTCATGGAGGGTCCAAAATATTGAGAACATTTGATTTGCTTGTATCAAAAAAGCAAATACATCCTTCTCATTATAATACATGATTAAATCAATCCTTGTTAATAAACATTAATAAACATGTTTTGTTGTTGTTATTGCTCTCTCTGCTGTGATTAAACTTTAAAATGTATCTGCGCCATTGGAAATTAGCATTTTTTCGGAAGGCTTATAAAGGTGGGGGTCATGGTAGGTTTGGTACTACTGAAAGGGGTCACATACTGGAAAAGTTTGGGAACCGCTGGTCTAGGTGCTTCGTTTATAAAGGTATTGTCTGGTGCTTCGTTTATGTGTACAGGTTACCGGCTAGTGCTTTGAGCCAATGCTAGTTTATTATTAGGGAACATTTCTTGACTCAGGTCAGTCAGTAACTGGCCTTCGGACAGGAATCATCTACCTAACAACGAGGACACACCTTCGAGGTGTTCCAATCGTCCCCCATGGTGAAATTTCTGCCACCAGCTCCCTCTATTGCGATTACGGCCGTCGAACACAGTTTTGTTGTAAGTATACTGCATATTCGCATTTCGTCGTACTATGTTCGAGGGCATCTCACCGGGAAAATGTACCTCCCCCAGTGCTTCGTAAAGTGTGTTGCTTTTGAATTTGCTCATAGGAGTGTTTAAAACTTGAATCCTATCCTATATTTCAAAATATGAAATATGGCTAAACAATGAAAAATGGTGCGTAATTCGAAAAGTATTCGATGGATTTTTATGATTTTTTACACAGTGGTGGACATTAACACTTTGTGGCGTGCCTGGCCTACCCTCTCCGGCCTACATTGGAGGAAGTGAGCCGCGGTCTCCACCTCCCGCCTACCCTGTTAAAACCCAGTATAGTAAAACGCTCACCCATCCTACTAGGCAGCTTGGGCCAAAAAGCCTCTAGCCGCGGCCAACACAATAAAGGTATCGCTCGTTTTTCACCCACATTCACGATATTTCAGAAACTTGCTAAATAACATATTTGTATTCTCATACTCATACATACTAAATCATAGCTATTTTTTCCACTGAACATGATGGCGGTATTTAGAATATTATATCAATAATATTGGATTTTATAGAAATAAACGTGTAATGATAGTTTTAGCTTTTATATCAGTTGGTTTTCACCCATAATAATTGTTTATTTTATTTTCACACAGAATAATTGTTTACTTAATTTTATGTTTTTATTATGCATATTCGCATTTCGTCGTGCTATCCTTTATCTTGCACAAATCTTGCATCATTTTGCGTTTGAACCTGCTCATAGGAGTGTTTAAAACTTGAATTATATTTTTCAAAATATGAAATATGGCTAATTTTTTTTAAATGGGGCGTAATTCGAAAAGTACTCGAAGGATTTCTATGATTTTGTGCACAGTGGTGGACATTAACACTTTGTGGCGTGCCTGGCCTACCCTCTCCGGCCTACCTAGGAGGAAGTGAGCCGCCCTCTCCACACCACACCTCCTTCTTACTTCCTCATTCGTCTGCCTATCCCTCCATGTAACTCCGCACGCACTTCTTAAGTAATTCATTGCCACTGCTCTCACTCTTGGTCTGAGTCTCTCAAACAATGTCCATGCTACGCTTCCGTAAGTCAGCGTCGGGATTACGACACTGTCATGCAAGGACTTTTTCACTTCCATACTGACCCCCCTATTTCTTGTTACTGCTTTCAGCGTTCCTACAACCCTCTTCCCCTGTTGTACCCTCTCTCGCACTTCTTCATCCATAGTCCCATCTTTACTCAACACTCTGCCCAGATACTTAACCCTCTCGCATTTTTAGGACGCGATCGCCACCCCTCGAAGAGTGCTCGTATGACGCAATCGTGTCATAATGCCACCCATAAGTTAGAAATATTCGTGGTAAATAAGTTTATAACGCGATTTGGACGCATTTTTGGCTGGTAAGTTAGCCCTCAGTAAGTTACAAAATGAAATATCTGGCAACCCCCTAGCATCCCTGTGTGAGGAGTGCGGGGCTTTGTTTCACCAGTTGTGAGCCGGCCGCCAGTCTGTGAGGTAGTACTCCCGGACCTTTAAATCTTGTCTCGCCTCCATTGCCCGCCATGGAGCGGGTTTCAGGCTGGCAAATCTGGATTATTTATGTACCAAGGGGCAGTGTATCATCAATTTGTGGCTATGTATTTATAATTTATGTAATAATAATATATAACTCGTAATTTGTGACTTTGTGCCTCGTTGTTCGCCTCTCCATAGCCAGCCATGTGGTTTTTAGGTGGCTAGAATGGACCCAGTGGAAGTGTTGTGAACTGTGAATAATAATATTATTTATATCATTTTCGTAGGGTTTGTGTTGTAAGCATTCGTAGTCACATTCCTAACTTATGTTAGGTTTGTGATTACGAATGTAAGCTAGGCTATACGTGTGTCGTATATCTATTGCCCTAAAACCTTCATTTTCGCTTGAAAGACCAATATATTTATCAATAAATACTACCTACGAAGTATAATAAAGCTGTAATTACGAAATATAGTTGTGTTTTGCCCATTTTTGGCATTTTTGTATGCCCAATTTGGGCAAGTTTTAGTGAATACACAGTTTTATTTGAGTGAAGTAACTAACAGTGAAGTGTGGATAGATTATAAACTAATTTTTTAGACAAAAATGTCACGGTAAGTACAAATATGTCACGGTAAATAGCCTGACATAATAACATACAAGACTTTTATGCACCACTGTACACTACACTACAGCAGTGAACCTTTGGACAGCCACAGATGTCTGGGTAAAGTACCTAAGCTAATCCCATAATTACTTGCCCGCGGCGGGTCAGCACTCCTTGACCATTTACCTTTTCCTCACAGCTGGGATATTTTATATATTTAGGCATGTAGTCCATGGGACTACCCCCTAGGTCCACAGCAAGGGCAGGGCCCATAATCGAGTATTTATATAGTTATTTTTTATATATTGGGATTTATTATAGTTGTTATTTATTTTATTTATTTTATTTATATCATTTATTTTATTTATAATTTTATTTCATTTCTATATTTTTTTTTTATTGTTCCTGTTCCCCAGGGTGTCCATGGAACCACCCCCTAGGTCCAGAGCAAGAGCAGGGCCCATAATCGAGTATATATATAGTTATTTTATATATATTTTTATTTATTATACTTTTTATTTATTTTATTTATATCATTTTATTTTAGTTATAATTTTATTTCATTTAAATATATATATATATATTTTTGTATTGTTCCTGTTCCCCAGGGTGTCCACGGGACTACCCCCTAGGTCCACAGAAAGGGCAGGGCCCATAATTGAGTATTTATATAGATTGGGATTTATTATAGTTGTTATTTATTTTATTTATTTTATTTACATAATTTTATTTTATTTATAATTTTATTTCATTTATATATATTTTTTGTTATTGTTCCTGTTCCCCAGGGTGTCCATGGAACAACCCCCTAGGTCCACAGCAAGGGTAGGGCCCATAATCGAGTATTCATATAGTTATTTTTTTATATATTGGGATTTATTATAGTTTTTATTTATTTAATTTATTTAATTTATATTGTTTTATTTTATTTATAATTGTATTTCATTTATATATATTTGTTTTATTGTTCCGGTTCCCCAGGGTGTCCATGGGACCACCCCCTAGGTCCACAGCAATGGTAGGGCCCATATTCGAGTATTTATATAGTTATTTTATATATATTTGTATTTATTATAGTTTTTATTTATTTTATTTATTTTATTTATATAATATTATTTTATTTATGATTTTATTTCATTTATATATATATATTTTTTTAATTCTTCCTGTTCCCCAGGGTGTCCATGGGACTACCCCCTAGGACCACAGCAAGGGCAGGGTCCATAATCGAGTATTTCAATTGTTATTTTATATATATTTGTATTTATTATAGTTTTTATTTATTTTATTTATTTTATTTAAATCTTTTTATTTTATTTATGATTTTATTTCATTTATATATTTTTGTTGTTATTGTTCCTGTTCCCCAGGGTGTCCATGGGACCACCCCCTAGGTCCACAGCAAGGGTAGGGCCCATAATCGAGTATTTATTTAGTTATTTTTTATATATTGGGATTTATTATATTTTTTTATTTATTTTATTTATTTTATTTATATTGTTTTATTTTATTTATTATTTTATTTCATTTATATTATTTTTTTTTTATTGTTCCTGTTCCCCAGGGTGTCCATGGGACCACCCCCTAGGTCCACAGCAAGGGTAGGGCCCATAATTGAGTATGTATATAGTTATTTTTTATATATTGGGATTAATTATAGTTTTTATTTATTTTATTTATTTTATTTATATTTTTTAATTTTATTTATAATTTTATTTCATTTATATATTTTTTTTTTATTGTTTCTGTTCCCCAGGGTGTCCATGGGACCAGCCCCTAGGTCCACAGCAAGGGCAGGGTCCATAATCAAGTATTTCTGTTGTTATTTTATATATATTTTTATTTATTTGATTTTATTTATTTTATATATAAAGGTATATACCGTATATATATCATTTTTTTTCCTTGTCCCCTTCCCTGTTGTGTTGTTCCTGTTCCCCAGGGTGTCCATGGGACTACCCCTAGGTCCACAGCAAGGGCTGGGCCCATAATCGAGTATTTATAGTTATTTTTTATATATTGGGATTTATTATAGTTTGTATTTATTTTATTTATTTTATTTAAATCATTTTCTTTTATTTATAATTTTATTTCATTTATGTATTTTTTTTGTTATTGTTCCTGTTCCCCAGGGTGTCCATGGGACCACCCCCTAGGTCCACAACAAGGGCAGGGCCCGTAATCGAGTATTTATATAGTTATTTTTTATATATTGGGATTTATTATAGTTTGTATTTATTTTATTTAAATCATTTTCTTTTATTTATAATATTATTTAATATACGTATTTTTTTTGTTATTGTTCGTGTTCCCCAGGGTGTCCATGGGACCACCCCCTAGGTCCACAGCAAGGGCAGGGTCCATAATCGAGTATTTCTATTGTTATTTTATATATATTTTTATTTATATTATTTTATTTATTTTATATATAAAAGTATATACCATATATATATCATTTTTGTTCCTTGTACCATTCCCTGTTGTGTTGTTCCTGTTCCCCAGGGTGTCCATGGGACTACCACCTAGGTCCACAGCAAGGGCAGGGCCCATAATCGAGTATTTATATAGTTATTTTTTATATATTGGGATTTATTATAGTTTTTATTTATTTTATTTATATTGTTTTATTGTATTTATAATTTTATTTCATTTATATATTTTTTTGTTACTGTTCCTGTTCCCCAGGGTGTCCATAGGACCACCCCCTAGGTCCACAGCAAGGGCAGGGTCCATAATCGAGTATTTATATTGTTATTTTATATATATTTTTATTTATTTGATTTTATTTAATTTATATATAAAAGTATATACCGTATATATATATCATTTTTTTTCCTTGTCCCCTTCCCTGTTGTGTTGTTCCTGTTCCCCAGGGTGTCCATGGGACTACCCCCTAGGTCCACAGCAAGGGCAGGGCCCATAATCGTGTATTTATATAGTTATTTTATATATATTTGTATTTATTATAGTTGTTATTTATTATTATTTGTTTATTTATATTGTTTTCTTTTATTTATAATTTTATTTCATTTATATATATTTTGTTTTATTGTTCCTGTTCCCCAGGGTGTCCATGGGACCACCCCATAGGTCCACAGCAAGGGCAGGGCCCATAATCGAGTATTTCTATTGTTATTATATATATATTTGTATTTATTTGATTATATTTATTTTATATATAAAGGTATATACCGTATATATATAAAACAACATTCTTGTCCCCTTCCCTGTTGTGTTGTTCCTGTTCCCCAGGGTGTTTGGCCAAAGAGCCCCAAGGTATAAATATATTCTTATAATTCCATACTATGACTACGTCATGGTGTTCCCCAATTTGAATTACAAAATGCGGAACTATACCGTCATGAATCCATTATACTCACGTCATCTGGAATCGGATAATGCAAAACTATGAGTAAGTCATGGTGAACTATACCAACGTCATATGGATCCAGTGATGGCGAACTTGCGTCATGACAACTATCAACGTCAATTACGTTTTTCCTTTAATTATATTTCTTGGTTTCAGCATCGTACGCTAACTACTGCCTGCCGCCATACGCCAGCCTACCGCCATACGCCAGCCTACCGCCATACGCCAGCCTACCGCCATACACCAGCTGCCATGTCGGACAAGAGGGATAATAAGAAACGTTTGCGGGACTCCCAGCTGGAGGATGTAGTGAACGAGGTGCTGGACCTGACGACGACGGACGAGACGGCGAGCGAGAGTGAGTCGGACGAGTGGTCTGACGATGAGGATTGGGCTTCACCTCCGCCCAAGCGACTCCGCCTCGACGCCCCCGCCTCGGCCGATCCACCACCAGCCCCAGCAACGTCAGACGACGCACCACCACCACCAGCAGAACCAGCCCCAGCAACGACGGACGACCCACCACCACCACCACCAACTGAACCAGCCCCAGCGGATCCACCATCACCATCCATCCCATCCACATCCCATCCCATTACATCCCATCTACATCTCATCCCATCCTATCTACATCTCATCCCATCCATAACATCGCCGATTACCTCCTACCATCACCCAACTTCCCCCAACTTCCCATGTCACCTCTTCCATCCACCTCGCGTGGCGGTGCCTCATCCTTGCTTCCAGCAGGATCACCAGCCCGCAGCCCACACCTGTTTGCTACGCTACTTGCTGTGGGCACTTTGAATACCCCGCCTTCGCATGTCATGGGAACGGTCACCCCCGCAGTGTCTCCCTTCAGCGACACACCGTTGACACCCTCGGCATTTGTTCTGCCTGAGCATCGAGCCGCAATGCGTGCTGAGGTTGCTGAAGCCGCAGTGCGTGCTCAGGTTGTTGCTGAGGTGCTGCGCACAGCGTTGAATCCTCCAGCAGCAATCGAGGAGCTTCTTCCCCAAAGGCTTCCTCTTCACCATTCACCAACTGGTACAGCTGCACCAGGTTCACCAGCTCCACACCTTTCACCAGCTGGTGCAGCTGCACCAGGTTCACCAGCTCCACACCTTTCACCACTTGGTGCTGCACCAGGTTCACCGGCTTCTGCATCATCTGATGCAGAAGTCCCCCCCACTCAACCCCTCGACCTACCACCTATGCCACGCCAGAGGCCAGGTCCCCGTAGGGGGGCAGGTGGTAGGCCCAGGGGCCGCAGAGGTGTTCCTCGCGGTGGTCCTCGCGGTGGTCGTGGCCGTGCTTGCGATCCTGCCCCCGATCGTGATGCCGGTTGGACCGACACCCCCTTCGACCCCCAGCCTGATCTGTTCTCAGGGACCCCTGGCATGCAGGTTCCAAAGCCGGTGACTCCTCTCCAGTTCTTCCAGCTCTTCTTCACAAGGGAGATGCGGCAATACCTGGTATTGGAGACAAATGCTTACGCCAAGTTCGTTGACGGAGCAGCCGCTTTTTGGCACCTGTTTGGTGAGGAGGAAATGGCCAAATTCCTTGGCCTGTACTTCCTCATGGGCATCACCAAGATTCCTTCTCTGAGTCACTACTGGCGTTCAACTGTCCTTCACGACTACCCAGTATTTCGGAGAACGATGAGTAGGGCTAAGTTTCTAGCCTTGTTGAAGTATTTCCATGCTTTCAACAACAAGGCAGTCTGCAGGCAGAACAAGGACAGGCTTGTGAAGGTTCGGACGGTGATGGAATACCTACTTGAAGGCTTCAAGCTGGCATACATCCCCGCCGAAAAGCTGTCCCTTGACGAAGGCAGCCTTGGATGGAAGGGTCGCCTTTCATTCAAGGTTTACAACCCAATGAAGCCGACGAAGTACGGTGTCAAGCTGTACATCCTGGCAGAGGCGTTGACTGGCTATGTGTGGGACATTCGGGTCTACACCGGTCCGGGTACATCTCTCCAGGAGACGGTGGAGGGTCTCACGGAGTCCTTCAGAGGCCAGGGGTACAGGCTGTACATGGACAACTATTACAACTCAGTTGACCTGTGCCAGCAAATGCTCACACACAACATCTATGTGTGTGGCACCCTGCGCCTTGTACGAGGAGCTCCTAAGCGGTTGTGCGACATTGCTAAAGCAAAACAGCTTGAACGCGATGAGACATTAGCAATGAACAACGGCTTAACCATGGTCCTACTTTGGCGAGACAAGCGCATCGTCAACATGGTGTCCACTTTCCACAACCAGGACACCATCCCGAAGCTTGTCAGTTTCAAAGAGAAGGACCAACAGGGCAAGTGGCGTCGTGGACAGAGGGAGATCTTCAAACCTGTTTGCGTTGAAGACTACAACATCCACATGGGTGAGGTGGATCACTTCGACCAGATGGTCCAGTACTACCCCCTCCAGCGAAGGACGGTCAAGTGGACGAAGAAGATCACCTTCTACTTCATCCAAATGGCCCTCTTCAACGCCCATGTCCTGTACAGGAAGTGCTACCCAAGGAAGAAGATGACCTTGCTGGACTTCCAGGAGCACATCTGTACTTCCTTGCTGCACTTCAACCCTGCAGAGTGGCCTATGTCGGGGAGGCCAGTCCACCGAGCACAAGATCTGCCGCGTGACCAGCGTGAGCCACAGAGGCATGCACGCAGGCAACGGCAACCCGGTGGATCATCTGGGTCGTCCGACGACGACCATCCAGACTCCCCAGCCCCTGCTGCTCCTGACAACACTCCACCCTCTCCTGTTGCTGCTCCTGGTGGAGGCGTTGAGAGGGCACCACGTCTCGATGTCCCCTCCCCACCACCAGAACCAGATGATGCTGCTGCTGATGCTGCTGCCTCGGGGGGAAACTATGTCCTGGTTCAACCCCCCGTGGTACTAGCAGCTGATGCAGCTGCTGCTGGTGACGATGGGGAAGCAGCTCTTGAAGCTGCCAACCAACCGCCACCAGTACTGGAAGCAGCAGGAGCGGTGCGAGTCCGGAGACCTCGACCTGGAGTGGTCCCAAGGCCCCGTCCTATTGTTCTGAACCATGTCCGGTTGAACAGGGCCTTGGACCATTCTCGGCAGAGGATTCCGGCCAAGAAGCGACTCCGTTGCTATTACTGCAAAGTAATGAACGGCATTCGCAAGGACACAAGCTTCCGCTGCACGACTTGCACGGTTGCCCTCTGCATTGACGTCAACGACTGCTTCAACCTTTTCCATCGTCACAATGCAGGTGTCCTATAGTCAGGAGCCATGTGCAATCATTCATTCATTGATTCATTCATTTCTCTTCTCCATTTATCTTCTTCATTCACCCGGCTTCATTCACCCACCTTCATTCACCCACCCTCGTTCACCCACCGACATTCACCCACCGACATTCACCCACCTACATTTACCCACCTTCATCATCAAAGTGGATATAGGCCTCCTGGGGAAACCACTCTAAAAATATAACGAGTCAAATGCAGTTCCTCATAGGGTGGCTTGGAAATCTGCATATTTCTGTGGTTTGACACACCTTGTATATATATATATATATATATATATATATATATATATATATATATATATATATTGTTACGACTGAGGTTAAAATATATCAGGGCTCTTATTCATTGGACTAGTAATGGCATAAATGCTACAACGGAAAGCGCTAGATCCAACCTCTGATGTATATTCCCAGTGAACAAAGAACACAAATACTCTCCGAGTTCTATATGCAATAATAGGCAATCAAACTCTCAATAAAAGTGCGTCTACTCTAGGCTTAATGTTATGAGAAAACAGCCTATTACTACCTATAACCGAAGGTGCTTGGTTATGGTATGCAAAGTAAGGTGGTAAGAGAAGTTACAGCTTACGTTACTTTAATCAATAAATGTCAGGCACTCCTGCATGAAAGAAAGTGCACTAAAGTCCTTCAACACCAACAAGGAATCTTCTTTAAATGTTAGATGCTATAAAGATGCTCGTATCGGAAATGGAACCCAAAAAGGCAGGCAGCGGAACAATGCTCGTGCAGGCTATGCACACAAAAAGGCAGAAATATAATGCAGTCGGGGCCAAGAATATCCTAAACGCTACAACAATAATAATCGCCACGACAATGCAGTATTCCTATCAACAAAAAGAGCCTAAGTCGTTTGTGTCTCCATACATCAAACTAGGCTGCGAAATGCTTATGTAATCATAAATGGGTATGCATAAAAAGAGTAATTGGGTTAATATACTTAATGTCTACTATGATTGATAAAGTCTAGCTAGAGTCAATGATACGAGATACTGGTGCGCATGGCCTGCCGCATAGCCTAGTGCAAATCTCAAGTCTGTGCGTCAAATATTACGCTATAGGGAAGGGTAGCTCTCTTGAGAAACCTTAATACCGAAGTATTAAGTGTTCTCCTGGCGTACCTCAAAGACAAACAACGAGCTTAGAACAGTGCAGAATGGTATAGGCAAAAAGCCCTCATTCGTGCATGCTCTACTCTCAATGGCACACAGACTAGAATTTACTCAATCAACTCCAGTTCTCAGGTATGTCGTGCAGCTTTTTCCTAAAGCCAGCACTCATAGGAAACAATACCTTATAATATCAGACCCCTAGTCTAGCATTATCTAATCCAGCAGAACACTAATAATTATAGGAAGCGGTACTAAACAATATAAATGCCAACCAATGCTTCGTGATCAACTTATCTTAACAACTAACATACATGGGTTGTATCAGACCTAAACGCACAATACAACTGGCTAGCATGAAGCTGATTTTGCAGAGTTAACCAGAGGGGGTATAATATTAATAAAAGGTGGTGAAAGATATGGAAAATGAGAGATAGGCAGAGGAAAAGATTCTCAGGTGCAGTGGGAGGACAGGTATCAAAGGATAAAGAGGGATGCGTTCTAGAAACCAGATCTGAGGGAGAGAGTGGCGAGGAACCTGTATATATACCGGGACTAGTTTGCACCGCGCAGAGTAAAGCGGTAACAAGTCCTCTAGCCACTAGCAAAGAAGCTAGCAACATGGTAAGGACCTCCCTCAACCAACCCCCACGAGGCAGCCAGCCGTGACGTCATCGAGCGGGACAAAAACACTGCGCGCCCCCTCTCACTCTGTTCTACTCTCTCTCTCTCTCCCAGATTCCATCATTACTAGTTAATGATAAAACATATACTTTACAATTAAATATATAAAGCCTTGACATGGGTGAAAACAAAGAGCCTTTCTGGACTGCCCATGACACGAGCTTTCATATGAAATAAAGCACACCCTAATACATAAACTGTAGCCACATCCACTGCCCTGGCGATCCTAGAGAGTCACTGTAGGACAAGCCATGCGGTTCTAACGGAGTGGTTAACGTCACACCCCCCCCCAAGATTTTTCTCAGAGGCCCCAAGGCTCACAAAAATCTGATGGTTAGAACCCATGCTATATCTCTACTTCCCATCACCCAGCGGCAGTAAAATATCTGGCACAGTTCCTCAACAAAACATTTTACAAAATTATAACCCTCCCCAACACAAGAGGTTAAATTATATGTAGTTATGCTCCTCAAGAGCGAGCTTCTCTAGCCCAGCATTCTGAGAGGAGTGCAACTCAGAATTACTGCTATAACATACTGAAAAAATTCAACTATCAAAGAAAGAGTTTTTATTTGATTTTTATGTTTTTAATTTGTTTATTTCGGCTGCACTATAGGGGCAAGCCTAGTTTTTTCTTCTATACCAAACGCTCAACTCCTGCTTTACGACCCAATACGCTGGGCTACAACCGCGAGCCAACAAGCACCAAGCGCAAAATACTATTCAAACTAAAGCAGGAGGCTACCCGTGTGTCAATCTACCCAGGATCATATACCCTTGAAAGACAATCTGCAACCACGTTGTCACAACCGGCAATATGGCGTATGTCCAGGTTATATACCAGTAACCTTAGCGACCACCTGGTCAGCCTCATATTCCGATTGTGAAACTGGTCCAAGAACTTGAGAGGGTGATGATCTGGGTAAACTACAACGACCGGACCATAGGCTGGAACATAGACCTCGAAATGCCCCAGCGCAAGCACAACCGCCAGCAGCTCCTCCTCGACAACAGAGCAGCTCCCCTGGGCCGAATTGAACTTCTCCGAGCATAAACTAACAGGATGCTCCAGCCCATCATCGTCCTTTTCACAAGGACGGCACCAGCCCCCACACCACTAGCATCCGTTGCTAGTTGGAAAGGTAGGCTAAAGTCAGGGGTCCTGAGGATCGGGTGAGTGCACAACAGGTGTTTTACTTCTCTAAACGCCTTCTCACACTCAGGTGCCCATTTGAACTTCTTATCCTTCCAGTTATCCTCCACCTGAGCTTGACTGTCCCGTTCTCCTTCTCCACCTTGACTGCTAAACGTCATCACAGGCACAGTGAGAGGCTCAGGGGGGTGCCTCCCATACTCCTTCATGGGATTAACATGACATAACTGATTGCGCTTCCGTCTGTCTGGAGTGGCTACCAAGTAAACCAGGTCTGATAGCTCCTCAACCACCCTATAAGGACCAGTGTACTTCGCGGATAAGGGGTGACCTACAAGGGGCAGTAGAATCAACTCCTCCTGACCCACGTGAAACACCCTGAGTTCAACCTTGAGGTCGTACCTGTCCTTCCTGAGGGCCTGAGAGCTAGTCAAAATACGGCCAGCCAACTCCAGACTGCGCAACATCCGTTGTCGACTGTTGAGGACACACTTGAGCATAGAACAAGGTTTTTCTGCGCCCTCCCATACTTCTTCAACCATATGGAGAGGCCCTCTGATACGGTGTCCAAAGACGAGCTCATTAGGGCTGAATCCCAAACTCTCCCCAGGTACCTCCCGCACAGCAAACAAAACACATGGCAGGCCAAGATCCCAATCCTTCCCACTCTCAAAGCAACAACAACGAAGCACAGATTTCAAGGCTGAGTGCCATCGCTCTAACACACCCTGGCTCTCCGGATGATACGCAGATGACACAACCCCAACAATCCCATGCTGCGGCATTGCTTGAACAAAGAGGCTAGAAGTGAAGTTGGGTCCCTGGACTGAATCCCCTGCGGGTAACCATACCGGGAAAAATACACTAGCAAGCTTCGGACCACCGTCTTCGCCGACCCATTTCTCATAGGGTACGCGTCAGGGTACCTTGTCGCTACATCTCCCGACTGTGCATCACTGTCCTCCTTCAATTCTTTCGTCTTTTTAAGCCCATCCTCTGCCTTTTCAGGAACAGTTACTGGGTCTTCTCCAGACTCGAAATGTGGTCCCAATAATGAGTCCCAGAGAAGGTCCGTTGATACTAAACTCTCAACCGCATCAACTGTCAACCCCTTCTCGGTACCCTTCCTCCGCTGATATAAAGATTGTTGACCAGAATGTGACTCCCTGGATGCAAGATCTTCGGTGACAACACACGCCATAGGCTGCACCGGACATTTCTCAACCCACTCCTGCTCCTCCCTACTCACGTCGGCTGGCTTCTCGGCAACGACCAAGGGTGGAGCCTCAGAAGTAGGTCCCGCAAAGTCGTTGCCGAGAAGGAGGTCGACGCCCCCAACAGGTAACTTCTCCACAATTCCTACATCCAGGTCCCGAGTCACACCATCAACTTCCACCTTCATTCTTACAAGCGGGTATGACCTTGTCGCATTAACTCCCTGAACCATAACCACCCGCGCCGTATTGACAGGTTTACCAGTGAAATTTCTCAACAGTGTTTGCGATGCCCCAGTGTCACGCAAAATTCTCACCTCATGTCTTCTACCCCCCCACTCCACACAACCGAGTCCCCTGTGGTCACTAAAGGCATCACGGACAGGGAATAAGCCTTCCGGATCCTTCTGCACTGGCAGTGTATTTACCTCGGAAGAAATGCCTCTAGCAAACTCCGATGTCCTCTTGAACACTCCAATGCCGTGAGCAAAAGACACGGCTGCCGGAGGAGGTCGACTAGGGCACTCATTTGCCTTATGACCCCCCTGGTGGCAACTAAAACACATAAATTTCGGTTTTGGCTTATACTGTGATGTAAAAGGCCCCTGACTTTTCACATACGGTGTGGTGTATGGTTTGGATTCAGTCTTAGTTTCATGGCTCTTCTGTTTAAATGTGTCATTGTTACGGGGAGGGGGAGGATAACGGACCTTAGCACTTACATCGTACTTCTGTGAGGACCCGCAACCCCGAATCAACGACAGCCGTTGATCAGCTATTTCTGCTGCTTCGACTAGAGTTCTTGGGTTTTTCTCCTTTAAGTTCAAAGTTAGATCACCGCCCGTGCTCTTAAAGAACTGCTCCAACATCATCAACTGCTTAACTCCATCAAACGTTGTTACCTTCTCAGATCGGAGCCAGTTCCCCATAGCATCGGACAAGTCCCGGGCGTGTTCCAAAAAGGTGCTATCTCTTCCCTTAGTTACACCCCGGAACTTCAAACGGTACGTTTCTGGTTGCAGTTCGTAAGCCCTCAGGACAGCCTCCTTGAGATCCTCATACACAATACATGACTCCAAAGGAAACGCATCGTAGGCTTTAAGACCCTTGCCTATTAATCTAGAGGATACAAGTGCTGCCCATTTATTCTCTGGCCACTGGTGTTCCTGGCACTTCTTCTCAAAGCGTGCGAAAAATGTTGTTACCACACTCTCATCAAACACCGGAACCAGTTTCAATAAGTGCGAGAGAGATTGATCATGAGCACGGTTACCAGCCCCAAGTCGCTGTCCCGTTGTCTCTACTCGCGACTTCTCTACGTCCCTGTCGGCACAATACTTAGTCGACTCAGCTTGGATTTTTGCTAGCTCTATTTGCTGCTGAAGTTCACCTGCCCTTTGTTGCTGGTGACTTTTTCTCTCTTCTATCTTGGCTAATTCTATTTGCTGCTGAATCTTAGCTAATTCGAGCTGAAGCAATAATTCTGGAGATAACCCTTGAGGAGGTGAAGGTGCTACAATGTTTGAAATTACCGGTGGTCCCCCCAGGGGCGACCCACCCTGCCAGTCACCACCCACCTGTGGAAGCGTACCCGGGGTCGGCAAACTACTGGGATGGCTGGGAGTCGAATGTAGGGGAAGCATGGCCGAAGGGCTCTGAGCACTCAACCCATCTCGCTCACCAGTCACCCTGCCCAGTACACACGTTATCAAGTTATCCCTGGTCATGCTGCTAGTACCCGCATGACCGATAGCTGTGGCCAGGCATTGAAGACCGTACCGATTCACACTCACCAACCGCTCGGCAGTAACAGTCCATTGCAAAAATATCCTAGCATCCTCCTCACAGTTCACCTGATTAACCCTTTCATCCTGCTGCTGTTCCTCAGTTTCTACATGACGTACTGTGTCTCCATTCTCCTCTGATCCGGTATAAGACATGATGCTCACAAAAATTTCTCACCACAATATTCAGAAAAGAAGCACCCCAAACTCTTATACCTCAATATACACACAAAAATTCTCGGAAATACTCAAGGGCTATACTATGTTGCAAAAAAAAAAAAATTCTTGCTGATCCCCGCAAAATATTCCCCAAAACAACAAATGTTCCCTGCTTAATAAATGTAGGTTCACCAAATCCTGGCAAGGTCGCCATTTGTTACGACTGAGGTTTATCAGGGCTCTTATTCATTGGACTAGTAATGGCATAAATGCTACAACGGAAAGCGCTAGATCCAACCTCTGATGTATATTCCCAGTCAACAAAGAACACAAATACTCTCCGAGTTCTATATGCAATAATAGGCTATCAAACTCTCAATAAATGTGCGTCTACTCTAGGCTTAATGTTATGTGAAAACAGCCTATTACTACCTATAACCGAAGGTGCTTGGTTATGGTATGCAAAGTAAGGTGGTAAGAGAAGTTACAGCTTACGTTACTTTAATCAATAAATGTCAGGTACTCCTGCATGAAAGAAAGTGCACTAAAGTCCTTCAACACCAACAAGGAATCTTCTTTAAATGTTAGATGCTATAAAGATGCTCTTATCGGAAATGGAACCCAAAAAGGCAGGCAGCGGAACAATGCTCGTGCAGGCTATGCACACAAAAAGGCAGAATATATAATGCAGTCGGGGCGAAGAATATCCTAAACGCTACAACAATAATAATCGCCACAACAATGCAGTATTCCTATCAACAAAAAGAGCCTAAGTCGTTTGTGTCTCCATACATCAAACTAGGCTGCGAAATGCTTGTGTAATCATAAATGGGTATGTATAAAAAGAGTAATTGGGTTAATATACTTAATGTCTACTATGATTGATAAAGTCTAGCTAGAGTCAATGATACGATATACTGGTGCGCATGGCATGCCGCATAGCCTAGTGCAAATCTCAAGTCTGTGCGTCAAATATTACGTTATAGGGAAGGTTAGCTCTCTTGAGAAACCTTAATACCGAAGTATTAAGCGTTCTCCTGGCGTACCTCAAAGACAAACAACGAGCTTAGAACAGTGCAGAATGGTATAGGCAAAAGCCCTCATTCGTGCATGCTCTACTCTCAATGGCACACAGACTAGAATTTACTCAATCAACTCCAGTTCTCAGGTATGTCGTGCAGCTTTTTCCTAAAGCCAGCACTCATAGGAAACAATACCTTATAATATCAGACCCCTAGTCTAGCATTATCTAATCCAGCAGAACACTAATAATTATAGGAAGCGGTACTAAACAATATATATGCCAACTAATGCTTCGTGATCAACTTATCTTAACAACTAACATACATGGGTTATATCAGACCTTAACGCACAATACAACTGGCCAGCATGAAGCTGATTTTGCAGAGTTAACCAGAGGGGGTATAATATTAATAAAAGGTGGTGAAAGATATGGAAAATGAGAGAGATAGGCAGAGGAAAAGATTCTCAGGTGTAGTGCGGGAGACAGGTATCAAAGGATAAAGAGGGATGCGTTCTAGAAACCAGATGTGAGGGAGAGAGTGGCGAGGAACCTGTATATATACCGGGACTAGTTTGCTCCGCGTAGAGTAAAGCGGTAACAAGTCCTTTAGCCACTAGCAAAGAAGCTAGCAACATGGTAAGGACCTCCCTCAACCAACCCCCACGAGGCAGCCAGCCGTGATGTCATCGAGCGGGACAAAAACACTGCGCGCCCCCTCTCACTCTGTTCTACTCTCTCTCTCTCTCCCAGATCCCATCATTACTAGTTAATGATAAAACATATACTTTACAATTAAATATATAAAGCCTTGACATGGGTGAAAACAAAGAGCCTTTCTGGACTGCCCATGACACGAGCTTTCATATGAAATAAAGCACACCCTAATACATAAACTGTAGCCACATCCACTGCCCTGGCGATCCTAGGGAGCCACTGTAGGACAAGCCATGCGTTTCTAACGGAGTGGTTAACGTCACAATATATATATATATATATATATTTATGACATCTTGTATATACAGTATATATATATATATATTTATGACACCTTGTATTTATATATATATATATATATATATATATATATATATATATATATATATATTTATGACATCTTGTATATATATATATATATATATATATATATATATATATATATATATATATTTATATATTACTTTATTTGTGTGTACAATATAATTATTTCTGAATTTATTACTTGATGATAACCTGGTTTCTTGTTTTGTTTTTTCAGTGTCAACCCAGGAGCCATTTCCCTTCTCGTTGGAAAGGGTTGTGGTAAGGTAAGGTGGTCAGGTAAGTAAAATTGACAACCTTCATGACTGACATAATTGTCTTCTATGAACATTATACAATTATGGGCAAGGAAAATTATATAAAAGTGTTGTATATTGTGGCAAAGATAAACAACTGTATAAACATTCTCATTTATTTACAAAACAATAACAGTGCATGGAAACAATTGCTCATAGCTCGCGAACCAATTACGCTATATTATTTTTGTTTTCACCAGTAGAAAGAGCATAATTTTCCGATGCCGGTGATATAAACAGTTATATACGTATCCGAGCAAATAAACCAACGCCGAGGTGGGGAACAGCTCGGAACCCGGCTAGCATCGGCGGAAAAGAGACGGGTGAAGCGTAAATATTCGCATTTTGGCTCTTCATTTCAAATATCTGGGCAGTGTGTTGAGTAAAGATGGGACTATGGATGAAGAGGTGCGGGAGAGGGTACAACAGGGGAAGAGGGTTGTAGGAACGCTAAAATCAGTAACAAGAAATAGGGTGGTCAGTATGGAAGTGAAGAAGTCCTTGCATGACAGTGTGGTAATCCCGACACTGACTTACGGAAGCGAAGCATGGACGTTGGTTGAGAGACTCAGACCAAGAGTGAGAGCAGTGGAAATGAATTACTTAAGGAGTGCGAGCGGAGTTACATGGAGGGATAGACAGACTAATGAGGAAGTAAGAAGGAGTTGTGATGTGCTGGAAAGTGTGAAAAGGAACAACTTGAGATGGTTCGGCCATATGGAACGTATGGAAAGCGAGAGAATGACTAAGAGGGTGTACGAGAGCGAGGTGGAGGGACAGAGGGGGAGAGGTAGACCGAATATGAGGTGGAAGGATGGAGTGAGGAACTACATGAACGAAGGCGGTGCTGGTTGGGGGGAGGGGCGTCGACTGACTGGGGACAGAGGTGCATGGGGGCGGTTCGTTCGTGGCCACACCTTCGGGGATCACGGCGTCAGGCAATAGATAGATAGATAGATTTCAAATATTCATAGCGCAAAAAGTATTTGTCCTAGGAACTTCTAGTTTGTTTTATACTCATCAGCTTATTTACCGTATTCATACAGCCTAAATTTAAAACCATACACTTCGTAGCAACGAAATAAATCGAAAATGTTATAAACCATATTAATCAAAATCATTATTTTTTTTCGGTCACTGCTTGAGAACTATTGAAGATAAACAATTTCTGTTTACAGATTTGGAAAGAAGAGAAACAATACTATTATTTGAGCAAAAAAAAATATATATGGTCATCACTCACAATTTAGAGCTAGGACGGTGTGAAGACAATTGCATGGGAAATAATTGTATTCCGGACTCATTTACACTTTCATATTTTGATTTATTTAAAACAATTTTTTTTTTATCATGTAATATAAATATTCCTCTTTCCATTGACATATGATACATCACAATAAACAGCATTCTGGTGGATGAAAATACAGAAAAACACAAGGCTTCGAAAACTCACCCAGCCTGATATTTCATGGCAAATTAGAGAAGGCCTTACCATAAGTTACACATTTAAGTTACCGAATGCGAGAGGGTTAAGTTACAGAATGAGAGAGGGTTAAAAGAGTTGACGATGTCCATGGCCTGATCGTTCAGCTTCACCTCACACTCTGTGACTTCACCCATTTCGAAGACCATAACCTTGCTCTTTCCAGCATTTACCTTCAAATTCCGTTTTTCACACACTGTTCCAAACTCATTTACCAGACCCTGCAACTCCCATTCATTATCACTCATCAGAACTGTATCATCCGCAAATAGCAGTATAGGTAGCTTCCACTCAATTCCCTCCCTTTTCAGCGATTTACCAACATCCACAGGCTCTTGATAGTATTTATTTCATGACTCCATCCATATATACAGTAAACAACCACGGGGACATCACACACCCCTGTTTCAAACCAACATTCAGGTCAAAGAACTCGCTCTGCTCACTCTCCACACGTACTGCCACCTTTGCACCCTCATACATGCTCTTCACTGCTTTCAGCCACTTGCCATCTACTCCGTATATTCTAAGTACTTTCCACAAACCTTCTCTATCCACTCTGCCATAGGCCTTCTCCAAGTCCATAAAGGCAACATACACCTTTTGTTTCTTCTCCAGATATTTCTCCACCACACACTTCAGGGTAAAAATCAGATCTACACATCCTCTTCCCTTCCTAAAACCTCCCTGCTCGTCGCCTATCCATTTCTCCTTTCTCACTCTCACTCTCTCAATCACTACCCTACTGTATACCTACCCTACTACGCTTAGAAGACCTATTCCTCGGTGGTTACCACACACTCCTCTTTCCCTTTTGTCCTTATATAGGGGGACTATTATGCCAGTCTTCCAGTCATCGGGTACACTCCCCTTCTTCCATGCTATTTTGCACATTTTCCATACCCCTTCGATCACTATCTCACCGCCATATCTCAACATTTCTCCACACACTCCATCTGTTCTTGGTGCTTTCCCCAACTTCACTCTTGTCATGGCTTCCCACACTTCTGACCTCCTGATCCCCACCTCCTCCTCCACTACTTCTCTTCTTCTCCCTCCCATACCATATCCAACTATGTTTGCTGGCTCTTCATTCCTTACATTTAGCAACTCATTGAAGTACTCCCTCCATCTTTCGACTCTCTCCTGCTTCTCGGCTAGCATTCTCCCATTCTTATCTTTCACACCCTTACTGTTTCCCTTGCCACCTTCCCTAACTTTCTTGACTTCTTTCCTGAACAGTTTCTTACTCTCCCTCCATTTTACACTCTGATACCTTCCAAATTCCTCATCTACTCTCCTCTTACTTTCCTTCACTACTCTCTTCACCACCCTCTTTCTTCCACATACCTGGCTCGTTTCTGTCTCTCGAAATCTTCATTCACTCTACTACACAACCACTCTCTATATGCTTTCTTCTTTTCTTCCACAGCTATCTTTACTTCTTCTGTCCACCATGCTGTACCTTTCACTCCCCTCCCTCTTCTCCTCACTCCACACCCCTCCTCACATGCTGCACAGATCTCATCCTTAAACACCTTGCTCATCTCTTCCACTTCCTCCATAACTTCCAGGTCGAACCCACCCAGTCGTCTTTCTACTGCTCTCCTATACTCTTCCCTGATTTCCTCCTCCTGTAACCTCTCCACCCTCCTCACCATTCCACCTTCCTATCGCCTCCCTCCAGCTCTCCTCACCCACTTCTTTTGTATCCTAACCTTAGCTACTACTACATAATGATCCAACAGATCCCCTCCAATACCCCTATACACACTAGCATCCATCACAGATTTCTTCATTCGTTCATCGACACATACATAATCAATCAATGACCTTCTTTCAACCACTGTCTTATCCTTCATGATCACCCGTTTCCACATGTACCTGTGGATCATCCTGTGTCGAAAGAAGGTGTTGGCTATCCACAGCCTCCTCCCCACACATACGTCTACAAGTGCACTACCATTCCCATTCACCTCTGATGGTACCCCCCACCCTCCCACCACTCCCTCGACTTTCCTATCACCCACCTTACCATTCATATCCCCAATCAGAAATATTCTTTCGTTCTTGTCAAACTTCTCCAGGCGCGCCTCTGCATTCATCCAGAACTCCTCTTTCTTGCTTTCAAGTTGATCCTCTGTCGGGGCATACACACACACACACTCACCCACGTTTGTATTCCTATTTTAATTCTCACCCACACCATCCATGAACCCACAGACCCATACTCTCTTACACATTCCTTCCATGTGTAATACTTGCGATGTGTTATATGTTTAGGATCCTAATAATTGTACAGTAATATAGTATTTCAAAGAATTTTCCTTTCCTACACAGAACTAACAGAAGAGAGGATTGATGAATTAAAAAAGCTGGTACTTCAAAGTCTACATGACCGAGTACATGCAAGGAAGCACCTCTCTCTTCAGCATAGATGACAACTGGACGAAGAGATCGATCGTGTCCGCAAAACTAAGACTTTACGGATTATTAACCTTTTATACGACCACGAAATAGAAAAGAAAACAACTGAACTAGATGAACTGAAGAAAAAGAAAGACCGAGAAAAAATACTACACTCCTGCAGTGGCAGTGTGCAAGAAACCTTCTAAATGCAAACAAAGGCCGAAATCATAAATATCCCAGAGTGATCTGCAAGACAACAAAGACACCTGGCAGACCATGCCCAGTCGCCGGTTGCTACAGCGAATCAGTCAACCTACAGAAGCACATGGGCATTTGCCACTCGTACCTAACTAACGACGATAGAGAGAATGTTTTGCCTGCAGCGAGTAGGTTCTCTTGGAAAAGGTCCCTGCCACCAAGAAATGCAAACAAAAAAAACTATATGATTGTCCCTTCTGCTCAAAATCAGTTAAACGGATCGATATGCATTTAAGAAATGTTCACAAAAAAAAAAAAGTCTCATTGGAATACCAGGAACTCCTCAGACACGTACATAAGGTTTGCTTTCCATAATTTGTTACGACCGGCACTACGAAATAAACAAGGGCACTTAAGAATGGACTAGAAGATAGGCTATATCTGCAACAACGGTACGCTAATTCCAAACCCTCGAACTATTACGCCGGCGAACAAAACACTTAAACCCTCCAGAGTTAATCTACTGGATAACGGGGTATCAATTAACTGGGTTTAGTGCACTTCTACAAAGGCTTTCCGGTGACGGCAAAGCCTACTCACAACAGGAGTACTTTACGTTAATAAAATCCTCTCAAGTAATAACAATGCTTAAATAAATTACAAAAAGATTTAATAAAGGAGTATATGCTTACGTTAACTTTAGTGTGAGTCTGTACTCACCAATAAACTCTTCAATGCTCTATGAAAACACTGGAAGTCTAGTCCTACAGCAATCAGATAAAGAATCTTCTGAAAACGTCTGATGCTCTATGATGTTCGTCAATATAAAACAGAAATAATGCAGGGGCAGGACACCAAAGCGTGTATCTTAAATACACCAACAAGTAGGATACATATATATAAAACAAGGGAGTGCAACAACTCTGTGACAGCACTAATAATAGCCACTCAAAACAGTACTTCCTTAGCCAACATAACAGCCAAACTGGGTTGTGCACTATGCATCAACCTAGGCTAAAATAAGGTGTGAATAATTCCTAAAGCATACGCAGTTAAAGTTAATAAACACAATGCTGTCTTTTTCATTAATAAAGTCTAGCAGTGGTATAAAAGGTACAAGGAACCTAGGCAGAGCGCAAGCATGCTCGTAGCCTACTGTCTCCCCTTGAACAGATTTCCCTTATGTTACGGTAAGTGACTAGGAGGCTCTCTTGGTAAGTCCAGATCTCAAGTATCTGGTCTTACCCTGGCGCTCCACAAAGGTCAACAAAATGAGGTAGCAAGCATAAAAGTAAGAGTAGGCAAAAGCCCTTCACTTGTATACAGCTACACTCGCAAAGGACAAATATGCACAAGGGTTACAGGCTACCTAGCTTCGTCGAAGTCGTACAGGCTCTGACTTGCCACATACATAACTCAGACAACGACCAAAGATACCCTCCACTGTCTAGCATTAAATAGTAGGAAAGGACAGCTCAATAATTAGAAGCACCCCAATACTATGCTACCATGTGACTATGAGTCTAATAATCCCTAAAGCTAGTGCAAAACATATATGTGAGAACTGGTGCTGGTAATACGACTGGCTGACTATGGAAGTCGTATGCAGAACAAGAAGGGATAAGTAATTGAATAAAGATAAGAAGTATTGGAAAAGAAGAAGTTCAGAGAGAGAAACAGTAGTACAGGGGGTTAGATTGGGGACAGATTGCAAGGGACTTCTAGGACCAAGCACGCCATGCCAAGCTCTGAAGGAGACACGCGGGTAGGAGCCCACACCTTCTTACCAGGACAGCGGCCTCCAATCACAGACGACTACGTCATGAAGAGCAGGCGTCATATGATGCGTCAGGCCCGCCGGCCAATCACGAGCGGGTGGCCCCGCCTAAGAAAGGAATGCGCACGTACATACACACGCACATACTACCACCCCGCTCTCGCCTCTCTCTCCCCTCAGTAACTTCACACAACATATCTTATACTCTATCAATGATATCAAATTCTTCCAAGTGTCACAGACAAGAATAAAGACCACCACTGATCTGTCTGTGACAACATGAACACTAAGAAAGAAAGAACATCGTTCTACGATTATTATAGCCCATTTCACTGCCCTGGCGAGCGCTAGCAAGTTACGAGTGCATTCTGGCAAGCTGGCCAGCGTAACACCCCGCCCAAGATGTGGGACGTTTCAGCCTCAGGTGAACTCCACATCTGACCTGACAGAATGCCCACCAACCCCGCATCACCCAGCTACTCTCCCAAGTTGTGAAAAGAAGGCACAATCACAAACATAAAACACTTTATTATGAACAAAAAAATCTACACAACACTTCCCCAAAATAATAGTAACACTTTGACAATATTACGCTCAACGAGCAATTCTATCCATTTCTCCTTTCTCAGAAATCTCCATCTTAGGAGATTTCAACGTTCACCACCGCCATTGGCTCTCCTCTCACACTACTGATCCACCTGGTGAACAAGCCTACGTCTTTTCTATCCTAAATGACCTAGAGCAGTTAGTTCAGCAACCAACCCGTATCCCGGATCGCATCGGAGATCGGCCCAACATTCTTGACCTGTTTCTAACTTCTAACCCTTCTTCTTATACTGTCGATCTTTTCTCTCCTTTGGGCTCCTCCGACCATAAACTTATCTCTGTCACCTGTCCTATCTCTCCAGTACAGCCACCCGATCCTCCTAGCCGGCGGCGCTTGTGGCACTTTGGCGCTGCCGACTGGGAGCTCTTCGGCAGTACTTCTTTGATTTCCCATGGAATTATTTCTGCTTCCATGGCCGAGGACCCTCGGAGAGTGCTGAACGCATTACCGAGATAATCCTATCGGGCATGGAAGCATACATTCCATTCTCTTTCTCTCAGACTAATGCTAAAAAATCTTGGTTTACTCACGCCTGTTCTACTGCTGTCCGCAATAAGGAGGAAGCATTCAAACGGTACCGACGCCTTAAAACTCAAGACTCTCATTCTTCATATGTTTCTGCCCGGAATCAAGCCAAATCTGTTCTTCGACTTGCCAAACACTCTTTCATCAATAAATGCACTGAACTATCCAACTCTAGCTCTTCCCAAGCTTTCTGGCATCTAGCCAAAAACCTCTCCAACAATTTCTCTTCCTCGTCTTTCCCTCCCCTTTCCCACTCTGATGGCACAACCATCACTTCTTCCTCTGACAAAGCTAAATTCTTCGCTCAAACTTTTGCTAGAAACTCCACCTTGGATGATTCCGGTGCTATTCCTCCCTCTCCGCCCTCCTCTCTCTTACTTATGCCTAATATCCTAATCTCTTCTAAAGATGTACTTTCTACCCTCTCTGGGCTTAACACTAATAAGGCGTACGGTCCGGACGGTGTTCCTCCTGTTGTTCTCAAAAACTGTGCTTCCGTGCTGACTCCCTGCCTAGGCAAACTCTTTCGTCTGTATCCTCTAACGTCTTCCCTTCATGCTGGAAGTTTGCTCACATTCAATCTGTCCCAAAGAAGGGTGACCGCTCTCAACCCTCCAACTATCGTCCAATTGCTCTTATCTCTTGTCTTTCTAAAGTTTTTGAAACTATTCTTGCTTCCAAATTTCTTAAGCATTTCTCTTCTCATAATCTGCTCTCAGATCGCCAGTATGGCTTCCTTAAGGGTCGCTCTACTGGTGATCTTCTTTCATATCTTACTAACTCTTGGTCATCCTCCTTTCGGGACTTCGGTGAGACTTTTTCTATTGCACTAGACATATCGAAAGCCTTCGATAGAGTCTGGCATAAATCTTTAATTTCTAAACTACCCTCCTTCGGTTTCTATCCCTCCATCTGTGCCTTTGTCTCTAATTTCCTTTCCGGCCGTTCCATAGCCGCGGTTGTGGACGGCCATTGTTCACTTCCTCACCCTATAAACTCTGGTGTTCCTCAGGGCTCTGTCCTATCTCCTATTCTCTTTCTAATTTTATAAATGATCTCCTTAACTGTACCTTAATTCCCATCCATTCATACGCAGACGACTCAACCTTGCACTACTCCATTAGTTTTTCAGAACGCCCCAGCCAGCAATCCCTCAACGACAAACGTAATGAAGCCATAGAACTCTTAAATTCTGATCTAAATACTATTTCCAATTGGGGCAGAGAAAACCTTGTTAACTTTAATGCTTCCAAAACCCAATTTCTCCATCTATCTACCCGTCAGGATCTCCCAGCGGACTATCCCTTATTCTTCAACAATACAAAAATCAACCCTTCATCTTCTCTCAATATTCTTGGTGTCTCTTTTTCTTCTGCTCTCATTTGGAAGGACCATATTACCAGTCTTGCTAAGGCAGCCTCCCAGAAGCTGGGTGTGCTCAACCGCCTTAGGGGGTTCTTTTCCCCTGCACAGCTTCTTGCTCTGTACAGGGGCATAGTGCGCCCTTGTATTGAGTATTGTTCACATGTGTGGGAGGTTCCTCTCACACCGCTCTCCTAGACAAAGTTGAAAGGAAGGCCTTTCGTATCATTAACTCCCTTCCACTCACCAACTCTCTGCAATCTCTCTCTCTCCGCCGCAATGTTGCATCTCTCTCGCTATTCTATCGCTACTATAATAATCAGTGTTCCTCAGAGCTATCCCAGTGCATACCACCTCCTTTACGTAGGGCACGTGGTACCCGTCTTGCAACTCAATCCCACCCCTACTCTGTGCAACTCTCCAACCCAAGAGTGAAATGTTACTCTCAAACTTTCTTCTACTCTACAGCTGAGCTCTGGAACTCTCTCCCAGAATCAGTCTTTCCCTCTTCCTATGACTTAAATTGCTTCAAAATCCGTGTGTCCAGGCATTTTGGCTCGAACGTCCCTTGATTTTGGCCCTGTCACTCTTTCAACTATGGGGGAGGCACTCGCTATAGGCAGTTATGCCTTTTGCCTCCCTCAATCACATAGAAAAAAAAAAAAAAAAAAAAAATCACCTAGCCTAGCCTACTAAGACAAAACTCAGAGTGTCTTAGATTCTTGCTGTAACATACTGCACTTATATACTATCAAAAAGAAAGAGTTTTTATGTGAGGTTTTTATATTTTTTTATAGTGTTTTTGGCGGCTTTGCACTACACGGGCAAGCCTAATTTTTCTCCTCTCAAACCAACACTGACTGAACGGCGAGGGTTCTCCTTAAAACATACCCTCCCGTGACAAACAATCAGCCAGAACATTATCAGTGCCTTTAACATGCCACACATCCAACTTGTGTTCCGGCAGCAAAACAACACCTGACACTGATAAACTTCCCAGTCCATCACAAGACTGGCACTTCTCTTCTCTCTCTCCGGCAATGGGGCCTGCCAATAACCTTTCACTATTTCCACCTTAGTGATAAACGAGGCAGCCCCAATGCGGTCTATGGGGTCGTCAACTCTGGGTAATGGATAGGCGTCTGTCAGGGATAATGCACCAACACTCTTGCAATCAACACAAACACGGATCTTGCCACTTAACTCAGGTTGCAAAGTTACTGGCAACGACCACTCACGATATCCTTTATCCCTCAGACCCTTCTCCAACATGAAGACTAGCTCTGCTTTCACGACAGGCTGTTGAGCAGGATTTATACGGTAGGGAGCCAATTTGAGCCTTGCACTGTCTCCAGCCTCCATGTCCGGTTCTACCCCGTACATCAGGCCTGGAGAATCAACAAACATGCGGACGTACTGCCACAGCCTAGTAAACAACTTCTCTTGGCACTCAGGAACAAGAGGTTGCAACTTATCTTACAGAACAACATGCCTAGTGCCCTCCCACAACCCAGCCGAGACCATAGTTTCTACACCATAGTCTCCCTCCTTCTCCACCTTTGTCCCTAGAACAGCCAGGTCATGAGAGGGACAATCTGTACCACCTGTGCAGTCACTCCCATAGTTCATAATTGCTAAGGCTTCCCCGCCGATACCGTACCTGCGCACCTCCGCATTCCTTGCGACTACACCTGCCGGCGCAGCATCACCGCCTTCAGCGCCACGGCCAGATACAGTCGGTCTATGGTAGGGCTGTTGCATTCGACTAGAGCAGCATTGGGAGGCTATGCGACGACCGGGCGCATCCACTCCACAGCCAACCTCACCAATCTGCTCAATGTCCTGATTCTGACCACCACCCTTAGCAGCCATGGGTCGACCCTGACCTGACAACCATGCCAAAGCCTCGTCGTCCACCTTGAACCACTGAAACAACGAGGCCAACGGTTTACTAACACTCAAGTGACCTGTCAGCAGAACATCGTGCACCGCATGAGTGGTGAGGCCTGGGTGCTCGGCACAAACAGTGGGGTATGAACAGAGCAGGGGCTGGATCGCTGCACGCTGCTGCTCAGGCAGGTGCTCAAGCGCTTCCACAGGCACCTGACTCGTGTCCCCCTCCCACTGCTCCGCCGAGAAATGACAATCCCAACTTTCCTCCACCTGTGCCCCACTGCCCCCCTTTCCTTCTCCACCTTGGCCGCTGCAGACCAACACAGGGACAGTAGGCTGCTCAGGTGGTTGCCTCACAAACTCCTTTAACAGGTTCACATGACATGCTTCCCCGTCCTCATCGAGTTCAATAGCCCCGTTCCCACAACTCTCAAGACTAAGATCTTCTAGTTGTACCTGGGAACTACTCTGTCGCGGAGTGCCATCATACCCTACCATGTCACTAGGGGGGACAGGTTCTGGGGCCACTCCGGAGCTCAACATTGGTTCAAGTACCGAGTCACCAAGGAGTGTCGCTGGGTCCAAACTCTCAACCCGACCACCAGCCTCAACTTTCTCCTTCCGACCCTTCCTCCGCTGGTCTGAAACTTGGGTACTAGGCTGTGACACCTGAGCGGACTGAGATCTCTCGAGCCCCTCTTGCCCCTCACTACTCGTGTCGGCCGCCCTCTCGGCAACGACTAAGGGTGGAACCTTGGAAGTGAGCACCGCAAAGTCATTACCGAGAAAGAGGTCGACCCCCTCAACTGGCAATTTCTCCACAACACCCACATCCAACTCCTGTGTCACACCGTCCACCTCAAGCTCCACTCTGACCAGCGGGTAAGACCGCGTAGCATTGATACCTTGAACCACCACAACCCGAGCCGCGTTAATAGGCTTGCCAGTGAAGTTCTTAACAAGTGTCTGGGAAGCGCCCGTATCACGCAGCAACTCAAGCCTATGCTCCACACCAGCCCACATCACAGTGCCGTGCCCCCTATGACCACAAAAAGCATCTCGGACGGGTGACGACCCCTCCTGCTGCTTCTGCACCGACTGTGACTTCGCAACCGACATATTACCCCGGGCAAACGGGGAAGACCTCAAAGATACACCGATGTTGCTCACTAGTGACACCACTGCTGTAGGCGGTGTGCTCGGACATGAGCGCGCAATATGCCCCTTCTCATGACACTTGAAACACTCCACTTCGCTCTTGGACTTCCTCTGAGGTGAGGAAGGGCCCTGGCCTTTCTTTAACGGGAAGGGTTTCGACTTGGGATCAAAATTGGCACCAGTACTCTTAAATGGGTAATTTGTTGTGTCATTAATTCGAGGGGGGTGGAGTGGTACGCCCATGGTTACCTGGCTCAGCTCTCTGTGCAGACCCGCACCCACGAATCAATGACACCCTAAGGTCAGCCAGCTCAGCCGCCTTCTGCAGAGTTTTTGGTTGCTTTTCTTTCAGGTTAACCTCTCGGCTGCGCATGGGGGGTATGAGACACCACATTCCTGTGCTGACGTATTTGAGCTGTTCCCATCACTAACATCGTTATTTTACCATAAATAGCATTAATACTTATCCATATGCGCCTATTATAGGTTGATTATAAAGGTATTAACCTGTTACAACAATAAAACAGGTGGAAACAGCGTTTGGATGGTCAAAATCGGCGATACTGGCCGGGAGTTACATAATGTATGGCTGAGGCAACCTCCCTTCCCACCACTTTTCCCCACGTCTGGAGAGATACTGTCGATCGATACTCTCTCTCTCTCTCTTGCACTCGCTTGCTAACAGTGATGACAATGCCCTGCTTGCAACTCGCTAATGTTAGCACGAAAATAGTCCACAGAATAAGGGAATAACAGGGAAAATAGGTGATAACTGAAGGAGGTGAGGAAAGTGGGGAAGGAGGGGAGGTGGAGGAGTGATATTTGGCATGGCCCAGGGGCAATAAAAAAAAAAAAAAAAAAAAAAAAAATGTTGGGGGTGTTTTAAACCGTCCAGCCCCGGCTAGTTTTGTAATGTTTGTTCACCAGAACCCGGCCGGTTTTCAAAAAATGGTTTTATTCCAGAAACAATAGCGAAGGGGTTAGGAATGAAGGAAAAACCACGAAAAACCGCTCAAAAAGCTTAAAGAATGGTCCTACAGAGCCCCCGAAAACGTATTTTACAAGAGTAAAAAATTGAAGGCAATTACCCCAAAAAAACAGGTTATTGCGCGCTCACGTGCACGCACATGGACTTTGAGAGTTTTCAACCATCGGCACGGTTGCGTGGGATACGTACACAGTTCCCATACAAATCTGAGCCCCCTTGAGTGGCTACACCTGAGGTTACGGTCGGCGCAATTAGGGTGACGCGCCAGGCGCGTCTCTGGGGCTGTGCGTTACATACATCGCCGACGCGCCAGTCGCGTCGCTGGGGCTGTACGGGTTAAATGGATTTTTGTATAGCCTTACTCTTAAGAGTCTTCCCGCAGTCCGCCGGGGGAACTCTTATGAGTCTTCCGGCAGTTCCCGGGTTAAGAGTCAAGTCATTGCCAGTACATTTAAAAAATGCTCTAACAACACTAATTGCATTACTGCATCAAAAGTAGTTGCCTTTTCCGACCTCAACCAATTTTTAAATGCATCTGACAGCTCTCTAGCGTATTCCTGGAAAGTACTCTCCTTTCTTTTTGGAACACCCCTAAACTTCAGCCTATAGGTCTCTGGCTGTATCTCATACGCCCTCAGGACAGCCTCTTTCAACGCCTCATAATTCACGCAGGAATCTAGGGGCAAAGCATCGTACGCCTTGAGTGCTTTCCCCGTCAATCGTGATGAAACAAGAGCTGCCCACTTCTCCTCGGGCGATTGGTGCTCCCGGCACTTTTTCTCAAAACGGAGAAAGAATTCTGTAACTCCTAACTCATCAAACACTGGAACCAACTTTAGTAGGTGCGACAGGGACTGGTCAGGGCTCAACCCCCCTGGACGACCCGGTTCCTCGTCACCTCTACACAAGTTTTCTCTAGGTCAATATCGGCACAATACCTTGCAGACTCATACTTGAGCTCAGCCTCATGCTTTCGCTGCTCGAGCTCAGCCTCATGCTTCCACTGCTCGAGCTCAGCCTGTCGCTCCTGCTGCTTGAGCTCGGCCTGTCTCTCCTGCTGCTTAAGTTTGGCGAGCTCGAGCTGAAACATCATCTCAGGAGACAACCCTTGAGGAGGGGGTGCTACTACCGGGGATCCACCCAGTGAGTCACTTAGAGGCATACCCAACCGCCAGCGGGCCTCGGCCTGCGGAACGTACTCGGCTCCGGAACCCGAAGGGGTGCCACGATAGGAGTTGAGTGGAATGGGGGCTGGGACGAAGGTGCCCCAGCCCCTGCTCCACCCGAACCCCCATGCACCCCACCCAGCACACAGGTAACCAGCTCACTTCTCGACAAACCGCTAGTACCGGAAAACCCTAAGACCGTGGCTACACACTGCAGTCCATACCGGTCTAGCCCCGACACACGGTCCGCCGACACAGGCTCCTCCAAAAAAATCCGAGCATCCTCCTCATTGTTCACCACCCGAACGCCGTTAAACAACTCCACCTTCTCCACCTCCTCGCCTGTCTCTCGCACTATGCCCTCAGTATGCTCAGACCCGTCCAGTGACATGATGGAGTCAACAACAAAAATTCTCAAGTCAAGACAAAAATAGCCAAACTCTCGCGTAGCATTATTCACCAAAAATATTCGAAAATGTTCTTGAGTGCAATACTAGGTCACCAATAAACTTCAACAAGTTCTATATATCCTCAAAACAATGTCCACTGCCAACAATGCGAGAAATAAATTCAACCCCAAATGGCAAAAAGATTTCTCCAAAAAAAACCTGCAATATTCAGTTCACTATATACTGGACTAAGGTCGCCATTTGTTACAACTGGCACTACGAAATAAACAAGGGCACTTAAGAATGGACTAGAAGATAGGCTATATCTGCAACAACGGTACGCTAATTCCAAACCCTCGAACTATGACGCCGGTGAACAAAACACTTAAACCCTCCAGAGTTAATCTACTGGATAACGGGGTATCAATTAACTGGGTTTAGTGCACTTCTACAAAGGCTTTCCGGTGACGGCAAAGCCTACTCACAACAGTAGTACTTTACGTTAATAAAATGCTCTCAAGTAATAACAATGCTTAAATAAACTATAACAAGATTTAATAAAGGAGTATATGCTTACGTTAACTTTAGTGTGAGTCTGTACTCACCACTAAACTCTTCAATGCTCTATGAAAACACTGGAAGTCTAGTCCTATAGCAATCAGATAAAGAATCTTCTGAAAACGTCTGATGCTCTAAGATGCTCGTCAATATAGAACAGAAATAATGCAGGGGCAGGACACCAAAGTGTGTATCTTAAATACACCAACAAGTAGGATACATATACAGTATATAAAACAAGGGAGTGCAACAACTCTGTGACAGCACTAATAATAGCCACTCAAAACAGTACTTCCTTAGCCAACGTAACAGCCAAACTGGGTTGTGCACTATGCATCAACCTAGGCTAAAATAAGGCGTGAATAATTCCTAAAGCATACACAGTTAAAGTTAATAAACACAATGCTGTCTTTCTCACTAATAAAGTCTAGCAGTGGCATAAAAGGTACAAGGAACCTAGGCAGAGCGCAAGCATGCTCGTAGCCTACTGTCTCCCCTTGAACAGATTTCCCTTATGTTACGGTAAGTGACTAGGAGGCTCTCTTGGTATGTCCAGATCTCAAGTATCTGGTCTTACCCTGGCGCTCCACAAAGGTAAACAAAATGAGGTAGCAAGCATAAATGTAAGAGTAAGTATACTGCTACACTCGCAAAGGACAAATATGCACAAGGGTTACAGGCTACCTAGCTTCGTCGAAGTCGTACAGGCTCTGACTTGCCACATACATAACTCAGACAACGACCAAAGATACCCTCCACTGTCTAGCATTAAATAGTAGGAAAGGACAGCTCAATAATTAGAAGCACCCCAATACTATGCTACCATGTGACTATGACTCTGATAATCCCTAAAGCTAGTGCAAAACTGTCAAAACATATATGTGAGAACTGGTGCTGGTAATACGACTGGCCGACTATGGAAGTCGTATGCAGAACCAGAAGGGATAATTAATTGAATAAAGATAAGAAGTATTGGAAAAGAAGAAGTTCAGAGAGAGAAACAGTAGTACAGGGGGTAGATTGGGGACAGATTGCATGGGACTTCTAGGACCAAGCACGCCATGCCAAGCTCTGAAGGAGACACGCGGGTAGGAGCCCGCACCTCCTTACCAGGACAGCGGCCTCCAATCACAGACAACTACGTCATGAAGAGCAGGCGTCATATGACGCGTCAGGCCCGCCGGCCAATCACGAGCGGGTGGCCCCGCCTAAGAAAGGAATGCGCACGTACATACACACGCACATACTACCACCCCGCTCTCGCCTCTCTCTCTCCTCAGTAACTTCACACAACATATCTTATACTCTATCAATGATATAAAATACTTCCAAGTGTCACAGACAAGAATAAAGACCACCACTGATCTGTCTGTGACAACATGAACACTAAGAAAGAAAGAACATCGTTCTACGATTATTATAGCCCATTTCACTGCCCTGGCGAGCGCTAGCGAGTTACGAGTGCATTCTGGCAAGCTGGCCAGCGTAACAAATTCAATTATTTTCTTAACACCTTAAGAGCGGCCTATGCGGTTTATTTATATGTACCGCCCAGCGGGGTGTTTTTAGCCAAAATAGGGCTGTTTACGTGATCATTTTCATGCCTAAATAAGACCCAGAACGTAAAACAAGTATCTATCCCTGAAAGGGCATAAACAGAGCTTTCGAATGACACCATAACGATCCTTTTAAGATGGCTAGTTTTCTTGCAATAACCGTGCAACGCGAGTGCAAAAAGCATGTAATTAGGCACTTTCCCCATACAATTCCTTATATAGCGAGTGAGAGAGGTAGGAGGGAGGTGAGATTCGTGTCAGTAGGTTCGCCGCGGTGGTCTGGAGCAGTCATACGCTCGCTACTCTCCTGCCACCACTTGTCTCTCTCTCTCAGCAACATTACGTGCTGAAATTGCCACTCGAGTTATGTCGAGCGCCGCCACATAGTCCAGCTTTATTTAACTCGACTTATGTGGTGAGCCGCTAATTAAGGGTTAATAATATTTGCCAAATATTAACACCTTACGAGCGGCCTATGCGGTTTATTTATGTGTACCGCACAGCGGGGTGTTTTTAGCCAAAATAGGGCTGTTTACGTGATCATTTTCATGCCTAAATAAGACCCAGAACGTAAAACAAGTACCTATCCCTGAAAGGGCATAAACAGAGCTTTCGAATGACACCATAACGATCCTTGTATGATGGATAGTTTTCTTGCAATAACCGTGCAACGCGAGTGCAAAAAGCAGGTAATTCGGTACTTTCGGTACATAATTGAGTATGTAGCGAGTGAGAGAGGGAGGAGGGAGCTGAGATTTGTGTCAGTAGGTTCGCCGCGGTGGTCTGGAGCAGTCATACGCTCGCTAGTCTCCTGCCACCACTTGTCTCTCTCTCTCAGCCACATTACGTGCTGAAATTGCCACTCGAGTTATGTCGAGCGCCGCCACATAATCCAGCTTTATTTAACTCGACTTATGTTGCTCGCCGCTAATTAAGGGTTAAAGAAATAAAAGCAATTCATTTTAAATTAAAGAAACATTGTAATGCATTTGTAAATAAGTATATGCCAACTAAAACAGTACAACTTTTATTGTATATATTTTGAATCATTAATTAGACATATTTCACATGAACATTGAACTATTTTGCTGAAAAATAAAGCAACGTCACCTGCCGAAGTTAAGGATGTACCCATAGTAGCTGGCACCATAGCTATCACCGAGAATGACCACGTCAAAATGTTTTTTAAGGAGTACGAGGCTTACCTAGAAGACACACAGCCAATGAAAACAGTGACAGTCAAGAAAAAAAAGCCGTCTTCTAAGAGATGCACTCTTTGGGCCACGTGGAACAGAGGAGGAATTTGCGAGAAATCCCTTTGGGGGGCTTAAGATAATTCAGCTCACCCGGGAAGCTGTCATGACCGGAGGATCAATAATGGCACACTCTGAAACCCTCTCCGCGAGCACACTTAGAATGATGACAGACTCCTGCATGCACGCTCTCAATTTTCTCAAAGAAACAGATTATCAAAAATTCCAAGTAACAGAAACTCTCAGGCGAGCTGTCGCCAAAGCAAAAAGTAAGTATAATGTTAATAATGTTATCGAGTAATTATTTGAATGTTTCATATTTTCGTTTTATATATTTGTAAAAGTGATTCCACGAGTTGTACAACTATTTATTGTGTTATGTCCTATTTACTTCCACAGAATACCGTAAACAGCAAAATGAGGCCGCTATTGTGGCAATGGAAGATGTACATCTCCTGGAAACTAATGATGCTGTTGAAATTCCCATAAACAATGCTGCATCATTAATCCACGATGGACGTGCACCAGCAAAGCAACTTATAAAAAAAGATTTTGTCAGCTTGCGAAATGCACTGATTGTGAGACTCTCCGTTCGATGCCTACGAAGAAATCAGGAGTTTACTGAATTTACAATCGGCGAATATGAGGGAAGATCAACAGAAGTCGAAGATGGCAGAAAGGTAACTTGCATACAGGTATCACGACACAAAACGGGGTCCAAAGACCCCTGCATCTTATACTTAGGCAATACAGAGGCAGCTGCTCTTGAGGCGTACATGAAATATTATCGCCCAATAGTTGCCACATGTGTAAGGCCAAAATGTAAGATTTTTGTGAATCGGCAAGGCAACAACACCGATGGCCAATGTTGCTCTCAACTCTCAATAGAAAATGTAGTGAAAATCATTGCCAAGATGGGACTGAGGGCAGGTATTGTTGGGAGAGTGGGCAGCCGGAAGCTACGACATGCACAGATCACAGCTGCCCTCAAAGATGAGGATACGCTTGCCAACAGACAAGCCCTTGCAACCTTGGCCTGCCACAGCATGATAACATGCAGAAATTACTACGACTTCACAAATCGCAGGACTACTGAAAACAGAGTTGTAAACAGTCTTAAGGATCTATGTTGTGATGCAGCATCAGGGTAGGTGTTAATGAGGCTTACATAAAAGTTACAATTTTATTATTTTTATTTGGCAAATTTGTACAAATGCTTCATTAAAATGGGGTCCGAGAGGTGAGAGACACACGGTAATATAATTTTGCCAGTTGGTAAACATGCCAGAGGGATATTGCATTCAAATTCCAACCTTCCTCAAAGGTCATTTGCCCGCTAAAGGATTACGTTTGTTTCAGAGGAAATATGGTGAGAATACTAACAGCTGGCATTTTTATAATCTTTCAGGAAACAGCATGGCTTGCCATTAATGGAGCTGGGGGAGGACGCTAGAATGTCACGCCCTTCAAAGCCTTCACAGGATGTAAGTGTGGCCTGTCCTCTTGCTGGTCCTTCAGAATACGTTCCTCCCAGGTAAGTACACAACATTTTGAAAACAAAATCCAATTTGTTCGTGTATTTAGGGAATTATTGTATACTAATATAATAAATCATGCTACAATTAACTTTATATTTGCATTATAACAACTTATGTATATTTTTTTGCCCCACACTTTTCAGGCTACAGTTAAGTAATGTACCCTTGGATGATGGGACTCGGTCAGTTCCTGACTGTGGATCTCTGTCCGCAGTGCTACAAGGATCCGGTAGCGAGGTGACTACAATTCAGGAGTACCGTACGTCATCTGCATCAAAACACGGATCTTCAGTTCCAGGCTGTGGATCTCGGTCTGCAGTGCTGCACGGATCTGTTAGCGAGGTAACAACACTTCAGGAGGACAATGTGTAAGTTATATATTTATTACTTACATTTAATTGAAATCTATATAATTGCAATACTATTATTAAATATTATTATAGTGTGATTAATATTTGGAAATAATAATAATAATAATAATAATAATAATAATAATTACTATTATAACATATACTGAGCAACTTTATATATATATATATTGTTTTTTACTCTTCAGGTATGAATCAACCTTGTCAGTTTCGGTCTGTGGATCAAGGTCTGCGGTTCTCCAGGGGTCCATTAGTGAGGCAACGACTCTTATGGATGAGCAAGGGCCTTTTTCGCCAGTTACACCAACCATCATATAAAGTGCAGGATCACAGATGCAGATGAACCAAGCAGCCCTGGAGGGGTCGATCAGAGAAGCATCGACAATTTCCATCGTCAAGAAGACTTCAAAATTGATAAATCATGGATCTGTCAACATTTTCAAAATGCCATCATTGCCAATTCAAACGATTCCTACTATATAATTAAAAGGATGTGAAGCATTTAATGGGTAAATTCCCCCGAAAAGGTATAGGGAGACGGAAAATTTATTGGAATGTAATGAAACTCTACCTAGAAAGAAAGAACTCTATTTATGGTAGATTCAAAACGACTGAAATACAACGACAGTACAAATCAAGTCGGGAGGAGAACAAAAATAAACAAACCAATTACATTTGGTATTGGGACACGGCAAACCAAACACAAATATTAGTATTTAATGGGGTAACGGGTAAATGGCCTTACAGGGATATTTTAAGTAAGGTTGGCAAAATTGTCTCACCTCTCCGACCCTATTTTCATTAATTATTTGTACATTTTTGCCAAATAAGAATAATAAAATTAATAATAAAATTGTACTACTCTACTACTATATATCTATATTTCTTGTTTGGGTAACTTTCCACGTAGATGTATGTATTTATAGGAAAAACCACAGACGGTCCAGTATTTCACTCTAAAAAAATATTGTTAAAATATTTCACACCACAGCAAAGTCTCTTTTTTGAATAGTGGAATAATTTTAGGGTTAAATTTTGAGTCCTCTGCCGAGGGTTGTTAGGAGGCCTCTCGAATAGAAATCTATCCGATCGCCACGAAGGCTGACATCGAGAAATGTTCGTGAGTGTCTCCCCCCCCCCCAAAAAAAAAAAAAATCACCCCTCTCGAAAAACAATATTGTTCAATTGTTCAAATTTTTCACATTCAAATTTTTCACAACTGGAAAACAAAATATTGTTCAAATATTCATAAGAGGTTAATCCCCCAAAATTCACCTCTCGAAAAAATATTGTTCAGATTTTTCACAACAGGAAACTAATATTGTTCAAATTTTTCATAAGAGGTTAATTTTTCGGAGAGATACTCTCGAACATTTCTCAACGTCGCTTTCGTGGCAATCTGATATATTTCGATTCGAGGGTCCTCCAATGACCCTCGGCATTCTAGAAAATATTCAGAAACACCTCGGCAGACAACTCTCATTTGTTTTTATTAAAATAAACAAAATATAGAATTATATATTATCCCTTTAGAGAGCAAATGGTCTTGCAGGGATATTTGAGGTAAGGTTGGAATTTGAATGCAATAACCCTTTGGCATGTGGACCAACTGGCAAAATTGTATTACCATGTGCCTCCGGCCATATTCGACCCTATATCAATTAATTATTTGTACATATTGCCTAATAAGAATAATAAAATTGTACCACGCGAGTCCTTGTTTTTGTAACTTTCCACATAGATGTACTTATTTATAGGAAAATCCACAGACGATGCACTATAAGGTGTTATGAAACGAGACAGGGTACCACATCGAGAAAAATTGGAGAGTGGTTCTCCGAAATATTTACCTCTCTGGAAAAAAATATTGTTAACACTTTTTCACATCACAGCGAAGTCTCGTTTTTTAATAACGGAATATGTTTTGTGGGTTAATTAGAGTCCTTGTTGGGAGGCCTCTCGAATAGAAATCTATCCGATCGCCACGAAGGCCTACATCGAGAAATGTTCGAGAGTGTCACCCCCAACAATTTAGCTTTAGTGCCAATCTGGAAAAAAATTGGGCTGTTTTAGGTATAGGGATGCTCAGTGGATCAATCTGTCCGGAGTTAAATTCTCGGGGAACACTATCTACAATGTTCCCTAATATAAGTATTATAAAGAAATCGAGTTGTCAATTATTTTTCCATGACATCTTTCACCCACAAAAATTTAGGAGAGAAAAGAAGATGTGTCTGTCTCTCTCTCTCTCTCTGAATCAAAGATTTTGTAGCTAACGTCTTGCCCATAATCAGCAGCATTGAGCGCGCTCACGCTGTCCTGTTAAAGAAATCGAGTTGTCAATTATTTTGCCACAACATCATTCACCCACAAAAATTTAGGAGAGAACAAATTTAGGAGACAAATTTTAGGAGAGAAGACAACCTGGCCGGGCTGCTCCACCCAGAGAGATTTTTGTGGGATTATTTTGGGTGAGTCGTCTGACTGGGGGTACGACACATTATAGGAAGCATGACCTAGGACAGTATACAACGCATTAAACGAAGTATGACCTAGCTATACGACGCATTATACGAAGCGTGAGAGCGAGAGGGAGAGTGTGTAACTCTCTCTCTCTCTCACACACTGTGTCTGTCTCTCTCTCTCTCTCTCTCTGAGTCAAAGATTTTTTAGCTAACGTCTTGCCCATAATCAGCAGCTATGAGCGTGCTCACGCTGTCCTGTTAAAGAAATCGAGTTGTCAATTATTTGTTCACGACATCTTTCACCCACAAACATTTAGAAGAGAAGATATTTTGGCGAGTCGTCTGACTGGGGTACCGTATTCTGTGTGCTTGCTGCACCGTGTTGCCTGTGTTGGTGCACCTGTGCCAGTGTTACCACATAAGAGACCGTATTCGGCCCCTCGATTGGGTTATGGAACGATCTTTCACCCACAAACATTTAGGAGAGAAGCAATTGTAAAAACTAGAACAAATTAAAAAAATCATGAAAAATTCCATTTTATTTTCCGATTTACATTATACGAAGCATGACCTAGCTATACGACGAATTATAAGTACGAAGCACCACAGTACCAGTTACTCCCATTAATTTTATATCATTTGATCCTAAAGTTAAGAAAGAGGAGGATCTGATGGGAGGGGATTGAGAGGTGCTTAGTCGGTTGTTGTCAAAGATACCCAGAGAGGCGATTACCTGGCCGGGCTGCTCCACCTAGAGAGAGACTACCTGGCTGGGCTGCTGCGGCGTCGCCGCTGTACGGGTCCCTGACGTGATTTTAACGCACATATCTTTAGGCGATCTTCTGCTGTCCAACGTGAGTTGGTGGAATTGGGAGCGATCGGAAATACTTTGATCCGAGAGCTGCGACCACCCCAGTCAGACGACTCACCAAAAATAAATTCTGGTATACGACTTGAGTTGGCGGTGAACCTTTTTTCTTCGGGAGGGTCTAAATTTGTGTGTGTGAACATTTTTAAGAAATCGAGTTGTCAATTATTTTTCCACGACATCTTTCACCCACAAAAATTTAGGAGAGAAAAGAAGATGTGTCTGTCTCTCTCTCTCTCTCTGAGTCAAAGATTTTGTAGCTAACGTCTTGCCCATAATCAGCAGCATTGAGCGCGCTCACGCTGTCCTGTTAAAGAAATCGAGTTGTCAATTATTTTGCCACAACATCATTCACCCACAAAAATTTAGGAGAGAAAAAATTTAGGAGACAAATTTTAGGAGAGAAGACAACCTGGCCGGGCTGCTCCACCCAGAGAGATTTTTGTGGGATTATTTTGGGTGAGTCGTCTGACTGGGGGTACGACACATTATAGGAAGCATGACCTAGGACAGTATACAACGCATTAAACGAAGTATGACCTAGCTATACGACGCATTATACGAAGCGTGAGAGCGAGAGGGAGAGTGTGTAACTCTCTCTCTCTCTCACACACTGTGTCTGTCTCTCTCTCTCTCTCTCTGAGTCAAAGATTTTTTAGCTAACGTCTTGCCCATAATCAGCAGCTATGAGCGTGCTCACGCTGTCCTGTTAAAGAAATCGAGTTGTCAATTATTTGTTCACGACATCTTTCACCCACAAACATTTAGAAGAGAAGATATTTTTGGCGAGTCGTCTGACTGGGGTACCGTATTCTGTGTGCTTGCTGCACCGTGTTGCCTGTGTTGGTGCACCTGTGCCAGTGTTACCACATAAGAGACCGTATTCGGCCCCTCGATTGGGTTATGGAACGATCTTTCACCCACAAATATTTAGGAGAGAAGCAATTGTAAAAACTAGAACAAATTAAAAAAATCATGAAAAATTCCATTTTATTTTCCGATTTACATTATACGAAGCATGACCTAGCTATACGACGAATTATAAGTACGAAGCACCACAGTACCAGTTACTCCCATTAATTTTATATCATTTGATCCTAAAGTTAAGAAAGAGGAGGATCTGATGGGAGGGGATTGAGAGGTGCTTAGTCGGTTGTTGTCAAAGATACCCAGAGAGGCGATTACCTGGCCGGGCTGCTCCACCTAGAGAGAGACTACCTGGCTGGGCTGCTGCGGCGTCGCCGCTGTACGGGTCCCTGACGTGATTTTAACGCACATATCTTTAGGCGATCTTCTGCTGTCCAACGTGAGTTGGTGGAATTGGGAGCGATCGGAAATACTTTGATCCGAGAGCTGCGACCACCCCAGTCAGACGACTCACCAAAAATAAATTCTGGTATACGACTTGAGTTGGCGGTGAACCTTTTTTCTTCGGGAGGGTCTAAATTTGTGTGTGTGAACATTTTTAAGAAATCGAGTTGTCAATTATTTTTCCACGACATCTTTCACCCACAAAAATTTAGGAGAGAAAAGAAGATGTGTCTGTCTCTCTCTCTCTCTCTGAGTCAAAGATTTTGTAGCTAACGTCTTGCCCATAATCAGCAGCATTGAGCGCGCTCACGCTGTCCTGTTAAAGAAATCGAGTTGTCAATTATTTTGCCACAACATCATTCACCCACAAAAATTTAGGAGAGAAAAAATTTAGGAGACAAATTTTAGGAGAGAAGACAACCTGGCCGGGCTGCTCCACCCAGAGAGATTTTTGTGGGATTATTTTGGGTGAGTCGTCTGACTGGGGGTACGACACATTATAGGAAGCATGACCTAGGACAGTATACAACGCATTAAACGAAGTATGACCTAGCTATACGACGCATTATACGAAGCGTGAGAGCGAGAGGGAGAGTGTGTAACTCTCTCTCTCTCTCACACACTGTGTCTGTCTCTCTCTCTCTCTCTCTCTGAGTCAAAGATTTTTTAGCTAACGTCTTGCCCATAATCAGCAGCTATGAGCGTGCTCACGCTGTCCTGTTAAAGAAATCGAGTTGTCAATTATTTGTTCACGACATCTTTCACCCACAAACATTTAGAAGAGAAGATATTTTTGGCGAGTCGTCTGACTGGGGTACCGTATTCTGTGTGCTTGCTGCACCGTGTTGCCTGTGTTGGTGCACCTGTGCCAGTGTTACCACATAAGAGACCGTATTCGGGCCCTCGATTGGGTTATGGAACGATCTTTCACCCACAAACATTTAGGAGAGAAGCAATTGTAAAAACTAGAACAAATTAAAAAAATCATGAAAAATTCCATTTTATTTTCCGATTTACATTATACGAAGCATGACCTAGCTATACGACGAATTATAAGTACGAAGCACCACAGTACCAGTTACTCCCATTAATTTTATATCATTTGATCCTAAAGTTAAGAAAGTGGAGGATCTGATGGGAGGGGATTGAGAGGTGCTTATTCGGTTGTTGTCAAAGATACCCAGAGAGGCGATTACCTGGCCGGGCTGCTCCACCTAGAGAGAGACTACCTGGCTGGGCTGCTGCGGCGTCGCCGCTGTACGGGTCCCTGACGTGATTTTAACACACATATCTTTAGGCGATCTTCTGCTGTCCAACGTGAGTTGGTGGAATTGGGAGCGATCGGAAATACTTTGATCCGAGAGCTACGACCACCCCAGTCAGACGACTCACCAAAAATAAATTCTGGTATACGACTTGAGTTGGCGGTGATCCTTTTTTCTTCGGGAGGGTCTAAATTTGTGTGTGAAAATTTTTAAGAAATCGAGTTGTCAATTATTTGTCCACGACATCTTTCACCCACAAAAATTTAGGAGAGAAAAGAAGATGTGTCTGTCTCTCTCTCTCTCTCTGAGTCAAAGATTTTTTAGCTAACGTCTTGCCCATAATCAGCAGCATTGAGCGCGCTCACGCTGTCCTGTTAAAGAAATCGAGTTGTCAATTATTTTGCCACGACATCTTTCACCCACAAAAATTTAGGAGAGACATTTTTTAGGAGAGAAGAGACTACCTGGCCGGGCTGCTCCACCCAGAGAGATTTTTGTGGGATTATTTTTGGTGAGTCGTCTGACTGTGGGTACGACACATTATACGAAGCATGCCCTAGGACAGTATACGACGCATTAAACGAAGCATGACCTAGCTATACGACGCATTATACGAAGCGTGACAGCGAGAGGGAGAGTGTGTAACTCTCTCTCTCTCTCACACACTGTGTCTGTCTCTCTCTCTCTCTCTGAGTCAAAGATTTTTTAGCTACCGTCTTGCCCATAATCAACAGCAATGAGCGCGCTCACGCTGTCCTGTTAAAGAAATAGAGTTGTCAATTATTTTTCCACGACATCTTTCACCCACAAAAATTTAGGAGAGAAGATATTTTTGGTGAGTCGTCTGACTGGGGTACCGTATTCCACGATGGCCGACCTGAGGTTTTGCATCCATCTAATATTTTGAGTGTGAATATTTTTCTTGTGTGTGAAAAAATAATGAATTTTTATTCTGTAATATAATAAAAACAACAAACAATAATTCTCCCTACCAACATTTCCTTTGAGACCTCTGGTGGACGCTTCTGAACTAGCGCCAGAGCTACGACTGTAGACATCAATATACACAACACCTAGGATATGCACAGTTTATCTCAATTTGTGTGTGATTCTACAAGTTTTTATTATACAGTATATGATATATGATAAGGGAAAGTCCAAATGCAGCTGATACTGACTACAAACATATAAGCTGATTAATTATCATAACAAAATTGGCGGGAAAATACCTGCTGACTTTGTATTGTAAATATACATTATTTATGAATATGGGTGATTTTATAATATATAAAACAAATAAAACAAAAGTATGCATAGACCAAAGTATGTGTCAGCTACAGAAATTTCGATTAACTGCATATATTATAGAATTGTTAAAGGAGAGGGAGGGTGGATAGCTCCGCGATGTCGCCCATTTCCCACAAGGCGTCGCGGTAAACCTTGCGTTCAGCGCCTCTATCGGCCACTGTAGGCATTTATTGGTAGGGAGAATTGTATTTTTTGTCCATTTTACCGGCGAGTGGTACCGGCGATTCTCCCGCCACTGGCGGGATTTTAAGTATTCCGTACTCAGAGTACGATTTTTTGATAGAGGCAATCATAGTTGATTTCCAGTGGTGAAAATTTTAACATGCTCACCGAGGCTATGCTTCATATATTGCGTCGTTTACCGAGGCGATGCTTCGTATTTTGCGTCGTTCACCGATGCGATGCTTCGATTGCATCGTTAAACGAGGCCATGCTTCGTATATTACATCGATAAATGTTGAAAAATAGCGACAAAATTAGCTTTCTTGGAAAAGCATGTGATTTTTCACACAAAAATGTAGGCGATCTTCTGCTGTCCAACGTGAGTTGGTGGGCTTTGGGAGCGATCGGAAATACTTCGATTCGAGAGCTCCGACAACCCCAGGCAGACGACTCACCAAATATAAATTCTGCTATTCAACTTGAGTCGGCGGTGAACCATTTTTCCGGAGGGTCAAAATTTGTGTGTGTGAAACATTTCGTCGTGGACAAATTACAAACAATCTTTTTTCGAGAAAAAGCTAAATTTTTCGAAGAGCGACTCTCCATCATTTCTCGATGACAGCTGAGGAAATGTTCGAGGGCATTTCACAGGAAAATGTACCTCCACCAATGCTTCGTAAAGTGTGTTGGTCACCTAATCAATGATTCGTACAGTACGTCGTTACACCTACGCCATGCTTCGTATAGTACGTCATACGCCTAGGTCATGCTTCGTATAGTAGTCATTTTGCAACTGGCCTGTCAGGAATATTAATATTAGCGAGCATTGTGAATAGAGACTTCAATTATTGGCTCTCCATGTGTGGAAAATGTTATATATAATTTTTTGTTTTCGAGAATGGCAGGGTACCGTCTAGTGCGTCTTCCATTTGGGCACGGTTGTTTCGTCCATCTGGACAGGGTACCATCTAGGTGCTTCGTTCATAAGGGTATTCTCTAGTGCTTCGTTTATGTGTACAGGTTACCGGCTAGTGCTTTGAGCCAATGCTAGTTATTATTAGGGAACATTTCTTGACTCAGGTCAGTCAGTAACTGGCCTTCGGACAGGAAGCATCTACCTAACAACGAGGACACACCTTCGAGGTGTTCCAATCGTCCCCCATGGTGAAATTTCTGCCACCAGCTCCCTCTATTGCGATTACGGTCGTCGAACACAGTTTTGTTGTAAGTATACTGCATATTCGCATTTCGTCGTACTATGTTCGAGGGCATCTCACCGGGAAAATGTACCTCCCCCAGTGCTTCGTAAAGTGTGTTGCGTTTGAACCTGTTCATAGGAGTGTTGAAGACTTGAATCCAATCCTATATTTCAAAATATGAAATATGGCTAAACAATGAAAAAGGTTGCGTAATTCGAAAAGTACTCGATGGATTTTTATGATTTTTTACACATTGGTGGACATTAACACTTTGTGGCGTGCCTGGCCTACCCTCTCCGGCCTACATAGGAGGAAGTGAGCTGCGCTCTCCACCTCCCGCCTACCCTGTTAAAACCCAGTATAGTAAAACGCTCGCCCATCCTACTAGGCAGCTTGGGCCAAAAAGCCTCTAGCCGCGGCCAACACAATAATGGTATCGCTCGTTTTTCACCCACATTCACGATATTTCAGAAACTTGCTAAACAACATATTTGTATTCTCATTCTCATACATACTAAATCATAGCTATATTTTCCACTGAACATGATGGCGGTATTTAGAATATTATATCAATAATATTGGATTTTATAGAAATAAACGTATAATGATAGTTTTAGCTTTAATATCAGTTGGTTTTCACCCATAATAATTGTTTATTTTATTTTCACCCAGAATAATTGTTTATTTTATTTTATGTTTTTATTATGCATATTCGCATTTCGTCGTACTATGCTTTATCTTGCACAAATCTTGCATCATTTTGCATTTGAACCTGCTCATAAGAGTGTTTAAAACTTGAATTTTATTTTTCAAATATGAAATATGGCTACAAATTGAAAAATGGTGCGTAGTTCGAAAAGTACTCGATGGATTTCTATGATTTTTTGCACAGTGGTGGACATTAATACTTTGTGGCATGCCTGGCGTACCCTCTCCGGCCTACCTAGGAGGAAGTGAGCCGCGCTCTGCACACCACACCTCCTTCTTACTTCCTCATTCGTCTGCCTATCTCTCCATGTAACTCCGCACGCACTTCTTAAGTAATTCATTGCCACTGCTCTCACTCTTGGTCTGAGTCTCTCAACCAACGTCCATGCTTCGCTTCCGTAAGTCAGCGTCGGGATTACGATACTGTCATGCAAGGACTTCTTCACTTCCATACTGACCACCCTATTTCTTGTTACTGCTTTCAGTGTTCCTACAACCCTCTTCCCCTGTTGTACCCTCTCCCGCACTTCTTCATCCATAGTCCCATCTTTCCTCAACACATTGCCCAGATACTTAAAAGAGTTGACGATATCCATAGCCTGACCGTTCAGCTTCACCTCACACTCTGTGACTTCACCCCTTTCGAAGACCATAACCTTGCTCTTCCCCGCATTTACCTTCAAATTCCGTTTTTCACACACTGCTCCAAACTCATTTACCAGACCCTGTAACTCCCATTCATTATCGCTCATCAGAACTGTATCATCCGCAAACTGCAGTATAGGTAGCTTCCACTCAATTCCCTCCCTTTTCAGCGATACACCAACATCCACTGCTCTTGATAGTATTTCTTTCATGACTCTATCCATATATACAGTAAACAACCACAGGGACATCACACACCCATGTTTCAAACCAACATTCAGGTCAAAGAACTCGCTCTGCTCACTCTCCATACGTACTGCCGCCTTTGCACCCTCATACATGCCCTGCACTGCTTTCAGCCACTTGCCATCTACTCCGTATATTCTAAGTACTTTCCACAAACCTTCTCTATCCACTCTGTCATAGGCCTTCTCCAAGTCCATAAAGGCAACCACCTAGAGTGAGCGACTACCTGGTCGGGCTGCTCCACCCAGAGAGAGCGACTACCTGGCCGGGTTGCTCTACCCAGAGAGAGACTACCTGGTCGGGCTGCTCCACCTAGAGAGAGTGACTACCTGGTCGGGCTGCTCCACCTAGAGAGAGCGACTACCTGGTCGGGCTGCTCCACCCAGAGAGAGCGACTACCTGGCCGGGTTGCTCTACCCAGAGAGAGACTACCTGGTCGGGCTGCTCCACCTAGAGAGAGCGACTACCTGGTCGGGCTTCTCCACCTAGAGAGAGCGACTACCTGTTCGGGCTGCTCCACCCAGAGAGAGCGACTACCTGGCCGGGTTGCTCTACCCAGAGAGAGACTACCTGGTCGGGCTGCTCCACCTAGAGAGAGCGACTACCTGGTCGGGCTGCTCCACCTAGAGAGAGCGACTACCTGGTCGGGCTGCTCCACCTAGAGAGAGTGACTACCTGGTTGGGCTGCTCCACCCAGAGAGAGAGACTACCTGGCCGGGTTGCTGCGGCGTCGCCGTTGTACGTGATTTTCACACACAAATCTTAAGGCGATCTTCTGCTGTCCAACGTGAGTTGGTGGAATTTGAGTTGGTGGTGAACCTTTTTTCAAGAGGGTCTAAATTTTTGTGGGTGAAAGATGTCGTGGAAAAATGACAAGCCATCTTTTTTCGAGAAAGCTACTTAAAATAATATGAGGGCGGTGTACAAATAAAAACTGTTTAGAATTTATATTTTATTATATCCTTTTTGGGGGTTATATATTGGTTGTTTGCTATGTAGTCACCTATATCCTCCACTTTCTTAACTTTAGGATCGAGTGACCTAAATCTTACTAAAAAATTCAGGTTAGTAAGGCACGCAAGGCACCATATGAATAGCCTATTCTCTTACTAAGAAATTCAGGTTAGTAAGGCACTCTTATAATTACCTCTCCATAATTAGTTTTCTGCTCACAGCTAACTCAAAGACAACTGCAGAGGTTGAAGTAAATCAACTAAAGGTTTATAAATACCCCTGATGGTAACAAAGGTTTTTAAGTATCCCTAATAGGCTCAAAATTGCGTCAAGGACGTGAGAGGGTTAATTAGATAATAAGCATGCAAATTTTGGTTATGCTAGCCCTATTTCTGCTTTATTTGCCTTGAGAGCCAACATAATGTTTTACTCCTAAAAGGTTATTTTAATGTATCTGGGACACAAATACACCATTTGGTAGCTTTAGTGTCAATCTGGAAAAAACCTGGCCTGCTTTAGGTCTATAGGGAACATTTCTTGACTCAGGTCAGTCAGTACCTGGCATTCGGACCGGACAGTTTCCTAGGGAACATTATCTTGCAACTTGCCTGTCCGAAATACTAATATTAGGGAACAATGTGAATAGAGACTTCTTAGGGAACGTTATCTTGCAACAGTCCTGTCCGAGATACTAATGTTAGGGAACATTGTGATGACTAGTACATATTTCAGTTATCTGAAGATATAGCAGCTTGAGATTGTACGTAGTTTCTACAAAGGGCATTTTGCAATGGTTAACCTAAAAATTTGTTTGGAATAATCATTAGAAAGTGGGGTTTTTGTTGGGGTGAGGTTAGGTTAGGTTCAAACACGTCACAGGAAGGGGTTCTGTCCTATCTCCAATTCTCTTCCTATTATTCATTAACTACCTTCTCAACTGCACCTCCAGCTCCATTCACTCATACGCTGATAACTCTACATTAAATTATTCGACTAGACTTCCTAGACATTACTCACAGTAGAACCTCCAAAATTCACGTAGGGAGGCCATAAGGCACCTATCTTCCGATCTCTCTACTATCTCCAATTGGGGCTGAACAAAAACTTGTCACTTTCAATGCTTCCAAAACTCAATTCCTCCATTTGTCGACTCATCACTCCCTCCCAGAAAACTATGACCTACTCTTCAACAACATACAAATTACCCGTTCATCTTCTCTTAATATTCTCGGCGTCTATTTTTCTTCATGTCTCTCTTGGAAAGATCACATTACCACTCTTACTAATACAGCTTCCCAGAAGCTGGGTGTGCTCAACCGCCTCTGGGGATTCTTTACCCCTGCGCAGCTTCTTTCTCTATACAGGGGCACAGTGTGTCCATGTATTGAGTATTGTTCACAGGTGTGGGGGGGGGGGGGTGAGGGGGGAATCCTCTCACACAGCACTTCTAGACAAAGTAGAAAAGAAAGCGTTCCATTTCATTAACTCCCATCCACTCACCAACTATTTGCAGTCTCTCTCTCTTCGCCGCAATGTTGCATATCTCTCACTATTCTACCGCTATTACAACAATCAGTGTTCCTCAGAGGTCTCATTGTGTATACCACCCCCTCTTCGTAAAGCTCGTAGCACCCTTCTTGCAACACAATCCAACCCCTACTCTGTGCAACTTTCCAACCCAAGAGTGAAACGTTATTCTCAATCTTTCTTTTATTCAACAGCTGAGCTCTGGAACTCTCTCCCAGAATCAGTATTTCCCTCTGCCTATGACTTAAATTGTTTCAAACTCTGTGCGTCCAGGCATTTTGGCTTGAACGTCCCTTGATTTTGGCCCTGTCACTCTTACAACTCTGGGGGAGACACTTGCTACAGGCAGTTCTGCGTTTTATCTCCCTCACTCACATAGAAAACAAAAATATATATATATAAAGCGACATATGAAGCACCCAACATCTCGAAGCTTCAATTGATAGTCCTGGGGCTTCGTAAGTGTTACAGCCTTCTGAACAGCTAATAGTCCCGAGGTTGTGACAAATATTTAAATTTTGTTTAATAAATAGTAGCCTCTCACAAAGACAAAGATACACAATACAAGGCTGTGTCTGTAGACCCACTCATATTCACAAATACAGTATATTACCAACGTTCACAAACAATTTGCTCCGCATATTAATACACATGCAAATAGTTCCTCAAACACACACACGCTATATATATACTGTACATATATATATTGCCTACTGTATATTAAAAAACATAATTGACCGCCTTGGTAAGGCAACCAGTTTATGTGTAGTGCGTTAAATGCACATTGAATGTTACTTTACTGCTTGAGTGGCTGTATTTGTGATTGTCTGCAATCAAATACATAATTATTATAACTGTAATTGTTATACCAGGCTTTTTGCTGGGTTTACTGGATAACAGGTGGATTCTAACTTAAATGGGCAGAACAGGAATTCACACACAGACACACATACAAAGATGCAGAGGTGTAAGGAGAACTCAGAAGTACATTTACAGTTAGTATATTCAATAAAGGTAACAACATATGATGGCTTACTTGGCTAATGGTTCACACATATAATGGTATACATTTATGATAATATACCCCGGAGCTAAGATGAATCGCAAGTATTAAAATTGGGGTTACTGCTCCTTTGAATTAGCAATAACGCTACACAAAATATGTATTAGTAATCACTTCTCGAACAAATTTAGCATGGAATGACACAAAAATACAATAAAATTATCACAAGTCACTTGGTCAGTGGGTGTGCAAAGATAGTGTCACTGGGGTTGATTTTATGCGTATCACTGTATGGGTGTGTGCAGGTATAAAGTCAAGTATTATCATACGTGATCTCACAAGGAGTTCATGTACAAAACATTTTACATTACAACGATAGATGTGTGGTTTGTGTCGTCGTTTATAGAGACCTAACAAGTGAGAAGGGAGGTCTGTTATACAGACTTCAGGAAGCTAGGTTCTTCATTCTGGTGCCGTAGTCCAACATATACGGATCTTCCTCGGGCTCATCCTTGTAGTGGCTTCAATGTCAGGTTTGGTGGTGGGTGGTCCTCTGACAACGTCCTCAAGGTCTCGACATGGCGGTGAGTTGGTTCCTTGCCATCCAAGTCTTGAGAGGTAGGGGGAATGGCTCAGAGAAGTTGCTAGGGAGCACGGGCCAGTATACTGGCAATCTAGGAACTCCTATACTCAAGTTTCAGGCTACACACGAACCAGTATACTGGTGACAGCCTTGACCTAAGCCAGGTTTGGTAGAAAACTTACTAGGCATCATGGGCCAGTGCACTGTCCACCTAGCAATTCCTCTCTCGAGCAAAGGAGAAGTCCTTATGGCCTGGACGACTTCCTATGCCCAAGTTGGGGGAGGGCCAAGAATCTTTTAGGCAGCTCGGACCAGTAAACAATCCACCTAACAATTTCCCGGTAGGGTTTGGGTCAATCCCCAGGGACTGAGTTATAGCTGGCTTCACGGACCAGTGTACTGGTAACAAGCTAAAGCTCAAGAACTGGGCTCAACTGAATATTCAAACAAGTGTACTGGCAGTAAGTCTTTACCCAGGATCTGCACAATAACTAGAGTCGTACGGACCAGTGTACTGACTACTTATCGTTATTTTACTATGCCTCCTATACTGTCTTTAGGCAAGTAGGACAGTTTTAGGAAGCTCCAAGTCTACATATCCCCTTGCACTGACCAGTGTATTGGCAATTGGATTTAGACCAAGAGATTGGATAGGTCTAGAAGTTGTCTGACTGCACTGAACAGTGTATAGGCATGTCACGTTTCACTTCGTAATCGATATCTACTCCGAATCCACCCTGTCTGTTCCCTGTTGGTTTCGCCTGGCACGTCATACATTCAGCAACGTAGTCCAAAGCGAGGTATCTGCAAGTAAGAGGGGCATGGATTAAAGGTGTCACTTTTAAAGGGCTTAGGTCAACCTCTCCAGCGCAGGCACAGGCTGGGTGGCGCGCTGAGAGCAAGAAGGGTCCGAGCACTCTCCTTTGAATTTGGCGGGCGTCCAGGCCGGGGTATTGTTTGGTTCACTTCGTCTCCGGAGCTCCTCTGGTGCTGCGGCATTACTTGGCTGATTTATGGTGTTTTCTGCACTTGTGGTGTATGTGGCGTCTTTCCTTGGTTGATGAGGTAACTTCCTAGATAGCATTTGTCCTGATTGTTTGGGATTCTGGTATTGCTTCCCATTTTCGTGCATCTCCCTTTCTCTCTCTCTCTCCATCCTTCTATTTATCTGGCGGCTTCCCGTTCTTGCGGGTCTCTCCGTTTTCTTCTTTTCTGGTTCTGATCGTTGCTGTCTCGTGACTCCCTCACTTTCCCTCGTATTTCACTTCCCTCGTCGGGGAAAATGCTACGGCCCTGTGGCTGGAGCTCGTACTGGATGTTGGTTGTAGTCGACCAGGCTGGTTCCGTGTGTTCGACGAGGCGCCACCATATCCGTGATCGTACGTTGGGGGCAGTGAAGGGGTCAATACAGACAGTCATGAAGGAGAGGTCAGTGGCGGCGCATAGGGCTTTCTGGAGCTGATCGGGGAAATGGATCCGGGAGATGTGGCCTTTGATGTTACACCAGAATATGTTATCGATGAAGGGTGTTGCATAAGGCATGGTAGAGGAGATGGTACGGGAGATGGGGCTTCGGTGGAGGTCTGGAAGAGAGTGTTGGGCTGTGACCTGACAGCGTTCAGGTGAATGGTTGGTGCGGGCGCAAAGGTACCGATGAGGCCTAGGCGGTGGGAGCTGGTGGTGGGCGCTGGTACAGTTGTGATTGTTGGTGTGCTCTTATTTTGTGTGGCGGAGTGGTCTTGCCACTGGACTGATAATCCAATGGACCCGGGTTCCAATCCCAATATGTCAATGGGAAGATATTATTGGGATGGAATTTGTGCTGTACCTACTGTAGTTTGAGTGCATTACCACAGCACACCGAAATGCCAAAAAAATGCCCTCAATGTTCCCTGATTAAATAGTGTTGTATGAATATTCCCATATTCAAAAATATGCTACAGGGGGGCAATACCTAGTAAGTTAATTGCTCAATAGGTGGTGTTCTGAGAGTGAGGGTCCGAGTCTGGGGGATGAGACTGTGAAGCGCAGAGGCGAGGCAGCTTCAGAGATGGAGTTGCTTCGAGCAGTGAAGCTTCGCATGTCTCACTCCCTATACTGGAGCAAGACCTCATAGGGCTCACCGTGTTCAGAACTTCAGTGTAGAGTGTAAAGGCTATCAGCCTATACCCGAGAGGGACTAGTTGGAATATAAAAACAAAAAATGGATAACGTTTGAATGTACGGAAGAGGAGGATTTGGGGGGCTTTGGTGATGTGGGGGTTGTGAATCGGGCCGGTGGTTTTGATAGGCGGCCTGATTTAGTGATTGTGATAGCAGGTTTGTAAGATTTGTCGAAAGAAATTGTTGAGGTGGGTGAGCGAGGTGATGCGGGGCAGGGAGAAGAGGTGGGGGGTTTGGTGTGACTGGTTGAGAAGGAAGAGGAGTAGGGGTAGGAACACGAGGGGGAATGGGTGAGGTGGATGGTTGGATGGTAATTGAAATTGAGGTAGATGATTTTCTGAGGGTAGGAGGGCTAGGTTGCCTGGATGGTTAGGTTTGTCTGGGAGGGGCAAGACAAGCAGGGAGAGGAGGTTGTGAGATAGGGATGGCAGGATTTGGAGAGAGCGGTTGGGTGATGAAGGGGGTGAGTGCTGAGGTGAAGGGGTGGTGGAAGAGGGGGAAGTTTGATGGGGTTGAGCTGTAGAGGGATCAGGGGTGAGATGTTAGGGATTTCTATTTAATTCAAGTGTCACTGGTTGTAATTGAGGTATTGTGCTTGTTATGGTGGGTACGATCTTTAATTATTTATGATTGAACATCGTATGCAATGTTATGAGCCCGGTATAATTAATTCGACCTGTAGACAGCTTCGTTTCATATAGGAAGATATTGTTGTTCAAGAGTGTACAGGAACGAGTGAGGTGAGGGAGGCTTCGTGCAGACTACCCCCTTTCGTTCACATTCCATTCTACCCCTTATCGTCCTACACTCGTAACCCTATTCATTCTTCCCCCTTTCTTCCAACCCCCTTGCTCTTCTTCGTTGCTTGACGTACGAATGATATTGATTATAACTAGGTAATAATATATTTGGCTTTTCTAATCATAAGTAATGTTTACAAGATATATCATAGAGTTCTTGGTAAAAGTAATACTTTAATTCAGCAAGTATATAAGGAGTTGAGATTAATACAGTTAGAGAAGTTGGTATCAGAGCCAGGTGCGCTAAGGGTATATAAGTCGAAAGTACCGTAACGGCAAGGCACGGCTGCTAGAATGCGGAAATACGTCACCAAACGCGGCATTTAAAGTGTGGGAAGACGAAGTGCGGAAATTGTATTCCGAATTTCCGCATTATCCAAATAATTCGGAATATTAATTTCTGCGCAGAGTGAAATTAATATATAATGTTTAATACGGTTCTAAGTACCATTTATGTGTTCAATACAACATAACATAATGTACAGTAGCCTATATACAGTAGTTTCCATGCCACTCAAAACAAATATAAAATATACCTGTAACTATATTGACATACAAGTATTTATAATACAGACACCGAAACATTCGCGGTCTCCTTACATTGTAGGCTACAGTTCCCTGCACAAGTTCCGTTTATCTCCGAGATTGTATTTATGGAAGACAAAATAGTATAATTGAAATTTGAGTGTAGTATCTTAACAGTTTCATAAGAAGGTGAATTAACTACTGCATAACAAGGAACTCTCCTAATTCAACAATACTATTTTTTCTATCATAACTACAATCTCAGAGAGAGACGGAACATGTGCAATATTGAATGTACTAGATTTATAGTTAATATGAGTACATATAATATATATATATATATATATATATACATACACAATTATAGACTATTGTTTTGCTTGAGTATACAGTATAGTACAGTATAATATACTGTATACTCAGTGAACCATTAGCCAAGTAAGCCATCATATGTTGTTATCTATATTGAATATAATAACTATATACAGTAATACTATGTACTCCTGTGTTGTCCTTACACCTCTGCATGTATGTGTGTGTGTCTGTGTGTGAATTCCTTCTCTGCCACACCAGTTAAGTTAGGATCCACCTTTTATCCAGTAAACCCAGCAAAAAGCCTGGTATAACAAAACCCAAATGATGACATAATATTATTATAGGTTATCTGTGTTTATTAATATTTACGTATATACAGTACAAGTTTTACCATTTAGGAGTAATGAATACAGGGTAATGCTTGCAAATAATATATTTGCAAGCATTACCCTGTATTCATTATTCCTAAATGGTAAAACTTGTACTGTATATACGTAAATATTAATAAACACAGATAGCCTATATGTCATAATTTGGGTTTTGTTATACCAGGCTTTTTGCTGGGTTTACTGGATAAAAGGTGGATCCTAACTTAACTGGTGTGGCAGAGAAGGAATTCACACACAGACACACACACATACATGCAGAGGTGTAAGGACAACACAGGAGTACATACTGTATATAGTTATTATTATAACAATATAGATAACAACATATGATGGCTTACTTGGCTAATGGTTCACACACATAATGGCATAAAATACCATACACAAAATCATGGATATGGAATAGAATATGATATACACCGGAGCTAAGATGAATTGCAAGTATTAAGACTGGAGGTTTACTGCTCTTTTGAATTAGCAATAGAAATTACACACACAATATATGTGAATGATTCATATTGACAGGTAGATGGATTGGGTGGAGGAAAAACACAGGGAAGAGCTATGCTTCTTTGTTCGCTAACGTTTTGGGCTATGTATTACCCATATTCAGAAAACTTTTTCAGTCTCTCTGAAGATGGGTAATACATAGCCGGAAAGATTAGAGAATAAAGAATCATATCTCTTTCCTGTGTTTTTCCTCCACCCAATCCATCTACAAAATATATATAAATAATTCACTGAGTGTCTCTCATATATCAGAGTTTATCACGGATATATTGGTATCCTAAAAAGCGCACTTAGGAGTCTTCGCACATAGATTTAGACATGTCACGGAAGCATTTCTCGAATTAATTTAGCATGAAAAGAAAGTATAAACACAATGAAATAATCACAAGTCATTTGGTCACGAGCGTGGAAAGATAGTGTCACTGGGGTTGATTTTATGTGTATCACTGTATGGGTGTGTGCGGCTATAAAGTGAAATATTACCATATGTGATCTCACAAAGAGTTCATTTACAAAATATTCTGCTTTATAACGATAAATATGTGTGGTTTGTATCCTCGTCTATAGAGGCCTAACAAGTGATAAGGGAGGTCTGTTATACACTTATACAGCCTTCAGCAAGCCAAGTTCTTCGTTCTAGTGCCGTGGTCCAACATCTAAGGATCTTCCTCGTGCTCGTCCTTGTAGTGGCTTCAACGTCAGGGTTGGTGGTAGGTGGTCCTCTAACAGGTCTTGACACGGCTGTGAGTTGGCTCCTTACCATCCAGGTGTTGAGAGGTAAGGCAGATGGATCAGAGAAATTACTAGGGAACATGGATCAGTGTACTGGTAATCTAGCAACTCCTACACTCAAGTCTCAGGCTACATATGGACCAGTGTACTGGTGATACCAAGCCTGGAGGGTTAGACCGTTAGAGAACTTACTAGGCAGCGCGGACCAGTGTAGCCTACTGTCCACCACGCAATTTCTCTCTCGAGTAAGGGAGAAGTCATTATGGCCTGGACAACTATCGATACCCAAGTTGGGTATGGCCAGAGAATCTATTAGGCGGCTCGGACCAGTGTACTGTCTACCTAACAATTTCTCGGTAGGGTTTGGATCACTACCCAGGGACTGAGTTATAGCAGGCTACACGGACCAGTAGACTGGTAGCAAGCTAAAGCTCAATAACCGGGCTCAAAAGACTACTCGGACCAGTATACTGGCAGTAAGTCATTACCCAGGATCTGCACAATAACTAGAGTCGTACGGACAAGTGTACTAAGAACTCGTCGTTATTATACAATTCCTCCTTTACTATCTTTAGGCAAGTGGGACAGTTTAGGAAGCTCCAAGTCTATGTATCTTTTTGCACTGACCAATGTACAGGCAATCGGAATTAGACCAGGAGATTGGATAGGGCTAGATGATGTTTGACTGCACTGACCAGTGTACGGACAGATCACGTTGCACCTAAGAATCGGCAGCTACTCTCACTTCACCCTGTCTGCCCTCTGCTGGTTGCACCGGGCACATCATACATTCAGCAACGTAGTCCAAGGCGAGGTATCTGCGAGTAATAGAGGAATGGGGTTAAGGTGTCAACTTTAAAGGGCTTTGGTCGACTTCCCTGATGGCATTGGTTCTGATTTCTCGGGGCTCTAGTTTTGCTTCTCGTTCTTGTGGACCTCCCATTTTCTGTCTTTCTGTCCTTCCTTTTTTCCTACTGGCGTCTTCCCGTTCTTGTTGGTCTTTCCGTTTTCTTTTTTTTCTTGCTCTGGTCGCTACTAAATCCTGAGTCTCGTGTTTTCTTTCGTATTTTAGGTATTGATCATATTTGTTAAAAATGGCAATTTATTTGGCTTTAACTAATATCAACGTAAAAACCGTAAAACGTACAGTATGTTTACTACTACTACCTTAATAATAATAATAATGTTATATCAGGTTTTTACTGGGGTTGTATTGACTAATTAGATAGATTCTTACTTGACTGGAGAAAAGGAGACCAACACAAACACAAGCACGAAGACAATAGAGGATAATATAACGCAGAGTACAAACATAGATTATTCTTATTTCACAGTAACATATGATTATAAGTGTAATGTTACATCAGACATGGATAGGTAATAATATAACAGCACGATCGAGGATCGACTAGGTGTCTCAAGGGGAAGATCTTTGGCAGGTTCAGACAGTCTTTGGAGATGTGGCTGCATTGTATTCCTGATGACTACCTGGTCCGTGGTGGTGGTCCTGCCGTGTGACGGTTGCAGAGTTGGCGAAGACTTCCTTGGGGTCCTCTGAAGATCTACGGGGTTGAGGTCTTTTACGAATACGAGCCATTTCACCAGTGTAGTACACTCTCGTATCGTACGACTTGAGTAGGGAGTCGTTTCACCAGTGTCTTACGCTCTCCACTACGATTCCTTGACCTTGACTTCCTACAGGAATCTCTGAGAGAACTTTGATGTTAGATGTTGTGGTTATACGAGTATGAGCCGTTTCACCAGTGTCTTATGCTCTCGTATTGCAGGACTTATGTAGGGAGTTTTTGACCAGTGTCGTTACACCCTCCACTATGAGTCTTGACTGAGAAGGAAGCCGTTTCGCCAGTGTCTTGCGCTCTTCAAACCACCCTTACTATTTTTGTAGGTTTACTAGAACTAGAGCGCTTGTTGGTATTGCATACTCTAATTACAGTAAATCCCGTACCAAGGTAATGTAAAGATGTTGGGTGGTCACCAGTGTGGTCCAACAAGAATACTAGCAAATCCAAGGTACCTTTGAGAAATGCGTTGAGTAGTTCCACCAGTGTCTTACTCCCTCAAGGCAATTTCTCAGTTAATAGTACCAAGTCTTTTGATACTATCCCTCCCGGTGTGGTAATAGTATCTGTTCAACTCTACTGATGATGAGGTTGGCTGAGATGGTCTTACCACTTTCGTCGTTCTCCTCGGTGGGGCATTTCAGGGCTAGAGGGGCGGCTGTGCCTGGAGGAGGGTCTGGGCCGGCTGCGGTGGTGTGTTGATCTTTATGCACGGTTTGTTTATTACGACGTCGTGAGGGATTATCTTTGTTAGGTATATCATCAGTAGGTGCCGTCCTCACAGGTATGTTCTTTCCTGGGGTCGGGGGAAGTGCCTGAGTGATGCAGGTGACCCGAGCGAAGCATGGTGAGGACTCGCTTGTGCCCTCTTGTCTTGGTGTCGCGGTGGCAGTGGTTGTTGGTGCGTGCAGGGCCTCATCTCTGTGGTTTGTTTCCTAGGCGCTTTTCTTCCCTATCTCAAATAATAATAACGTATTGCATAAAACTGTTCCAATATTTTTAAAAGGTTGGTCTATAATTACCTCTCAGTACAATCCCCAACACTTTAGGGAACTGTATCGGTGTCGGACATGCAACTTATAAAACATATCACAGAGTACATGAAATGTCAATGAAAGCTAGTAACACATAATACAGTTGCAATCTGAATATTTGATGCCAAAATTCAAGACAAATACACTATATTAATCGCAAAAACACACACATTCCGTCGATTACAATATGATGAGACAACTTTAGTAAAATAAGTGAACATAACTTGAATCGTAATTAAGAGCAAGAAATCATTAGGCCTACCTATAGTACCAAGGTCTAGGTCGAGTGGTCAAACAGGGAGCATATATTTATAAACACATATATATACATGTATAGTCCCGGATATATGTTCTTAACCATACTAGGATTGTCATTATGTAATTAAATGTTATGATATACAGTATATACAAAAACAAAAAAACTAACTTTTCCATAAATTTACAAACTGATAATTGCATAAAATATTGATTATACATAAACTGGTTGATTCAAAATGTAATACTTGCGTAATTTATTCACAGGATGGTTAAAATCATGTGTCCATGAGTGTACATACATACTATAGATGTACACTCAGGGACAAATTTAGTGTTTGCCGCTCCAAAATCTCTACCTTAGGGTTCTCTTTTGTTTTATAAGATGACATTCTTCCCTAACACATCTGAACAAAGCTTATATATCCAAGCTTTGTTCAGGTGTGCGAGGAGTATATTTGTCTTATTCTAATAGACAAAATTAAAGTAGACATTTTGGAGCGGCGACACTAATTTTGTTTGTTGGTGTATATAGCCTACACAGTTATATACCCAAATATTGGCTACAGTTTACAGAGTTCAAACAATCTTAATTAGATTTATTAGAAGCTCAACAGTTAATGTATAAACTACATTTACAGAATTGTATATATAATGTACAAAGAGAATGAATCAAGACATATATAAGTGATAATGTTTCCTACAGTAATCTTAAAAGAAATGTAATTGACCACATGAGAGTTTCGTTCTACAAGGAAGTTGGAGTTGTAGACATCGATAGTAAACATAAATGCAATAATAATGTAGGTTTCGGATGGCTAAAGAGTATGTTGAATTGGATTTGATGTATCTATAAATGTACTATAACTGTATTTTAGCTGGTATAATTATGTTAAATATCGATGTCTACAACTCCAACTTGCTTATAGAACGAAACTCGCAAGTGGTTAATTGCATAATTTAATAATTATATTTTCTGAGACTACGAACTTCATAGGGCTACTGTACATATGCATGCATAAAATGCTTACATGCCTAGACATATACGTACATACAGACTGACAGACATACATACAAAAAGGTGCACACCTAATTCTTACCAAGTTACTCCATCAATATATCTGTTTTCTTAAAACAAATTGTAAACAGCGGACCAAATAACTGCGGAAAAACGGCAGCACTGCGGCGGCAAGGTAGTGTATTCTCCACCACCATCTTAAGCTGACCTGCCCTGAGTTCGTTTGTAAAAGAATCACCATGAGTTGAATAAGTATCGCCTAGGATTTTTTCTATGTTTATTGATTGCTTTCACTTACTATCTTGGAGGGTATTGATATAACTATGTATTATTTTTCTTAAGAGTTTCTTTATTATTTCACATCAATGTTTCTCAAATTTTATATTTTCACTAGAAGTAACTTTTGTGTATAATTAATCATTTAAATAAATTATAATTTTATTTTACATACTCTTTACATTTTACCTTTATATGCTAATATTATTCTTTTGATTGTTTGGATAAATCTAAGTCAAAGTAACTACAGATAAGTAATTCTGAACGAGTAATAAGAAAGGAATAACATTGGAGTTTTAGGCTAAAACAGCCATATGATATCAACTGATATTTTATGAACTTGCCACATCTTTTCACCTACCAAGGTTTTAGTGACTACAAAGAGAGTTGCTAGTTTTTGTTGAAGTTTAACATACCACTTATTCTTGACTGAAACTGATAGTCATATTTTCCGCATTTTGTGAGGCAAAATAATAAGTCCTCGTTTTGTGGTTTTTAGTGGAATGTTTCTTTATGTTATGGGTTATAACCCCGCTCGTAACGTAACAGGGAAGAGGAGGAGGTTTGTTGTGTCACTGATTTTGATAGAGTATTGAATCTGGGGGATCTGCGAGGCAAAGTCGTCTTTGGTCTATTTTATATGAAGGTGGTCTGGAAGAGGTTGAGGGCTTTGGTGAGGGTTTTCAACGTTTTGGAAGGGAGGGGTGGCGGGTGAGTTTGGCTTTTATAGAGAATGATGAGTATGAGGAGAGGTCCGGGTGGGCATCAGTGAATGGGGAGGAGGGGCTGTTGAATCTGAGGGGCGAGGTGATAGTCTGGGTGTGAGGGTGAAATTAGGGGAGGGAGGTGAAACTTTAGATGGCGGTGTGATGGTGATAGGAATTTTTGGTTTGTACGATTGAGGTGCTTTAGTGAGTTGTTCGGGGATATAATTAAAGTCAGTGGTTTGAGATGATTGACTTTGTTTTGATGAGTTGGAATCGTTTGCATTATCAGGGGTAAATGTTTTGTGAATGCGCACATAGCGGTTTCTATAAATTATTGATTTGCCTTGGTTGTTGATTTTGACCTGGAACAGACTCTAGATTTTCTTGATGATATAGCGGGTCCCTAGCTTGTTGGTGATGGGTAGCTTGGCAACCATGAGTCCCAGGGCTGCCAGAGTGCGGAAATAAGTCACCAAACGCGGAATTTAAAGTGTGGGAAGACTAAGTGCGGACATTTTATTCCGAATTTCCACATTATCCAAATAATTCTGAATATTAATTTCCGCGCAGAGTGAAATTAATATATAATGTTTAATACGGTTCTAAGTACCATTTATGTGTTCAATACAACATTACATAATGTACAGTAGCCTATATAGTTTCCATGCCACTCAAAACAAATATAAAATATACCTGTAACTATATTGACATACAAGTATTAATTTATAATACAGACACCGAAACATTCGCGGTCTCCTTACATTGTAGGCTACAGTTCCCTGCACAAGTTCCGTTTATCTCTGAGATTTTATTTATGGAAGACAAAATAGTATAATTGAAATTTGAGTGTAATATCTTAACAGTTTCATAAGAAGGTGAATTAACTACTGCATAACAAGGAACTCTCCTAATTCAACAATACAATTTTTTCTGTCATAAATACAATCTCAGAGAGACGGAACATGTGCAATATAGACTGTAACAGATTTATAGTTAATGTGAGTACATATAATATATATATATATATATATATATATATATATATATATATATATATATAAAACCCAATTTCTCCATCTATCTACCCGTAAGGAACTCCCAGCAAACTATCCCTTATTCTTCAACAATACAAAAATCAATCCTTCATCTTCTCTCAATATTCTTGGTGTCTCCTTTTCTTCTGCTCTCAGTTGGAAGGACCATATTACCAGTCTTGCTAAGGCAGCCTCCAGAAGCTGGGTGTGCTCAACCGCCTTAGGGGGTTCTTTTCCCATGCACAGCTTCTTGCTCTGTACAGGTGCATAGTGCGTCCTTGTATTGAGGATTGTTCACATGTGTGGGGAGGTTCCTCTCACACCGCTCTCCTAGACAAAGTTGAAAGGAAGGCCTTTCGTATCATTAACTCCCGTCCACTCACCAACTCTCTGCAATCTCTCTCTCTCCGCCGCAATGTTGCATCTCTCTCGCTATTCTATCGCTACAATAATAATCAGTGTTCCTCAGAGCTTTCCCAGTGTATACCACCTCCTATACGTAGGGCACGTGGTACCCGTCTTGCAACTCAATCCCACCCCTACTCTGTGCAACTCTCCAACCCAAGAGTGAAACGTTACTCTCAAACTTTCTTCTACTCAACAGCTGAGCTCTGGAACTCTCTCCCAGAATCAGTCTTTCCCTCTTCCTATGACTTAAATTGCTTCAAAGTCAGTGTGTCCAGGCATTTTGGCTCGAACATCCCTTGATTTTGGCCCTGTCACTCTTTCAACTATGGGGGAGGCACTCGCTATAGACAGTTCTGCCTTTTGCCTCCCTCAATCACATAGAAAAAAAGAAGAAAACAAATATACATACATAATTATAGACTATTGTTTGCTTGAGTATACAGTATAGAACAGTATATATTTGCAAGCATTACCTTGTATTCATTACTCCTAAATGGTAGAACTTGTACTGTATATACGTAAATATTAATAAACACAGGTAGTCTATATTTCATCATTTGGGTTTTGTTATACCAGGCTGTTTGCTGGGTTTACTGGATAAAAGGTGGATCCTAACTTAACTGGTGTGGCAGAGGAATTCACAGACATACATGCAGAGGTGTAAGGACAACACAGGAGTACATACTGTATATAGTTATTATATTCAATATAGATAACAACATTATGATGGCTTACTTGGCTAATGGTTCACACATCTAATGGCATAAAATACCATACACAAAATCATGGATATGGAATAGAATATGATATACACCGGAGCTAAGATGAATTGCAAGTATTAACCCTTTATTAGCGGCGGCAACTCATGTCGTGTGAAAGAAATTTGGACTAAGTGGCGGTTCACAACTTATGTCGTGTGCCATTTTCAGCACGTAATGTTGCTGAGAGAGAGAGATAAGTGGTGGCAGGAGAGTAGCAAGCGTATGACTGCTCCAGACCACTGCGGTGGATCTACTGACATGAATCCCACCCTCCCCCACCCTCACGCACTCACTACACAGGGAATTATGTAGGGAAACTACCTAATTACATGGTTTTTGCACTCGTGTTGCGCGATCATTGCAAAAAAACTAGCGGTCATACAAGGATGGTTAGGGTGTCATTGGAAAGCTCTGTTTATGCCCTTTCAGGGATAGATACTTGTTTTACGCTCTGGGTCTTATTTAGGCATGAAAATTATCACGTAAACAACCCTATTTAGGGTAAAAATACCCCGCTGGGCGGTACATATAAATTACCGCCTAGGCCGCTCGTCAGGTGTTAAAACTGGAGGTTTACTGCTCCTTTGAATTAGCAATAGAAATTACACACAAAGTACATGTGAATGATTCATATTGACAGGTAGATGGATTGGGTGGAGGAAAAACACAGGGAAGAGCTATGATTCTTTATTCGCTAACGTTTTGGGCTATGTATTACCCATCTTCAGAGAGAAGTGTCAGTCTCTCTGAAAATGGGTAATACATAGCCGGAAAGATTAGAGAACAAAGAATCATATCTCTTTCCTGTGTTTTTCCTCCACCCAATCCATCTACAAAATATATATAAATAATTCACCGAGTGTCTCATATATCAGAGTTTATCACGGATATATTGGTGCCCTAAAAAACGCATTTGGGAGTCTTCGCACATAGATTTAGACAAGTCACGGAAGCATTTCTCGAATGAATTTAGCATAAAATGAAGGTATAAACACAATGAAATAATCACAAGTCATTTGGTCACGGGCGTGGAAATATAGTGTCACTGGGGTTGATTTTATGTGTATCACTGTATGGGTGTGTGCGGCTATAAAGTGAAATATCATATGTGATCTCACAAAGAGTTCATGTACAACATATTCTACTTTATACCGATAAAGATGTGTGGTTTGTATCCTCGTCTATAGAGGCCTAACAAGTGATAAGGGAGGTCTGTTATACAGTTATACAGCTTTCAGCAAGCTAAGTTCTTCGTTCTTCGTTCCGTGGTCCAACATCAACGAATCTTCTTCATCTTCTTCGTGCTCATCCTTGTAGTGGCTTCAACATCAGGCTTGATGGTGGGTGGTCCTCTAACAACGTCCACTAACAGGTCTTGACACGGCTGTGAGTTGGCTCCTTACCATCCAGGTGTTGAGAGGTAAGGGAGAGGGATCAGAGAAATTACTAGGGAACATGGATCAGTGTACTGGTAATCTAGCAACTCCTATACTCAAGTCTCAGGCTACATACGGACCAGTGTAGCTTACTGGTGATACCAAGCCTGGAGGGTTAGAGAACTTACTAGGCAGCGCGGACCAGTGTAGCCTACTGTCCACCACGCAATTTCTCTCTCGAGTAAGGGAGAAGTCATTATGGCCTGGACAACTATCGATACCCAAGTTGGGTATGGCCAGAGAATCTATTAGGCGGCTCGGACCAGTGTACTGTCCACCCAAATTTCTCGGTAGGGTTTGGATCACTACCCAGGGACTAAGTTATAGCAGGCTACACGGACCTTGCTACTGGTAGCAAGCTAAAGCTCAATAACCGGGCTCAAAAGACTACTCGGACCAGTATAATGGCAGTAAGTCATTACCCAGGATCTGCACAATAACTAGAGTCGTACGGACAAGTGTACTAACAACTCGTCGTTATTATACAATTCCTCCTTTACTATCTTTAGGCAAGTGGGACAGTTTAGGAAGCTCCAAGTCTATGTATCTTCTTGCACTGACCAGTGTAGAGGCAATTGGAATTAGACCAGGAGATTGGATAGGGCTAGATGATGTTTGACTGCACTGACCAGTGTACGGGCAGATCACGTTGCACCTAGGAATCGGCAGCTACTCTGACTTCACCCTGTCTGCCCTCTGCTGGTTTCACCTAGCACTTCATACATTCAGCAACTTAGTCCAAGGCAAGGTATCTGTGAGTAATAGGGGTATGGGGTTAAGGTGTCAATTTTAGAGGGCTTTGGTCGACTTCCCTGATGGCATTGGTTCTGATTTCTCGGTGCTCTAGTTTTGCTTCTCGTTCTTGTGGATCTCCCATTTTCGGTCTTTCTGTCCTTCCTTCTTTCCTACTGGCGTCTTCCCGTTCTTGTTGGTCTTTCCGTTTTCTTTTTTTCTTGCTCTGGCCGCTACTATATCCTGAGTCTCGTGTTTTCTCTCGTATTTTAGGTATTGATCATATTTGCTAAAATGGCAATTTATTTGGCTTTAACTAATATCAACGTAAAAAACGTAAAACGTATGTTTACTACTACTACTACTACCTTAATAATAGTAATGTTATACCAGGTTTTTACTGGGGTTGTATTGACTAATTAGATAGATTCTTACTTGACTGGAGAAAAGGAGACCAACACAAACACAAGCACGAAGACAATAGAGGATAATATAATACAGAGTACAAACATAGATTATTCTTGTTTCACAGTAATATATGATTATAAGTGCAATGATACATCAAACATGGATAGGTAATTATATAACAGCACGATCGAGGATCCACTAGGCGTCTCAAGGGGAAGATCTTTGGCAGGTTCCGACAGTCTTTGAAGATGTGGCTGCGTTGTATTCCTGATGACGACCTGGTCCGTGGTGGTGGTCCTGCCGTGTGACAGTTGCAGAGTTGGCGAAGACTTCTTTGGGGTCTTCTGAAGATCTACGGGGTTGAGGTCTTTTACAAATACGAGCTATTTCACCAGTGTAGTACACTCTCGTATCGTAGGACTTGAGTAGGGAGTCGTTTCACCAGTGTCTTACGCCCTCCACTACGAGTCCTTGACCTTGACTTCCTACAGGAATCTCTGAAAGAACTTTGATGTTAGATGTTGTGGTTATACGAGTACGAGCCGTTTCACCAGTGTCTTACGCTCTCGTATTGCAGGACTTAAGTAGGGAGTTGTTTCACCAGTGTCATTACACCCTCCACTACGAGTCCTGACTGAGAAGGAAGCCGTTTCACCCGTGTCTTGTGCTCTTCCAACCAGCCTTACTATTTTTGTAGGTTTACTAGAACTAGAGCGCTTGTCTGTCGGTATTGCATACTCTAATTACAGTAAATCCTGTACCAAGGCAATGTAAAGATGTTGGGTGGTCACCAGTGTGGTCCAACAAAAATACTAGCAAATCCAAGGTACCTTTGAGAAATGCGTCGAGTAGTTCCACCAGTGTCTTACTCCCTCAAGGCAATTTCTCAGTTAATAGTACCAAGTCTTTTGATACTATCCCTACCGGTGTGGTAATAGTATCTGTTCAACTCTACTGATGATGAGGTAGGCTGAGATGGTCTTATCACTTTCGTCGTTCTCCTCGGTGGGGCATTTCAGGGCTAGAGGGGCGGCTGTGCCTGGAGGAGGGTCTGGGCCGGCTGCGGTAGCCCTTCTGGGAATCCGCATCACGGCGGTGGTGCTCCTTTGAGCAAGAAGGGCGCGTGGTGTGTTGATCTTTATGCACGGTTTGTTTATTACGACGTCATGAGGGATTATCTTTGTTAGGTATATCATCAGTAGGTGCCGTCCTCACAGGTATGTTCTTTCCTGGGGTCGGGGGAGGTGCCTGAGTGATGCAGGTGACCCGACCGAAGCGTGGTGAGGAGTCGCTTGTGCCATCTTGTCTTGGTGTCGCGGTGGCAGTGGTTGTTGGTGCGTGCAGGGCCTCATCTCTGTGGTTTGTTTCCTTGGCGCTTTTCTTCCCTATCTCAAATAATAATAATGTATTGCATAAAACTGTTCCAATATTTTTAAAAGGTTGGTCTATAATTACCTCTCAGTACAATTCCCAATACTTTAGGGAGCGTTATCGGTGTCGGACATGTAACTTATAAAACATATCACAGAGTACATGAAATGTCAATGAAAGCTAGTAACACATAGTACAGTTGCAATCTGAATATCTGATGCCATAATTCAAGACAAATACACTATATTAATCGCAAAAACACACACATTCCGTCGATTACAATATGATGAGACAACTTTAGTAAAATAAGTGAACATAACTTGAATCGTAATTAGCAAGAAATCATTAGGCCTACCTATAGTACCAAGGTCTAGGTCGAGTGGTCAAACAGGGAGCATATATTTATAAACACATATATATATATACAATTATACATGTATAGTCCCGGATATATGTTCTTAACCATCGTAGGAATGTCATTATGTAATTAAAATGTTATGATATATATAAGAAAAAAAACTTACTTTTCCATATATTTACAAACTGATAATTGCATAAAATATTGATTATACATAAACTGGTTGATTCAAAATGTAATACTTGCGTAATTTATTCACAGGATGGTTAAAATCAGGTGTCCATGAGTGTACATACATACTATAGATGTACACTCAGGGACAAATTTAGTTTTTGCCGCTCCAAAATCTCTACCTTAGGGTTCTCTTTTGTTTTATAAGATAACATTATTCCGTAAAACATCTGAACAAAGCTTATATATCCAAGCTTTGTTCAGGTGTGCGAGGTGTACATTTGTCTTATTCTAATAGACAAAAATAAAATAGACATTTTGGAGAGGCGACACTAATTTTGTTTGTTGGTGTAGCCTATACAGTTTTTTTTTTTTTTTTTTTTAAGAGACAATGAACGGAGGAAGGAAAAACACAGATAAAACAAAAAGGTCCATGTGCCTAAAGGCATCCTCCTTTCATAAAATGTTTGTAACAACTGGATTTAAACATTTGTAGATTGTAAGTTTGTGGAAAGCAATTCGAGGGAAGTGAATTCCAAAGAGTAGTAGTTCTAGGGATAAATTAATTTTGATAAGCAGTTCTGCATTGTGGAGGAGAAAGTGTAAATTCATGGGCGCTCTCAGCTGCCCTAGTTCTACGGGGAAAGATGTGGAGAGGCGGCACAATTGAAGCAAGTTCCTCGGAACAATTGCTGTGAAAATATCTGTAGAATAATGCAAGGGATGCAACGTTTCTTCGTATGGATAATATAGGAAGGTCCTGTGTGATTGCAGGGTTATTGATTAATCTAATAGCTTTATTTTGAATTTTTTCCAACTGCCTCAATGCAACCACTCCACTTCCACTCCACAGAGGTGAACAGTAATCCATCTGAGAACGCACATGACTTTTATATATTACGGCCAACTGCTCGTCAGTGAAGAATTCTCGAACTCTGTACAGGAGTCCCAGTTTTTAGAGGCATTCTTAGCAATGCTTCTAACATAATGTGTCCAGCTCAAGTTAGTAGTTAATGTTACACCGAGAATGTCAATACTAGGGGAACTGGGAATATTTACATCATTAAAAAATATATGGGAGTCAGTGAGATTCTGTCGGTTAGAAAATTGAATGTACTTGGTTTTCTGTGCATTAAAGGAAACTAGATTCTTTTGTCCCCTTTCTTCAATTCTAGAAAGGTCCTGGTTCAGAGAAATTGCAGTGTTTATTTTTGAATTTATAAGATCGGGTTGGGTGAAAAAATTGGTAAATGTGAAGGAACTGTGGAGTGTTGAGTCATCTGCATAGGAATATATTGCATTATGAGTAGTAGATTATGAGATCATTGATATGAATGAGGAACAGAGTTAGGGCCAAAACTGATCCCTGGGGAACACCAGCATTTATTGAGTGAAATTGAGAATAAAGGCCATCTACCATTACACATATTTTTCTGTTATGAAGATAAGAAGAAATTAGTGGAACTAATGATGCAAGGCCGTAGTGTGACATCTTCGACAATAAGGATTGATGCCAGACTCTATCAAATGCCTTTGATATATCCAGTGCTATTGGATGTGTTTCACCATGTTGGTCTGTAGCTTGGTTGATTTGATGCGTAAGAAGGCAAAGAATGTCTGCAGTTGATCGACATCGTCTAAAACCATATTGCCTATCACTGATTAATTTTTTATTCTCAAGATGCTTAATTATGTGATTATTTAATATAATTTCAAAGACTTTACCAAGAGTGGAAGTTATAGCTATTGGTCTGTAGTTTGATGGATTTGAAGAGGCACCTTTTTTAAGAACTGGATGGATGTTTGCTTCTTTCCAGGGTACTGGGAAGCATGAGGTATGAGTACATAGACGGACAAATTTTGCCATTACAGGAGCGAGCACCAAGGAGCAATTCTTAAGTACTATTGGAGGAATTTCATCTGGACCAGGAGACTTATCTACTGAGAGATTCTGCAAAATAGTTTTGACATGTCTGGTGTGGATCTTAAGTGAGGGAATTTCAGGCGAATTAAAATTAAGTACAGGGACATCTTGATTTATTTCATCTAAGGTTGAGTTGGTGGAGAAAATATCCGCAAGAAGGTTAGCTTTACCTCGTGGGTCACTTACAAGATTGACAGTCGGAGATTTTAATGGTGGAATGGATGAAGCAGTTGTGAAGTTGGATTTGAATGAGTTAAGAGTAGACCAAAATATTTTGTTATCATTTGGATTATTTAGAAGTTTATTTGCCTGCTTGTGGAGAAAGTTTGATTTAGTTAGGTACAGTTTTGGCATGATTTCTGATGTTTCTAAAGTAATTAAAGGCTTCATGTGTTTTTGATCTTGTGTATGCATTGTAGGCTATTGCTTTTTGTTCAGTTACTCTAGTACAATTATGGTCAAACCAATTAGGTGAATTAGATCTTTTACTGTACTTTTGATGAGGAATAAAAGTTTCCATTCCAATTTTTACAAAATCTTGTATGTGGCTCAAGGTGGAGTGTGCATCATTAGAAAAGAAAGAGGTCCAGGGAATATCAATAAAGAAACCCTGAAGACCCTCCCAGTCTGCCCTATCGTAATGCCATTTAGTCACCAAAACAGGTTCAGAGTGGGAAGGTGTGGTAGGTGATAGACAGGTGGCCTGTATCAGACAGTGATCAGAAGATCCAAGCGGAGACCTCACTGTAACATCATAATTTTCTGAATTGGTTGTTAAAAATAAGTCCAGTAGGTGGGAATTATGATTAGGATTATCTGGTACACGGGTGGGTTGGTTGACTAGTTGAGTGAGATTAAATGAGTCTGCAAATAGCTCACATTCAAGACCAGCATCATCAGTCCTGGCTGAATGAGTGAGCCATTCAACATTATGGACATTAAAATCACCCAACACAGTGATTTCAAAAGAAGCATTTAAGTTGAGGACACTGAGTTGTGAGGACAGAGAATCAAAGAGACTTTGCTCTGGAGGAGTATTTGGGGAACGGTAGATGCAACATATGTATTTAAATTTACCAGCAAAATTAATTTGTATATAGAATAATCAAAATAGGGACAATTGAAACTAGTAACCTCCTCCAGGGCAATTTCAGATTTTGCGAAGCAACATACACCTCCTTTAGGTCTGAAATTTTGGAGCAGTTGATAACCTGGAAAATTAAATCTAGACGTGTCAGATGTGGATGTTACTTGAGTCTCTGTCAAAAAAAGGAGAGTAGGGGATTCTGCTTGAAGAAATTGGTGTACAGAATTGATGTGAGAGTGAAGTCCCCTTATATTACTAAAGAAAAAGCTGCACAGACGAGCAGCTTTGGGACGTTGCAATGCTCTTGACACAGTCGCATGATGACGACCGGGAGGGCCCTGTGTCAATGACCCAACCCTGTCGGGGGTGGATATCCGAGGGACCACCAGGTTTGCTCGTACTGCCATATTTATTGGGTAAGGTGTATGGTGTTACATGTATGATATGTAGTGGGAAGAGTAGTGTTTTATGGATAGAGGATAGCGATGTAGGGCAATGTCGTGAAGTTGGATGTGTATGTTATATAAAGAGGGTTTTCCTGATACCCCTGATGTGTGAGACAGAAAGATATGTATCCAGCTACCAAGGCCTGGGAGAGAAAATGGAATTCAGGCTATTCCCTGAGTCTCCCGAAACCTTGGCGGTAGTACTTCCCTGGGCGGGGCTGCCTACACAGTTATATACACACATATTGGCTACAGTTTACAGAGTTCCAACAATCTTAATTAGATGTATTAGAAGCTCAACAGTTAATGTATAAACTACATTTACAGAACTGTATATATAATGTACAAAGAGGATGAATCAAGAAATATATAAGTGATAATGTTTCCTACAGTAATCTGAAAAGAAATGTATTTGACCACTTGAGAGTTTCGTTCTATAAGGAAGTTGGAGTTGTAGACATCGATAGTAATCATATATGCAATAGTAATGTAGGTTTCGGATGGCTAAAGAGTATGTTGAATTAGATGTTATGTATCTATAAATGTATTATAACTGTATTTTAGCTGGTATAATTAAGTTAAATATCGATGTCTACAACTCCAGCTTCCTTATAGAACAAAACTCGCAAGTGGTCAATTTAATAATAATATTTTCTGAGACTACGAACTTCATAGGGCTACTGTACATATGCATGCATAAAATGCTTACATGCCTAGACATATACGTACATACAGACTGACAGACATACAGACAAAAAGGTGCACACCTAATTCTTACCAAGATACTCCATCAATATATCTGTTTTCTTAAAACAAATTGTAATCAGCGGACCAAATAACTGCGGAAAAACGGCAGCACTGACAATGACTTGGTCTTCAGTGGCGAAGGAGTTTTGTGGTGGTAAGGTTTCCTTCTGGAGGTCCTGGCAGGTCAGGGCTTGGTAGAGGCGGTTTTTGAGGTGCGCGAGAGGATCTGACGGTATTTGCAGTGTCGTTGGTGGTTGTGCAAGGTGATGGAGGGGCATTAACAAGGGTGCTCTCTGAATACTCTTTCGTGTGGGGTAATGCCGTCTTCTCTGGGGCAGGTGTTCATTCCCTACTGGATGATTTTGATCTGGCCAGGCCATTGTCAGTGTTGAGAGCGAGGAGTCTGGTACATAGCCGGTTTGCAGTGCATTAGTGGCTGCGTTCGCATATGGCGTTTCCCAAGGGCCAATTTGCTGAGGAGTGTGAAATCTGATATCAGAAGATGGTGGACAACTCTTTCCAGATGTGGCCAGAAAACTTGAGGGCATTGTCAAAATGTAGGGCTTGGGGAGAGTCCAAAATTTGGGAAAACATCTGTGATGAGGGCCTCTGCTACCGCCAGGGCAGTGTGGTCTTTGGCGGGACATGCGATCACAAATTTGGAGTACGTGTCTACAAACGTGATGTATTTTTTGTTAGATTTGGTAGTAATTGGGCCCATTCCATACACTGACAGCAATTGCCAAGGTTGCCAACGATCATTCCGGCAGGTCCTGGGGTCTTGGTTCTGTCCTTCTCTTAGCAGCAGGGGCGGCAGACTTGGGTCACTTTCAATGCTATTATAGAGGGGTTCGTTGTCCAGTAAACCTGGTTGAATATTTGTAGCATCTCGGTTTGGCCTAAATAAATACCATTTCCCTTATGAATATTGATGAACAGGTCTTGCGCCGTATCTGGATCAACTGCCAAGTGACCAGATTCCATTGAGAGTTGGTCTCCGGTGCAATGCAGATTGTAGAAGACTTGTTTGGGGATCCAGGGCGGTTTTGTTTTGGTCACCCATGCTTGTAGCAGTCTTTTGGCCGTTTTCTGTAGTCGAGCAGTGGGAATTTTCTTCAGTCTCGTGGCATTTCGGGGGAGACAAAACTGTTGAGCTCTTAGTCAGTGATGGGCAGTCTGGACAGGGTGTCTGCATTTGTGTGTAGCTTGCCAGCTCTGTAGAGGATGTTGAAGTTGAACTCTTCCAGGGTTTCCCGCCATCTCACGATGAGTGCGTTGGTGGTTTCTGATTTTCGTATCCATTAGAGAGAATGGTGATCTGTCACGATGGTCATTTTATTTCCTAGCAAAAACGAATGAAAATGAATGAGGGCCCATTCTACTCCCAGACACTCACACTTAGTGGCGGCATAGTTTTTCTGGGCGTCATTTAGGGTGAAACTGGCACAGGCGATGATGTGTTCCCGTCTGTCTTGAACTTGGGCGAGGATAGCTTCGATGGCGATAAATGAGAACTAAGTGTAGAGGCGGACTGGTTGGGTGTAATCGGGAAAGGCGACAGTTGGTGCTTGCACTAATTTGTCCTTTAGTTTCTGGAAGACTTATTGGCACTTAACCCACTGAACCCCAGCGACGACAACGTGTCGTCGGCAATGTATGTAACGCTAAACCCCAGCGACGACAACGTGTCGTCACTGGTACTCCGGTCCCAATTACTCCGGTCCTATGGCACCTAGAGGGCTCAGATTTGTATGGGAACTGTGTAAGTATCCTACGCAACCTTGGCAATGGATGAAAACTCTCAAAGTCCAACCGCATGTGCGTGAGCGTGCAAAAACCTGGTTTTGGGGGGTTTTTGCCTTCAAATTTTTACTCTTCTAAAATCCGTTTTCGTTGGCTTCGTAGGACCGATTTTTTACCTTTTTGACCGTTTTTTTGTGGTTTTTCCTTCATTCCTAACCCATTCGCTATTGTTTTTGGAAAAAAATAAAAAATAAAATCCTGCCGGTCCCTGGTGGTACATTTATTTATAACTAGCTGGGGCTCAGTGGGTTAAGGGGCCCAGCGGAAAGGTTCCTCTTTCTTTGTCAGCTCATGGAGTGGCTTTGCAATGGCTGCGAATTTCTTTACGAATCATCAGTAATAAGTGGCTAGGCAGAGGAATGATGTCCTTGGGTGGTACCTGGGCGGATATTGCTAATAGCTTTGTGGGGTCTGGGGCTATGCCATCTCAGGATATGACATGCTCTAAGAATCATACAGACTCGCGAGTTCGAGTGCAATTGGTGGGTTTGAGCTTGAGGCCCGCTTGGCGGATCCTGTCTAGTATGATCCGTAGGCGCTGTAGGTGCTCGATCCAGGTCCGGCCATAGACAATAACATCGTCCAAGTAAGCTAGACAGATTTCCCATGTGAGGCCTTTGACGACGTACTTCATAAGTTGGGAGAAGGTGATGGGGCCATCGTAGAGTCCAAACAGCAAGACATTGAACTCGTAGAGGTTTCCTCCGCTGGTGGTGAAGGCGGTCTTCCATTGGTGTTCTTTCCGGACAGGTACACTCACGCATACTAAAAGTTGCTCAGGGGTGGGGCCTTCCTTCCCCTATTCCACCCTGGGCAGGTGGAAGGGGGGACTCGGGTCCAAGTCTACCCCCACCTTCCACCCCGAAACTATCCCCAACTCCCCCACCTTCCTTCTCTAGCTGGCAGATTATAGGTTTGATTCCCTGAGGGAAGTAGAGAAAACCTAATATTTAGTAGGGCCCCGTAATCATTGACGATATTGCCTATTAGTATAATAGTCTCCATTCAACATCCCATGTCAGCATTTTGAATCTACCGTGCGGAAGGATCATGGAGTACTCTTCATAAGTGCACACTTAATTCCCTTATGGGATCGTCATTTTTTTTTTTTTTTTTTTTTTTTTTTTTTTTTTTTAATATTCCAACTACTCCCTCTCGGGCATAGGCTGAGAGCCTGTTCATTCCACCGCTCAACACGGTGAAGCCCGTGAGGTCTTGTTCCAGTCTGGGGAGTGAGACATGTGAAGCATCCATCATGGCTCGAAGCAGCTCCATCTCTGAAGCGGCCGGTTGCTTCGCTCAAGTGCTTCACCGTCTCACCCTCCAGACTCAGACCCTCACTCTCAGAACGCCACCTATTGAGCAGTGAACTCACTAGGCATTGTCCCCCTGTAACATATTTTGAATATGGGAATATTCATACAGTGTTATTTAATCAGGGAACAATGAGGGTATTTTTTGGCATTTCGGTGGGCTTTGTGGTAATGCACTGATACTAGGTACAGCACAAATTCAATCCCAATAATATCTTCCCATTGACATATCGGGATTTGAACCCCGGTCCATTGGATTACCAATCCAGTGGCATGACCACTCCACCACACCTCCCCTTATGATCGGGTACCCTACAGAAAAAACTCCGTAAAAATAAAAACTATAAAAAAACTTAATATTTGTTATCATATGACTTTCCATATGTGGATTTCTTGCGTTTTGCTACCCCGACACCAGGCCCTCTAGCGGCCATCTCGTCCTTCATTGAAATACCAAGATCAAACTATAGAAATCAACGAATGGGAAGTGGGATGGTTGGGAGGGACGTTTATCGTCAATGATTACGGGGCCCTACTAAATATTAGGTTTTCTCTACTTCCCTCCGGGAATCAAACCTATAATTTAATAGTGGCCCCTTCATCATTGACGATATTGCCTGAATACCAAGATTGGATGGGGACATTCGTGACAATATCCTTAACCTCAGGGGACAAATAATCCATTAATTTTTGTTTTAAGTTTTATTGTATGCAAACAATATATATAAAAAATACAAAATATTGCAAGCAGTGCGTGACATCAAGAAAGTCTGCTTACTCATGATCAGATCTCACTTCAAGATCTATGCATGATACTTTGTGGGGACACGTATGTGTTACCTTAGATCGAACTATAATTCTGAAGAATCTCGTTCTCACTTTAACCCTACTGGCCCGGGCTGTTTCTCCAAAGGACGGAGCTCTTATCCGGGCGATCTGGCCGAATATCAACAAAAGTAAACTAAGGCTAATCTCGCGTAATATATTACCTACATTAATCAAACATATATAGAAATGGGCGCCTTACCTTGCCGCGTAGAATGGCGTTGAGTAGAGCTCTCTAGCTCAACTGGTTCCGGAGTGATGGTGATGGAAGTGGAGGTAACTTTTTCCCGTATTTACCTCGGCGCGTCCGAACACTCAACCGCGGCCCCGGCTACGACGCCCAGTTGCACTCGTCGCTCCACCCGCAATTATGTCGGGAAGCGATTTGATAGTGTTTTATAGTTTATTATGTCATTTATTATAGTTATTATGTTATTTTCACTCAATAAAGTTATTTGTGTCTCTGTCACTTATTACTTAGTTTTATTATTATTATTATGATTATTAGTGTCACTTTCACTGGACTTTGATAATTGATAGTGTCATTTTCACTGTTATGTATTGTTAGGTAAGCTAATAACATATATAGTGTCACTGTCACTTGTTCATATTGTTATGAAGGCACTTATTATTACTTGTGTGTGTCTCTTTCACTTATACAATAGTTTTATTATTATTATACTGTCACTTTTACTTGTTCATATTGTAATGAAGGCACTTATTATTACTTGTGTGTGTCTCTTTCACTTATACATAGTTTTATTATTATTATACTGTCACTTTTACTTGTTCATATTGTTATTGAAGGCACTTATTATTACTTATTGTGTCCTTTTCACTTATACTTAGTTATATTATTATTATTAGCCTAATAGTTGAGTGTCACTTTCACTGGTGTCACTTCCACTTCAAAAGTTTGTTAGGGTGTGGAAGTCGTTGAAGCAGGTGCCAGCACACAGTCCAACTTGACACTCGAGGCATTCCCAAGTGGTTTTTGTGGCTTTGCGGGGTCTGCGAGTTGTGTGGCTGCACACATGGCACCTCTTCTGCACTCTTTATTTAGTATGAGGACCCTGGAAAGGAAGGGCGTTGAGTTGGTGTTTCCTGAAAAAGTCAGCACACTCCATTCTGTCCAGCTGGCCTGGTCCTTGTAGTGGCCTCCCTGGTGTACCCGCATGTCTAGCCAGGAGCTCAAGTAGCACGTGCTTGTGGAACTTCCGCAGGGACTTGTACTTCTTGGCTCCTGGAGTCCTCAGATGGTAGATGTTGTAGGTATTGAGAACCGACATATCTACCGTATGCAGGATAAACTTCTTGTACCACCTGCAAGATGTTCGCAGGCAGTCGATGAAGCCCATCTGCATGTCGGATTTGTCGACGAGGCGCATATTGATGTTGTAGTCCAGGACAGCAGCTGGTTTCTGGACGGGATTCTTGGTTCTTCGGTCCACCTTCCCTGTGGCGACCATCTGGGCCTTTAGGCATGTGCTGAGGAGGTTGACCTTGCGCTGGTCATGCCAGTGGATGGAGAGGATGGGGCCACTCTTCTTGTGGAAGATGTCCGCCTTCTTTGTCTTGGTTGGGTAGCCTGGCATGCCCTTTCTCTTGGCCTTGACTGTGCCGACAGTTCCGGTCTTGCGGTCATGGAGGTACTTGGTCAGGAGAGGCGACGTGTAGTAATTATCGGTGTAGAGGATGTGTTTTTTATTGAAGTGCCTCTCCATCATCTTCTTCACTACAGTGCCACCAAAACCAATGAGGGGGTCAGTCACAATTTCTCCACCCTTGCTGCTGTAGACCACAAAGTCCAGCACATACCCCGTCAAACAGTCGCAGAGGACGAAGAGCTTGATGCCGAAGCGGTGTCTCTTGGACGGGATATACTGTCGGAAGTGCAGCCTACCACGGAACAGGACCAGAGACTCGTCGAGGCACATCTTTTGGAAAGGAATCAGGTAGGTGGTGAACCGATGACGTATCATGTCATACAGCTTCCTGATCTTCCATAATGAGTCGGGAAGGTGGACTGCCATGTTGTTTGTCAGGTGGAGATACGAGAGGATGTCGAAGTACCTATCCCTGGACATGTACTTGCCAAATGCTGGAGTCGTAAGATGTCACCAGTGATCCAGTAGTCTGCCAGAGCGTGCTTCCTGATATGTGTCATCAGCATTGTGAGTGCCAAGAACACATAGTTCTGCTACAGTGACAGCTCTCCATGCCACCCTCTTTGCACTGGTCTTCCTGCCAAGAATGTTGGCACAGATCTCATGATGGTTGCTGGTCTCCTCGACGAGGTATTCCATGACTTCATCGCCATAGAAACCACAGAAGCCACACAAAATTTCACTGGGGGTAACATCTGGGCCACAGGGAAATGTTGGTGACAACCCCGGACCCCATCTGTACCTCGTCAAAGGCAGGACAATCTGGCTCAAAATCAGCCCCATCTGTCCACACAAACAGGTCTGATGCTGATCCTCGTTCAGGTGCAGCAGGCACACACACCCTGGCACACGCCCTTGGCCACGCAGACTCCCACGCCCACGCCCAGCGGCAGCGGCGTCGGCAGCCTGACCACGTCCACGACCTCGCCCTCTCACTTGTCTTGCCGGGACTTCCTCCTGTTCCTGTTCCTCTTCCTGTTCCTCCTCAGGCGACGTCAGGTCATCTGGGGCAATGTTGGGGTCGTCAGCATCCTCTTCAGGAGACAATTCTGTTTCCGAAGTGACCGGGTGTCGGCGGCGTGGGGCGCGGGAGGCTGCGGGAGCTTCAACACTGGGAGCCTCGGCCTCGGGAGTTGGGCTCCTTTTGCTGCGAGCCGAGGGCTTCTCCGCAACAAATAATGCTCTGCGGTGTGTTGAGGGGTGTGGCACATCACCAATACCACTTGAAGAAGCCCTTTGGTCCTCCTGAAGGAGAGATGAAGCCGAGGGCTGTGGGTGACCCACGCGGCGTACCGGATCAAGGCGTCGTGACAATGGAATGCGGGTGGTTGCTAGTCCAGGGTCGGCGTCACTATCACTCTGTTGAGCTTCCCTAGCCTTTTCTGCGGCTGCCCTGCGTGCTTTTTTAGCTGCACTTTTCACCAGCGACTGTTTATAAAAATATTTGCCCACTTTCAAGGGCGTACGGGCAGGCAAAGGAGAAGGTCCGGGGGTAGGGCTATGGCTAGGCCTAGGCCTAGCCCTAGGCTGACCGACGAAAGATGGCGAGGGGGTAGGCCTAGGTTCTAGGATACTTGGAAGTTCAATAGCACCTTCCTGAAACACTTCCACATCAGGATCATCACTACTGTCTCCCCACTCAAACAAATCCACATTATCGTCGTCTCCAAAGCCAACGAAATCGTCTTCTTTGCTTGCACTGATAAATGTTTCTTTGTCCACCAAGCTTTCACCACTGCTCTCTTCAATATCAAAGAGTGCTCGCTGTATGGCGCTATCACTTAACAAACGCTTCACTTGCTGTTGTTGTGGTTTCTTCTCTGTTGCTACAGGCGTCGAAGTTGCTAGTGGGGTAGCAGTGGGGCGCGCGGGAGAATGCACCGAATCAGAAGCGTCGGAATCCATTTTTCCTGTATTACTCGGTATGGTGGCCACGTACGAACTGATAACGTTAGTAGTTGAGGCTTGGTGGCGCTGCGATCGCCCCTGCAAAACAAAATTTGCCCGTGCGAATTATGAAGCACTCATTCAAGCATAAGCCTTTTAACAGGACACCCGGGCACCTGCCCTTCTTTCGAGGTGTCCTTCTGAAAGGACACCCGGGCTGGAAGGGTTAACACTATTTGTACAATATAATCTGTTTGTACAATCTGATAATACTGCATAGTTGCAACTCATGCTAGATTTCTTCTTAATCCTAACATAAAAATAAAATCGCTTGAACTGTATAACCAGTTTGATCATAGTCTCCGGCGGACGGGGCCCTAAAAGCTACACAGGTACGCTTTGGTTTATCTAGAGTGACCGACAGGTAATGTGTTAGGAAAGTATGATTGGAAGCCCAAATTAAGTTGAGTATTAGCAATGTCTTCTATAGAAAAATTCTGAAGGAATCTAAGGGAGACTGCCCATTTCCTGATGTCGTGAGCCCTGCTCACTACGCCGGGGTTACTTTCATTAATAACGTCTACCAGCAAGGAAGCTAACTTTCTTCTCGTAACACGATTACCTGCCTGAACACCCACAGAGCACCTAGTTGGCGAGGATGGGCAGCGTTCATAAACTTAGATAAGGCCTGCACAGGGCATAAAATATGATGAGTGTGTCCGCGTTTCAATGCCGGAACAGAAAATTTAAAAAACACATGATTGGAATGCTCGTTCTTTGCAATAAATGTGGGAGACGGCGCGATTTGTACATGATTGTGTAGCCTCCCAAACCTAAGGCAATTAGGTTCGTTGCTCATCGCCGCCAGCTCAGACACCCTATTTCCAGTGGCGAGAACCATGAGGAATACAGCCATTCTTCAAGAGTGAATCAAAATCCGGCGTATTTTATACGCGACTGAAGTAATGATAAGGCTTTGTCAAGTGACCAGGTGGGCATGAGCTGATAGAGTGGTGGGCTCAGCTTGAAACACGCCCTCATAAAGCCTTTCTCCTCCGCCTACGGTATGGAAAGTGTTACGACCGGGACTCGTATAAAACAAGGGCTCTTAATCATTGGACTAGAAAGGCACAGCCACAACGGTAACACTAGATCCAACCCTCGAACATATAATGCCGGCGCACAAAAACACCTATACCCTCCAGAGTTAAATCTGCGATAGCGGGGTATCCTCTAACTCAGTATAAATGCACTACTACTACAGGCTGATGATCTCTGATACAGCCTGATCACAACAACATACAATTACGTTAATAATTTATACAAGGAAAAAGATAGAGAGCTTAATTAAATCACTGGAATGATTTAATGCAAACAAGAAGAAGGTATAATTAAAGTTACTCTAAACAATAATAAACTGTCACTCCTATATTAAAGAAAGTGAATGAAAATCCTAAAGTATCGAACAGGAATCATCTAAAGAAAGTCTGATGCTGCTTAAGATGATCGAATCGGATTTTGAACTGTTATATAAAGCAGGAACAAGATATGATAAGTGTAGGGACAGACAGTGTTAACTGGCACGGGACTAACGATAAATGCGCAATAGTATTATCTCCAACAACAAAAGAAGTACTTCCTCAGGCAACACAAAAGCCTGCTCGGGTTGTGCAACTCAACAACAACCAAGGCTTACAATAAACGTGAATAAAAATGCTGCATACATAACATAAGAGTTTATAATCCTAATCGGGTGTCTGCTAGGCGAATAAAGTCTAGCTGGGATGTCGTAGGCTAGGAAACAATGGCTGAGCAAGCGGCTCGTAGCCTAGCGAGGTCCTTAACCCTTTATTGGCGGCGCGCAACTTATGTCGTGTGAAAGAAATTTGGACTAAGTGGCGGTTCACACCTTATGTTGTGTGCCATTTTCAGCACGTAATGTTGCAGAGAGAGAGAGCTGAGCGGTGTGAGGAGCGTAGTAAGGCTATGACCGTCGCGCACCACCGCGGTGCCAACTGAAGTGAAAACCACCCTTCCATCCCCCCCTCACACTCGCTACACAGTGAATTATGTAGGGAAAGTGCCTAATTACATGGTTTTTGCACTCGTGTTGCGCGATCGTTGCAAGAAAAACCAGTCGTACAAGGATGGTTGGGGTGTCATTGGAAAGCTCTGTTTATGCCCTTTCAGGGATAGATGCTTGTTTTACGCTCTGGGTCTTATTTAGGCATGACAATGATCACGTAAACAACCCTATTTAGGGTAAAAACACCCAGCTGGGCGGTACATATAAATTACCGCCTAGGCCGCTCGTAAGGTGTTAAGACTGTACGGCCAAATTACGTTAAATGACGGGGTGCTCTCTTGAGAGATCCAGATCGCTAGTATCTGGTTCTCTCCTGGCGACCCTCTTCAAGTCAAAGCAAAACGAGTTAGCACAGTGTTGGTGGCAGAGGCAAAAGCCCTCACTCGCAACACAGTGCTAAACTCACAAGGTACACAGTCAGAATGACAACCTAGGCTTCCCACGTATCCGTTGCGATTGTACAAGTTCAACAAAACCTGGTACACATCAGAAATCACAACATCAATAGCCTCACCCCAGTCTAGCAATAAATAGCCCAGCAGACAACCAAGAAATAGGTAGGGAGACACCGCGAGTGTGTCGAACCTCTACAAAATGTTAACCCCTCCAAAATGTCTAACTAAGCATGAAAATCTGAGAGCTTCAGCATATAATACGATGGCCGATATATGAAATCGTGCAGAACCAAAGGGGAGTTATGATGTTAAATAGATTGGAAGAATGAGAGGTAAGAAGTTGAGAGAGAGAGAAAGTGTTCTATAGGTAGAAGTCGGGGACAGGTGGCAAGGGAGGTGTGAAAGGTATGCTGGTCAGGCAAGCTCTGAGCAAGGAAGACACAAAGGCAGCAGGGAGTGCGGGGGACCACTTCCTGACGCGACAGGAGGGTGGTAAGGCGGCCAGCCACTCAGAGGGTCCGGCCGTGGCATGACGTCACCGAGACAACGTGTAACACTACACGTTCTACCCTCTGCCTCCTGCACTTACTCACTCACACTCTCTAGCTGTATTATTCAGTCTTATACATTAAACTTATAACTGATGATATAAAATATAATGCATTGTCACAGGCGAAAATAAAGACCACTTCTGTACTGCCTGTGACATGCCGATTCACAAGAACGAAAGTACAACATTGTAGATAGACTGTAGCCAAATTCATTGCCCTGGCGAGTGTTAGCGAGCGGCCTAGCGAGCGGCTGAGCCCACGTGGCGTTCTGCTAAGCTGCAGGCGTCACAAAAGGCCTGTGAGATAAAAAAAGGGAGTTCTGATGGCAGACAAGTTATTTTAAAATTGGTTACTGAAAATGGATGTGCTCAAATAGATAATCTACGTATTTGAAAATCAAGGCTCCGAGGCATCTGTTTGCCTGACTCTACAATCCAGGTCGTAAAAGTTTCCAATGTGTCTGGTATTGTCTCCTGTAGACATAGTATATTGGTTCAAAAGTTTATTTGTAACACTTTCCCAAAATTGAGCTAACTATTTTCCCTTGTAAATGTCCATAAGGCAAAACTGAGCGAGGTCCGAAGGTTGCCAATCATCTCTAAGTGGAAGCGGAGACCGGGAGCGACACCGGGGTCTTGCACCATTCCTGCAATTGATGGTAACACGCCTGAGCCCGGCCATAACGGCGCGATCATCGAGACTAAGCCCAGGTAACCCCCTCAGTTTGTGAATCACCCTGCACATTAGTACAGAATCTGGTGGAGGAAAGCTAAATTGAAGTCCACTTGTTCCAATCCTCCAACAATGCATCTGTTCCCCCCGCCGGGGTCACCCCTCAGCGAGTTAGGAAGAGAGGGAGTCTGTGGATTCTCCTCGGATGCGAACAGATCCACTTGTGGACGGTAAGGCCTTGCAATCATCTTGTCGAAGATGGTTTGTTTTGATAGCCGATTCTACTAGGGTGCTCCGCCTCCGAGACAGAGCGTCTGCCAAGACGTTCGACACGCCGGGGAGATAAGCTGATGCAGATGAATGCCCAGCGATTCGGCCAGGGCAAAAATCTGTTCTGACAATCTTAGCAACTCTCGAGACCTCACTGAGCCCTGCTTCTGAATACAATGGACTGCAGTTAGGTTGTCCATACGGAAACGCTATTGATTTGCTTGCAAAGACATACCGTGATCTTTGAGGAAAAAGAGAGGAACTAAAAGCTCTTGCTTGTTGAGTGACAAACAGTGTCTTGGGGCCAAGTGCCTTGCTCTTGATGGCCTATATTCGACTGATAGCCCCAACCTAGAGCCCCTGAAGCTTCTGTGTCTACCCATACTGTAGGCGGGGGAGAAACCCATGTCGTTATTGAGTAAAGCATAATAGGTTGTTGTGTTGTGCTGTTCCCCAGGCTGCCTGGCCGAACAGCCCCAAGGCCCCGAGCAAGACCAAGGCCATAACCGAGCGCCCCCACAGAACCCTCCCTGCCTACCACAATAAAGCCTGGGTGACCGAAGCCACTCCATGGCGGGGAGCTGAGGAGGGTGCGGAAACGCCCGGGAAACCAAAGCCCCACCCACGGCCCTGTGCCTCTCAGCAATTATGAAGAGAAAGTTGAGGGGCAAAGGAAAAATGTGACGCTTTGGCTTCCAATCTTGGTAGATTGGGATATCAATCCACGGAAGAGACGCCGTCACTCGAGATTTAGGAAATATATAAGTAAAAGGAACAGTCAGATTAAGCTATGGGTATGGCAGAGATCACTCAGTTCACTCAGTTCTCACTCAGATAGACCAGCCCATCACCACATGACTAGAACCCAATCCTCTCAGCATCAGCTAGGAAAGGCCCTAGAAAGCTGCCTTTGGCGGGGGGATAGCTCCCCTATTTCAACCCCTTTCGGGGTTGGGCACCCGCCTGCATAATAGGTAGTAGGGGTAGGCAGCCCCGCCCAGGGAAGTACTACCGCCAAGGTTTCGGGAGACTCAGGGAATAGCCTGAATTCCATTTTCTCTCCCAGGCCTTGGTAGCTGGATACATATCTTTCTGCCTCACACATCAGGGGTATCAGGAAAACCCTCTTTATATAACACACACATCCAACTTCACAACATTGCCCTACATCGCTATCCTCTATCCATAAAACACTACTCTTCCCACTACATAATTATCATACATGTAACACCATACACCTTTACCAAATAAATATGGCAGTACAATATTATTGTTAAGAGCAAACCTGGTGGTCCCTCGGCAGGGTTGGGTCAGGGTTGGGTCATTGACACAGGGCCCTCCCGGTCATCATCATGCGACTGTGTCAAGAGCATTGCAACGTCCCAAAGCTGCTCGTTGGTGCAGCATTTTCTTTAGCAATATAAGGGGACTTCACTCCAACATCAATTCTGTACATCAATTTTTTCAAGCAGAATCCCCTACTTTCCTTTTTTTGACATAGACTCAAGTAACATCCACATCTGACACGTCTAGATTTAATTTTCCAGGATAACAACTGCTCCAAAATTTCAGACCTAAAGGAGGTGTATGTTGCTTCGCAAAATCTGAAATTGCCCTGGAGGAGGTTACTAGTTTCAATTGTTCCTATTTTGATTATTCTATATACAAATTAATTTCTGCTGGTAAATTTAAATACATATGTTGCATCTACCGTTCCCCAAATACTCCTCCAGAGCAAAGTCATTTTGATTCTCTGTCCTCACAACTCAGTGTCCTCAACTTAAATGCTTCTTCTGAAATCACTGTGTTGGGTGATTTTAATGTCCATAATGTTGAATGGCTCACTCATTCAGCCAGGACTGATGATGCTGGTCTTGAATGTGAGCTATTTGCAGACTCATTTAATCTCACTCAACTAGTCAACCAACCTACCCGTGTACCAGATAATCCTTATCATAATTCCCACCTACTGGACTTATTTTTAACAACCAATTCAGGAAATTATGATGTTACAGTGAGGTCCCCGCTTGGATCTTCTGATCACTGTCTCAGTTACTTGTTCGTCAAGGGGAATCCACGCAATGCGAGCTAAGCTCATTATTATCGCGCCTCCTTAACTGGGAATGTATTGCGTGAAATGCATGTTAAGTGTTTTATGTACTGTTGGAATGGCTGTGGATGTGTGTGTAGTCTGTATTTTAGCCAATTGGCGACATCGGAAACGAAGGCTTAGGGTGGATCTGTATGGTACCATTCTCACTATAGACGGTACCGTCTCGCCCGAAGGCTTAGGTAGCCATCAGCTTAGGTGAACCATATGATACCCATCTCGCCTTGTACCATTGTCTGATACAGGCCACCTGTCTATCACCTACCACACCTTCCCTCTCTGAACATGTTTTGGTGACTAAATGGCATTACGATAGGGCAGACTGGGAGGGTCTTCAAGGTTTCTTTACTGATATTCCCTGGACCTCTTTATTTTCTAATGATGCACACACCACCTTGAGCCACATAAAAGATTTTGTAAAAATTGGAATGGAAACTTTTATTCCTCATCAAAAGTACAGTAAAAGATCTTTTCACCTAAATGGTATGACAATGGTATAATTGTGCTAGAGTAACTGAACAAAAAGCAATAGCCTACAATGCATACACAAGATCAAAAACACATGAAGCCTTTAATTACTTTAGAAACATCAGAAATCATGCCAAAACTGTATTAAACCTAACTAAATCAAACTTTCTCCACAAGCAGGCAAATAAACTTCTATTCTATCTATCTATATGCTCAGGCCCAATCCCCATTTTGGGGGTAGCCGACTCAAGACAGAGCAAGAACAGGGAAAACACAAAAAGAACATAAAACAACAAATAAACACAGATAAAAAGCACCAACGCACACGCATCCAGGTCACCCAGGATAAGACCCAGAGACCAGGGTTACCAAGGTCGCTCCAGCACTCCCCTGGCCCCTGACCACCCGGAGAGGTTCCGATCTCGGCAGGAAGACATGCAGCGGAGCCAAAGCCACAAGCCCTCCCACCACACTTCCAGGCGCACCCTTCATATTAATCGTCTCCCCGGGCCAGGCGCCTGATGGATTATTATCTAGTCAAACTTGCGCCCGACCCCTTACTCCAAATGACCATGTGTTCACTCAACTATTCACAAGCATTCTCCATTCACTCCTGTCCACCACCACTTCCCCTGCCTGATCTATAGTCATTCCTCTATCATCCAAAGCCTTTCTTACACAGTCTCTCCATCTCAATGGGGGTCTTCCTGCCCTTCTATCTCCCCTTGTACCTGACTCACATATTCTCTGTGTAAGCCTTTCATCTCCCATTCGTTCAACATGACCATACCAGCTCAGCACCCTTCTGTCCACTCTGGCTGACAAATGTTCCTGCTGCCCCACTCTCCTACGTATCTCTTCATTCCTCAATCTGTCTCTACGAGTAACTCCACACATACTCCTCAAGCAGCTCATCTCCATCACATCCAGCCCTCTTTTCTCCTTTTTCTTCAGAGCCCATGTCTCAGCCCCATACATCACTGTTGGCACAACAATTCCTTGATACAGTACACTTTTTACTTTCACTCCGAGATTTCTCGTCTTCCACATACTTCCCATTGCTCCGAAAACCTTCCTTCCTTCACACACTCTCTGTTTTACCTCCACTTCCATACCTCCACTCCTGCTTATCGTTCCTCCTAGATATTTAAAACACTCTACTTGTTCCAATATTTCCCCATCCAGCCTCACATCTAGATTCACCCTATGCTCTCCCCTATTATACACCATTACTTTACTTTTATTGACGTTCACCTTCAGTTTCCTCCTTCCACAAACCACACCAAACTCTTGACTACCCGCTGCAGTTTCTCATCAGAATCCGCCACCAATGCTGTGTCATCAGCGAACAGCAACTGATTCAACTCCCAATCTCTACCATTCTTTCCTACTAAACCCAATACTCTTCCCATAGTTCTCATTTTCACCTCCCTCACCACACCATCCATAAACATATTAAACAGCCATGGTGACATTACACAACCCTGTCGCAAACCTACCTTTACCTCAAACCATTCACTCAACTCACCATTTCCTACTCTCACACATGCTCTGCTCCCTTCATAAAACTCTTAACTGCTTCTAACAAATTTCCTCCTACTTCATAAATCCTTAACATCTTCCACATTGCTTCACGGTCCACACGATCATACGCTTTTTCCAAATCCATAAAAGCCCAAAATATCCCCTTATGCTTCTCTAAATACTTCTCGCATAACTGTCTTACTGCAAACATCTGATCCACGCACTTCCCTCCTAAAACCGCACTGTTCTTCACCTATTGCAACTTCCGTACACTTTATTATCCTCTCTATCAACACCCTGCCATACAGCTTTCCAACCACTGACAATAAACTAATACCTCTATAACTTGAACACTCCTGCCGATCTCCCTTCCCCTTGTACAATGGCACAATACATGCACTCTTCCAGTCTATTGGTACCATTGACACAGCAAAGCAGACATTGAAAAGTCTCACCAACCAATCTATTATCACATCTCTACCCTTCTTTATACACTCCACAGCAATACCATCCAAACCTTCTGCTTTTCCCGCTCTCATTTGTTTCACTGCTTCTTTCACCTCATTTTCCTCAATCCTTTCATTCATTCTCTGCCACCTGGGTGGCCTGGGTAACCTATCTCAATCCACCTCTGCTTCAATCACTGCTCTCTTCCATCTCTTGTATTTAACAAAGATTCAAAATACTCGGCATATCTTTTCCTCACTTCAACTGGTTCCACTAGTAATTCTCCATTTTCATCTTTCACTGACTCTTCCCTCTTTTGTCCTCCTTTCCTTACTTTATTTACCTCCTTCCAGAATATCTTCTTTCGTTCTTCAAAATTCTCACTCAGCCTTTGACCCCACCTTTCGTTTGCATCTTTTTTCGCTTCTCTAATTCTCCGTTTTGCCTCTCTCCTTTTCTCCTTGTACCTCTCCCATACCTCAACTAAAACCCTCTCAAAACACTGTCTCTTCTCCTCAACTGCCTTTCTCACCGTATCATTCCACCACTCGCTTCCCTTCCTGATACCACTGCCTCCTACTTTCCTTTTGCCGCATACTACCTCTGCACTTGCTTTCACTCCTTCCTTAAACTGTTGCCATTCCACCTCTACTTCTCTCTCTTCCATCTCTCTCACTTCCATCCACTTTTCATTTAGTCTTTCCTTGTACTCCCTCTCTTTTTCACTCTTCTCTAACTCACTAACTTTTATTACCTCTCTTACTTCACGCTTGTCTCTTATTCTCCTGTAACTCTTAACTCTTAGCTTTCCCTCCACCAGGTAATGATCTGACATACCCTCCGCCTCACCTCTCATCACATTCACATCCAGCAGTCTACACAATCTTTCCCTTGTCACCAGCACATAATCCATCAATGCCCTCTCTACAATCTCTCCCCTCACAAGTCTATGCCAGGTGTACTTGTGTATACGCCTTCTTTTGAAGAACGTATTACCTACACTCAATCTACACTCTTCACATACATTTTTCAGTCTTTCTCCACTCTCGTTTACACCATCCACACCAAAACTACCGATGACTCCCTCAACAGGCCTCATTTCTACCCTAGCATTTAGGTCCCCTAAAACTATAACATTTTCATTTTCATCAAACCCTTGTAGACAATCTCTCAAATCCTCCCAGAAACCCTCTACCTCGTCTAACTCTCTTTCACTTCCTGGTCCATACACACTTACAAAAACCCACCTTTCACCCTTAAACCGCATTCTCACCCACATTAGCCTTGATGACACCTCTTTCCACTCTTTTATAAACTCTCTCAACTCCTTCACAATAATAGCCACTCCTTCTTTCCCCCTAACTTCCTCGTCTACTCCAGACTTTCTACCTATCATGTTTCCAAAATCCACTTGTCCCTCTCCTTTCATCTTTGTTTCATTCAGTGCAAGGACATCATACATCCTTCTTTCAAATAACCTTCCAATATCCTCTCGCTTCTCATTCGTACTACATCCACGCACATTCAAAGCTCCTATTTTTAGGGTCCGGGACCACGAATGCATTCCCTCGGTTTTTCGTTTTTTTGGTAGATTTATATAAGGGGAGAAGGATACCAGGCCCCCCGCCCCCGATCCCCTTTAGCCGGCTTCTACGTCTCACCGGAGAAAAGCGGTGGTGGAAATTTCTCACCCCTCCACCACAGAGGAGGTTACCTGCACCAGAAAGTGGCGGGCGTTGGGGTCGCCGTATCCCTATGCCATTCGAAAAAATTAGAGATGCAGAAGGAGAAAAAGATAGAAGGGGCTATGGGAAGTAGAGGACACCAACCCTCACTCTGACAAAGGGTCAGCCCACCACCGAATAAACTTCTAAATAATCCTAATTATAACAAAATATTTTGGTCTACTCTTAACTCATTCAAATCCAACTTCACTACTGCTTCATCCATTCCACCATTAAAATCTCTGACTGGCAATCTTGTAAGTGACCCACGAGGTAAAGCTAACCTTCTTGCGGATATTTTCTCCACCAACTCAACCTTAGATGAAATAAATCAAGATGTCCCTGTACTTAATTTTAATTCGCCTGAAATTCCCTCACTTAAGATCCACACCAGACATGTCAAAACTATTTTGCAGAATCTCTCAGTAGATAAGTCTCCTGGTCCAGATGAAATTCCTCCAATAGTACTTAAGAATTGCGCCTTGGTGCTCGCTCCTGTATTGGCAAAAAATTTCCGTCTGTGTACTCATACCTCACGCTTCCCAGCACCCTGGAAAGAAGCAAACATCCATCCAGTTCCTAAAAAAGGTGCCTCTTCAGATCCATCAAACTACAGACCAATAGCTATAACTTCCACTCTTGGTAAAGTCTTTGAAATTATATTAAATAATCACATAATTAAGCATCTTGAGAATAATAAATTAATCAGTGATAGGCAATATGGTTTTAGACGATGTCGATCAACTGCAGACATTCTTTGCCTTCTTACGCATCAAATCAACCAAGCTACAGACCAACATGGTGAAACACATACAATAGCACTGGATATATCAAAGGCATTTGATAGAGTCTGGCATCAATCCTTATTGTCGAAGATGTCACACTACGGCCTTGCATCATTAGTTTCACTAATTTCTTCTTATCTTCATAACAGAAAAATATGTGTAATGGTAGATGGCCTTTATTCTCAATTTCACTCAATAAATGCTGGTGTTCCCCAGGGATCAGTTTTGGCCCCAACTCTGTTCCTCATTCATATCAATGATCTCATAATCTACTACTCATAATGCAATATATTCCTATGCAGATGACTCAACACTCCACAGTTCCTTCACATTTACCAATTCTTTCACCCAACCCGATCTTATAAATTCAAAAATAAACACTGCAATTTCTCTGAACCAGGACCTTTCTAGAATTAATGAATGGGGACAAAAGAATCTAGTTTCCTTTAATGCGCAGAAAACCAAGTACATTCAATTTTCTAACCGACAGAATCTCACTGACTCCCATATATTTTTTAACCCGGGAACTGCGGGAAGACTCTTAAGAGTTCCCCCGGCGGACTGCGGGAAGACTTTTAAGAGTCAGGGGAGAAAAAATCAATTTAAAACACCGAAATATATATATTTTTTGTTGTTTATTTTTTTATTTTTTGCCCCTGGGCCATGCAAAATATCACTCCTCTACCTCCCCTCCTTCCCCACTGTCCTCCCCTCCTTCAGTTATCACCTATTTTCCCTGTTATTCCCTTATTCTGTGATATATTTTCGTGCTACAATTAGCGAGTTGCAAGCAGGGCATTGTCATCACTGTTAGCAAGCGAGTGCAAGAGAGAGAGAGAGAGAGTATCGATCGACAGTGTCTCTCCAGACTTGGGGAAAAGTGGCGGGAAAGGAGGTTGCCAGCCATACATTATGTAACTCCCGGCCTGTATCGTTGATTTTGACCATCCAAACGCTGTTTCCACTTGTTTTATTGTTGTAACAGGTTAATACCTTTATAATTAACCTATAATAGGAGCATATGGAGAAGTATTAATGCTATTTATGGTAAAATAAATATTTTAGTGATGGAAACAGCTCAAATACATGCGCACAGGCAGAAGTGTCTCATACCCCCCATGCGCACTTCAGAGGTTAATGATGTAAATATTCCCAGTTCCCCTAGTATTGACATTCTCGGTGTAACAAGGGGAGACTACAGGAATATTCCGCCCAGATATCAAAATTTCTAATTATTGTGTGCTTGTTCTATAATGCTTCTTTCAACATAGGAGAATAGCATAGGAAGGAACAAAAAAACATATCGCATCCGTATCCCCCCGGGCCGGGGGTTCGACCTCGACCCCCGAAAAACATGTTTTTTTTCTTTCAGCCACACAATTTTTGTTTTGTGTCTGTAGTCTAAAGGGCTGCTGTAAGCAATAGAAATGATCATCTTTATTTTATTAATTTCACCACAACACCAAACACCCCCAATGAAATTAATTAAAGTATATGTGATCCACCGGGATTCGAACCTGGGTTATCACACACAGATTTTTGCCACCTTAACCATTACACCACCAGGACGGTTAAAGGTTTATGCACATGCCTACGACTTATTATCCATTCTCGAATACTGGATATTAATCTAATCATGTTCATATTCCCAACCGCGCTATGGTAGCCTACTGTTTAAGTGAGAGGAAAGCATATTCATGGGGCACAGATCATATTGACCGGCCTCTCGACGAAATATCCTTGAATCTACTAATAATCTTTATTTTATTAATTTCACCACAACACCAACCAACCCCAATGAAATTAATTAAAGTATATATGATCCACCGGGATTCGAACCTGGGTTATCACACACAGATTTTTGCCACCTTAACCATTACACCACCAGGACGGTTAAAGGTTTATGCACACGCCTACGACATATTATCCATTCTCGAATACTGGATATTAATCTAATCATGTTCATATTCCCAACTGCGCTATGGTAGCCTACTGTTTAAGTGAGAGGAAAGCATATTCATGGGGCACAGATCATATAGACCGCCCTCTCGACGAAATATCCTTGAACCTACTAATAATCTTTATTTTATTAATTTCACCACAACACCAAACACCCCCTATGAAATTAATTAAAGTATATATGATCCACCGGGATTCGAACCTGGGTTATCACACACAGATTTTTGCCACCTTAACCATTACACCACCAGGACGGTTAAAGGTTGATCAACGCACACGCCTACGACTTATTATCCATTCTCGAATACTGGATATTAATCTAATCATGTTCATATTCCCAACCGCGCTATGGTAACCTACTGTAGGGCTGCTTTAAGCAATAGAAATGATCATATGAGGGCATAAACACCCATATGACATCCCTAGGGCCCCCTTGGGGGGGCCCCAAAATCATGGATTTTCATCAACAAACATTTATAAATATTCATACAAAATACTTTAGTCTCCCAAATAATTAAGTTTTCTTTGCAAGCGGATGGCACTGTACATGACGAACCTATAAGAGGGGTAACTGAAGGAAAATCTCGCCCGGACTCTGACTGGAACAATTTCAAGTTATGAGTAAATTTCAATCTCTCTTTATGAAAAATTAATGTTTATTCACCTTCTGTGATAATGAGGGACCCTGTTACTGTCCGATTGTCTCTATTTTCTCCACATAATTAGAACAAGCATACATAACAAGTCCCTCGGAATTTTATTTTCCATACTCAAATTATATAGGCTATTTAGGATAGGAAATTGACCCAATTATTTATATTGATATTTACCTGCGGTTTTCAACATGATCACGTATCAAATTGGCAACAAGCTTCCGAGGTGTTATAGACAATCTATATAAGGTACCTCATACAAAATATATTTTTATTTTGCAAAGTCGATTTTGGGCCATCATATTTTTTTAGTAAAAAAAAAAAAAAAAATAATGCTCACATGCGCACGCGCGGACATAGAACGATGAAAGTTTCAGCGAGTCAGTGTTACTCCATTTACATATATATGGCAAAAGGCCAGCAATGAGTCTTATAGAAGCTGAGATAGGAATATTTCCTGGAGTCTCCCCCTACTAACTTTAGCTGGACACATTATGTTAGAAGTATTGCTAAGAATGCCTCTAAACAACTGTGACTCCTGTACAGAGTTCGAGAATTCTTCACTGACGAGCAGTTGGCCGTAATATATAAAAGTCATGTGCGTTCTCAGATGGATTACTGTTCACCTCTGTGGAGTGGAAGTGGAGTGGCTGCATTGAGGCAGTTGGACAAAATTCAAAATAAAGCTATTAGATTAATCAATAACCCTGCAATCACACAGGACCTTCCTACATTATCCATACGAAGAAACGTTGCATCCCTTGCATTATTCTACAGATATTTTCACAGCAATTGTTCCGAGGAACTTGCTTCAATTGTGCCGCCTCTCCACATCTTTCCCCGTAGAACTAGGGCAGCTGAGAGCGCCCATGAATTTACACTTTCTCCTCCACAATGCAGAACTTCTGCTTATCAAAATTCATTTATCCCTAGAACTACTACTCTTTGGAATTCATTTCCCTCGAGTTGCTTTCCACAAACTTACAAATTACAAAAGTTTAAATCCAGTTGTTACAAACATTTTAGGAATGGAGGATGCCTTTAGGCACATGGACCTTTTTGTTTTATCTGTGTTTTTCCTTCCTCCGTTCATTGTCTCTTAAAAAAAAACAAAAAACAAAATCTCCGGCTTGGCCCAGACCGATAGCAAGCTGTGGATTAATGGAGGAATTGGCCATGATTTATTCTCCGGCGAGAGAGGAAAAACTTTGTTGCCTTCCAAGATTAGTCTCTTTACTTTCAACCGGCCCAACTTCACAGTCAATTGGATCCAGTTGAGAGAGCCGATCAGAGAATCCCACATTTTCCTGGTCGTATTCTGACTGTGGAGAAAGAGGAACAGTTTTCTGCAAAATCTGTTCCGATTGTCCACACTCTGAGTAAGAGTTAGATCAGTGGTGTCCCAGACCAGCCCTATCCACTGAATATTCCTTGTGGGAACAAGGCGAGACTTCGCCAAGTTCACCTTGAACCCTAGGTTGTGCACATGATTTAATACTTGGTTTACATGGTTGTGACATAACTGCTCTGACTCTGCCACCACCAGCCAGTCGTCTAGATACCAAAACACCTATATGCCCTGGACTAACAATGGCAAAAGGGCTTGCCGGACTAATTTTGTGAAAATTCTCGGTGCCAGGTTCAACCCAAAAGGCATTCTTTGAAAGACATTAGTCTCTCGCCCGATCCTCAGAGCGAGGAATTTCTGGAACCTCTTGTTTATAGGGACATGCCAATAGGCGTTTTTGAGGTCTACTGAGCACATCCAGCCTTGCGGCGGAAGAGAGAGCCTGATCTGATTGACCGTAAGCATCCTGATGGGTGAATTCATTATATATGTGTTCAGATGCGAGAGATCCAATACTAGGCGCATTTGCACACTGTCCCTATTCGGCACCAAGAAAAGTCTGGAGGTGAATACCGGGCAAATTGGTTTGACTGGGACAAGGTCGTCTTTTGAGATCATCTCTTGGACTAGGGCCTCCAACGCCTGTGAAACATTGTTGCATTCCAACGCCTGACGCAGTCGAGGTCGCCGGAGCCACCACCAGGTGATTCCTTTGCATACTACTTTCCTTGCCCAAGTTTTCCTGGGCCAGGCCAAGCGGAATAACCGGAACGACCCAGTCTACAGACTGGGCCTGTTCGGCAAAGCAACTCTCGAATCCGGTACACCTAAGCATGGCACTGGGAGATTGAGAGTTTGGGTGGCTAGTTTTTTTTGGAGGGGGAGGTGGGTTGCTATCAGACGGCTGGCTAGTCTTGCCTGACGTCTGCCCCTGATTTGGCTTCTGGTGGGGTTACCTTTATATCCGGAGTATTTACCTTGTCTGGGTTTGGGCAGAGTACCTCCCGGCTGAGGAGGGGTTCTGGTATCTCGAAAGGATTGTTTAGCATGCGGCTGGTTAGGCTTACCTCCGCTCTTTGGCTTGTGAAAACGTTTCTTAACAGGTTCCTTCTTAGCTTGGGAGGTAACCTGCTTCCACCCATTTACCAAATTGAAAACTATACTCCAAGTTTCTGAGGAAAAAAGGGAGGCCGCGAGGACCGGCGAAAAAGTTACCCGGCGACATATGTCATCCGGTAACTTCTTCACTAGGTGCACTCTCAGATCCTGGTGGGCTCGAACCGCTTCCATGATTGCAATTCTGATGTCACCTAAGGTCTGAATAGAGTTTTGCAATAAAAGTCGTCTAGATAAATCAGTGGCCTTCCTAACCTGAGGGTCAGCAATGGCCGAGATAGTTCTGGTAAGTGAGACAGCAATCTGGCGACTAACTAGATACTGAGAGAACTGGCGGTAGGCTTCGTTTCTTAGTTTAAAATCCCTTTCAAGGTGAGCTGCCAGAGGAATATAAAAGGGTTCATCTAATGAGTTTAGGGCTACTTTGGGTGCCGTCAAGAAGGCAAACAAAGCTGGTGACACCCCATCAGCCTTAGAGACAGGCAACAAAAAATACTGATGCGTTTCCTGTGGAACCTGATGTGAGGACTTAGACATGATTGTTGAAGCAAATACCTGAGCCTCTAACTCCCAATCTACCCAGGGACCTCCCCCCTATCCGCCCAATCTGCAGGACTGGTGTATGCGTTTGGTCTATTCCCGGAAGTGTATCCATTTCCGGCGTAAGAGCATTTAAAGCCTTGACATCATTGACGCCATCGCTTTTGACCAGTCTGCAAAGAGTCGTCCAGAAGCGGCGGAAGGGACTGCCGGGGCAGCAGTTTACACAAAGAAGTCTGGATTATATGAACTGGGGATAGCCTTAATCGATACATCCATCAACCTCCCTGCCTCATCTTTAGCTCTAAACTTCCTGCTCTTGTTAATCTCAATTTTCCATTCACCATCGACCGGAAGGTCCCCCGAAATGGTGGGGTGTGCTAATTGTGGGTTCAGAGGCATCGCCTGGAATCAAGAACAGTCAGGGCCATAGAGGAGAGGCATGGGGCCTTTCTTCTGTGCTGCCTTATCTAAGGGGGGAGGAGTGATATCTGCAATTACCCTCACATTGGTGGTAGTAAGTGTGGCCGGCACTGTAGTGCCTGGAACCGCGGATAACCGCCGGGGTCAGAGAAGGAAGAAAACCTGGAGGCTCTAGAGGTCTTATCATTGAATGACTGGGGGCAACTAACGGTTGACAAGCAGGAGGATCAGAAGAGACAGGGAGGTTATACTGTTGCATAACTCTATGTAATATATCACTGATTTCATCCGAAATAACACGCTTACTGTGAGAGCTCCTCGAAGATTGGGAGCTTTTTTCAGACTCCTCACCTGTAATAGTCTGTTGAGCTGGGGCTAAAGGCACTTCCTCTGGCTCCCTACTTAACTCAGAACTATCCTGTTGTGGCTCCGGTACCTGTTCCACCGGAGGCCACATTAAATCTGGGACTGATGAAGGTAACATGTCCATACTATCCTCATCCCCTAGTTCCTGGAATCCCCTTATGTTTCTATGAGAAGGTTCTGACTGACGCCAGCACCCCCCTGCCGTGGGTGGCTGAGAGTCCTGAATTATTTGAGGGCTATCAACAGCTTGTGACCCTCGCGGAAAACCCCTATATTGTTCAGCCAGGACCCGCCTTGGGCCGGCGGACTGGACACTACGTGGCACATAATTTAATTTTGGGATTGCAAAGGTAACATGAGATGGTACACTTAATAATTGTTCATGACTAGGAGTGGAACCTGTGGCCTCTATCCCCACTTCCGAGTCACCAGAATCGACATGAGGCATGTCAGATGCAGAGGTAGAGGGAGCCAATGACTCAGAGACCTCTTTCCGGCGCTTGGGGGACCGGAAACAGTCAGTTGAAGAGTGCCGAGACTGTCTCCGAGGGGATCTAGACCTGGACCTAGATATCCTCTTCGGAGAAGGTGATCGAGACCTCCTCTTCGGACGGTCGGGGGGGAGGGGGGGGGGGGGACCTCAGTAAGTTCGTTGTCAGTGCCACTACTGCTACTCACTACCTCTTTGACGAGGGCTTTCGACTTTACTTTAGGTTTAACAGATTTACAGGAGGCGAGTTTAGTTAGAGGCGACTTGATAATTAACTTTTCCCAGAGGACCTCGTCATCGTAATGAAGCGCCTTATGGGCTGTGTCTTTGGCATAAGAATTAAAGGTAGCTTTTATCTCTTGTAGTGCCGCCAAGCACGATAAGTCTTTCTTTGTGAATAAAGCATTTTTCAGACTAGAGCAAACAGAGCAACGCCGCGACACCCACAAGCCTCTAGAGCGGTCTAAACATTTGACACATTTCAAACATAATTTATGAGCAAAAATGGGCAACATTGAACAGGTTGGAGTAGCGCATAATTCAAACCGAGGCATGATGGATAAAGGGCCTCCCCCCCCCCCCCCCCCGCTGGAATCAGCCCCCCAACTCCGCCGGTGCTGCAGTCACTAAGGAGCTGGGGATTCTGGAAATAGAACATTTCCAGGAATCAATGCTCATAAGGATAACCTGCGAGGTGTTAATACATCCTACCTTGAGTCCGCCGGAAAAATAACTATAGTTCCACAACTACTCTAACCTTCTGCTGGGCTCGCCGTGAAAAAACCTGGGATTTTTTCGTATAAGCTGATTGAAACCGCTTACCTATGGCAAAGGCCACAGGCCCATTGACCAGTAGTGTATGATTATCTACTACAAAAGCACTAGAGAGATGATGAAACGAGTTTGTATAACGAATCTTAACACTTGCACACTCGACTATGGCGCCGCAGGGCGATTTGTCGCGTAACTATTACGGTCAGGGCGAGTTAACTCGGCGGGCCGAGTTCTAAGCTCCCGTAGGAATTTGCACTTCCGCCGGAAGGGATGTGGTTCAGCCTTACCACGCCGGGACATTTGGTTGATCCCTACCCGTTTTGAAGACGGGTAATCTGGGCCCTGCTGCAAGAGGCCGCCGGAGAAAACAACCAAAATTTTAGAGAGGAGAGACAAAAGCACAGCTTCCCTCTCCAAAACCCACTGTACACAATTATATAAATATATATATATATATATATAGAGACGTCTCCCAAACCCCAAAAACATGCAAGCACACATATCCATCACTAGGGGCACACACAGGCAAAAAATAAATACAGAGAATTCAGAATCCTAAATTACCTGTAGCCTAAAGTGGAGACCCCTAACCAGGCTGACCATGAGGTCCGAAGCAACATCACAGCCGACGACGCTCCGAAGACCCAGCCACAGCAAACAGACGAGAGGAGGCCCACGATAGGGGCCTAAAAGTAAAATAAGTACTCTGGAAGGTGGAGCACGACGTGCAGGCACCCTTAGACCAGAGCATTTGCTAAATAGTATAATAAAATATATGCCACTGCCTCAATATTGACGGTCTGCAGCATAAAATTGTAGAATGGTAGCCTCCTAGCTATGTATCAAAAGCTAAAGGCGCAAACACAACATAAAATAACACACGTGGCGCGAAGATCCTGGGATACGTAGGCGCCTGTTACAATAGTACCCTAAATTACACACTTCCTGCGAACATACCAATGGGGTAGCCGTTGCTAGCTAATCTAAACCTTTTTACTACAATGCAGGTGTATACAAATGAGCAAGGACTCACTAGAAAGCGCTGGAACGAAGAATAAAGCGGAGCACGGCGAAACCCGTGTTGCTAATATGGCCGCGGAAGGAGGAAGGACGAGATGGCCGCTAGAAGGCCTGGTGTCGGGGTAGCAAAACGCAAGGAATCCACATATGGAAAGTCATATGACAACAAATATTATGTTATTTTTTCTTTTTTATTTTTTACGGAGTTTTTTCTGTATGGTACCCAATCATAATGACGATCCCATAAGGGAATTAGAATTAAGCGTGCACTTATGAAGAGTACTCCATGATCCTTCCGCGCGGTAGATTCAAAATGCTGACGCGGGATGTTGAATGGAGACTAGTATACTAATAGGCAATATCATCAATGATGAAGGGGCCACTATTAAATAGTGATTAGTGACGATTGTTCTAATGTATTGCAAATTATTGTTAAACCATCATTGCACATGCTTACAATGGCTAATATTTATAATTTATTAGGACTTTATTAATATAATATCCTGTATAATTGTATTCTCAAAAAGAGTCTCTATACACAGCGTGGATTACAAGAATATCGTCTGTAGTAATCGTCTGCCTCTCTCTCTAACAAGTAGACTACGATGTCAAGTTTTTAAAGTATGTAATGGGTTGGACAATGTGGATCATAGCAAAATGTTTAGCCTCAATATGAATACAATACGCAACCATGGCTGGCAGTTAGAATTGAAAAGGTTCAGCACTAGAATTTGTGGAAACTGTTTTCCATATAAGATCTGTTCTACCTGGAACAAACTTTCCTCAAGTTGTATACATTTCCTCAGTTGAGCAGTTCAAGAAGACAGTAGTCAGTAGATAGTATTTTGCACACTCTGTAAGGAGTGTTTAGTGCACTGAACAATGTCTCTCCTTCCACTTTGAATATTTCCCCGAAATGGACCGGAAGGTCTTTGAGATATTAACGATTCTTGGATCGATTCTAGGGATGAGTTAAGTTACCCATTAACATTTTTATTTAACAAGTCATTGGAGACAGGTATAGTTCCAGAAGCTTGGAAGCTTGCAAACGTAGTTCCGATCTTCAAAAAAGGTGACAAATCAATAGCATCCAATTACCGTCCCATTAGTCTTACATCAATCATAGGAAAGCTACTAGAGTCAATTATTGCTAGTAAAATTAGAAACCACTTAGATACATTTAATTTAATAAATTCTTCTCAGCATGGATTCACTCAGGGACGTTCTTGCCTTACTAATTTGCTTAGTTTTTTCTCAGAGGTATATGAAGCAGCAGATAATGACAAGTCATATGATATAATATATTTAGATTTCAGTAAAGCTTTCGACAGAGTCCCCCATGAGAGATTGAGGAGAAAGGTTGAGGCGCATGGAATAGGTGGGGCGTTGTTGGGATGGATTAGGTCATGGCTAATTGGTAGGAAGCAGAGAGTCAGCATAAATGGTACGAAGTCAGAATGGGGAGCAGTCAAAAGTGGTGGCCCCCAGGGATCTGTATTAGGTCCTCTGTTGTTTGTTATATACATAAATGACCTTGATTTAGGTATAACTAGTAGGATAAGTAAATTTGCAGACGATACCAAAATGGGGAGAACAATTGATTCAGATAAAGATATAGAGTGCCTCCAAAGGGATCTAGATACCTTACACGAATGGTCAGTAAATTGGCAGATGAAGTTTAACATTGACAAATGCAAGGTATTAAAGATAGGGAAGATGCATACAAATGTTAAATATAAACTAGCTAATGTGGAATTAGAAAACTCGAATTGTGAGAAAGATCTAGATGTGTTTGTTAGCAATGATTTGAAGCCTAGACAACAGTGTATAAGCGTTTGAAACAAGGCAAACAGGATTCTCGGGTTCATCTCAAGGAGTGTGAGTAACAGAACTGCTGATGTTATCTTAAAACTTTACTTGTCATTAGTGAGACCCCATATGGATTATGCTGTTCAATTTTGGTGTCCTTATTACAGAATGGACATAGATTCATTGGAGAGAGTACAACGTAGAATGACAAAAATTATCCATAATATTAGAAATCTTCCGTATAAAGAAAGGTTGAAGAAATTAGGCTTACATTCGTTAGAGAGACGCAGAGTTAGAGGGGATATGATAGAGGTGTTCAAGTGGGTTAGTGGGATTAACAAAGGGGACATGACAAATGTACTAAAGCTCAGTGATAGCGAAAGAACTCGTACCAATGGTTTCAAATTAGATAAATTTCGTTTCAGAAAAGATATAGGCAAATATTGGTTTGGTAACAGAGTTGTAGATGGGTGGAATGGACTACCAAGTGCTATAGTGGGATTAAAAACGATAGGGAGCTTTAAAATAAAATTGGATAAGCATATGGACGAGAAGGGTTGGGTGTGAAGGGGGATCAGCAGGGTTGGGCCTATCAGCGCTCTGCAGACCCCCGTAATCCTGCGTTAATCTCTAACCGTTTTGGTAAGATGATCCTCAGGGTATTATAGTGTTGAGCCTATAATTGGGCCTTGTAATTGGGGTTGTGTGGGACAGGGATCTGCCTTGCTTAGGCCAATCGGCTTTCTGCAGACTCCCATTTTCTTATGTTCTTATGTTCTTATGTTCTCTCTCATAGCACACACTTTCTACAACCAAGATATAACGGGTCTGAATGGGGTGTATTTCCCTTTATTAGTGTGTGTGATAAATGTTGCTTGCATTCGATACCCATAGAGGAGAGTTGATGGGGTTTGTAGAGGTGAGAGGCTGGGATCACAGATTGAGACAAAAAAACGGGGAAGTGACAAGGCGAGCCCTGCTACTCAAGGGTCGATACTCAAAACTTACTAAACATTAACATTGACTTTGATCGTAAGTTATATCGAGTTCTACATTTAATTGATTGAAGAAAAAACACGTGTATGATCCACATAGACTTAAATACAGACCGTATATAGTAAGTATGGTACTGAATACATGGGAGAAACTGATTGAAATTATAAATGAAACAATCAATAACAGTCGCAACACTATTCCAGCCAATGTATACCTTTAGTCCTTTCCTTGTATTACTATAAAAGTTCGACTGTGCAAGCAATTTGAGAACCTAGGAGTAGATCGTAGAGGGCACGTTGATGTGTATTGCAATAATGGTGAACATATTATCCTGAATACTGTATGAGATTGGATTTAGTTACGGTATTATTATATTTAAATCACATTAAGTTTTGATCGTAGAAAGTAGTGCAATGCGAGAGAGACAAACACACTCAGAGAGAGAGAGAGAGAGAGACCACTACAGCCAAGATTCGTGTAACCCACGTTGTGTATAGAAACTCATTTTGAGAATGAAACTATGCAGTATATTGTATTAATAAAGTCCGAATATATTTTAAATGTTTTGCCATTGTAAGCATGTGCAATGATGGTTTAACAATAATTTGCAATACATGAGCACAATCGTCGCTAATCACTAACTGCCAGCTAGAGAAGAAAGGTGGGGGAGTTGGGTATAGTTTTGGGGTGGAAGATGGGGCCAGACTTGTACATGACTCCCCCCCTTCCAGCTGCTCAGGGTGGAGTAGGGGAAGGAAGGTCCTACCCCTGAGCAACTTTTAGTACGTGTGAGTGTACCTGCCAATACCCAGCCTGAAGGTCCAAGGTAATGAACCACTTATATCCATGCAGTGAATCCAGGGAGTCATCTATCCTGGGAAGAGGCGGCATCTTCGGAGTTATGTTCGGTGGTGGTGGTGTCGTCAAACGTCTCCAAATCACCTATGACGAGCTCGTTTGGTAGGGTGAGGGATTTGTCTGTGATATTGGCGATCTGGACAGTGTTAATGTGTGAGGGTAAGACTGAAGGCTGAACACGGCATCTGGGTGGTATCAGTAGCTCGATGTGGGGTGCTAGCACCAGGGTAACATCTGCCGGTTTAGTGATGGTCACCCACATCTGGTGGTTAGGTGGAATGCTGAGGTTCTGTGTGGTGATGGTAGGTGACATAATGATAGGGTTGGTTGGTGTGGCATAGTCAGGGGTCTTTGCACACTTGAGATCTGGGATGGTCTTGAGTTTTTTCTTCTTTGTGGTGGAGTTTCCAGGAGCCTTCTTCTTTTCTTTCAAGTTTGATTGTGGCGATCAACAAATGTTTTGTCGTGGGAGGGGGGGGGGGGGGAGGAGGTCATGAAATACAACCAATGCTTACCACAGTCAATTTGTGCTTGGAGCTTTTCCATCACATCTAGACCCAGATATCCATCATATTGCTGGTATTCCAAGTAAAAAACAATGAATGGGAGGTGACATGAGGCTTGAGGGTTGGGTGTGGCAACGTGGAGTGGTGGTGTTTTTCCTCGGTTCTGTTTTTCCTCGCAGGGGTAACATGGTGTCCCCTGTGCTAATCAAACATGATCAAGAGGGGAAGAGTGACCCAAACTTCTTTTTGTGCTTTTCAATGAAATTAGTGAACAAACAGGAGCGGGCTGCTCCTTTGTCAACTAACAGTAGCACCCCTATGCTTTGTAGAGTGATTTGAGTGTACACTGGAGGGGCATATGGTAACTTATGTCCCACCGCTATGGTTGATATGGACAGGGGAGGCCTAAAAAATCTGAGGATTCAGGGTCCGCGTCAGCAGGTTCTGCATCGACGTATGCTTCTTGATCCTCAGGGAGGGTCTCCATCGCATCATCATCAGCATCCTTGGGGTCTTTTTCTGCTGTGGCGTGTAATCCTCTCGTCGCTTGTCGTTGCTTCTGGCTCAGCTGGTCCCTCATGTCTTGGACTGCACATTTGGAGCTGCAGGCCACTTCACTTAGTCAAAGGGGTTAATTAATATGAGGGATGTGTCCCTTGGCTTGGTAGGTTACTTCCCGGAGGGACGGATCCTGTGGTGGTATTTGATGGGGGCTCTCCTTACAGGGTTTTCAGTTTACTGCCATGGTGTTTGGTTCTGGATTTGCCAGGCTGGCCCTTCGAAATTCTTGCGCCAAGATGTATACTGCTGGCGTTAGGGTTAAGTTGGGATCCGTTTGATGGCTCCCAATCGTAGCTGGGTGGTCTTGGTGGCTAGGATCTTACAGATAGTGATGATGTCCTGTTTGAATCCTCCTGGGTCGTGGATAGCAAAATGCTCCCCGATATTATAGGGGAGCAGTCTCAGTAGAAATGAAACACATGCTCACTACGTTAGGCCTCAGTAGTAAGTGGATAAGCTGACCTGACATGTTGGTTAATAGCACCAGGGTCTTATTGAGGTTTTCCTGGAACTTGACTTTGTCGAGGTTAGAACACGCTACTACGGTGCAGAGGGGGGGGGGTTGCACTACATTGATCACTAGTTGCCTGAACGCGTTCCAGGTCAGGTCTGGGTGGGCTTTTTCCGGCCACAAAGGCTTTACCTAAGTGTGTGAGTATGACCGTAATATTTTCCCGGTCTGTATTGCATGCTAGGTCTAGTACGGGACTTACCATGTCCAGATAGGTTTGAATATCACAGATTTGGGCGTTATATCATAGAATAGGGATGTGCTATCTAGCAGTCATGCCCGCTGGTTTTTTATCCCCTCTTGTTCACAAGTGTGTCACATATGAAGAACCACCCAATGCCACCAGTGTTATACCAGGCTTTTTGCTTGGTTTACTTGATAAAAGGTGGACACTAACTTAACTGGGCAGAGAAGGAATTCACACACAGACACACACAAAAACTTGCAGAGGTGTAAGGTAAACACAGAAGTACATTTACAGTTAGTATATTCAATAAAGATAACAACATATGATGGCTTACTTGGCTAATGGTTCACACATAATATTATAATGGCATAAATAGAATACACAAAACATGGCTATGGAAGTAGATATACCCTGGAACTAAGATGAATCGCAAGTGTTAACCCAAGCTGTACATGCGACGTGAGAGTGTCCTCACCCTGAAAGTTACGTGCCAGTACGAGCGACGAGAGCAAGTATCTAGCGTTTTTTGTTTACTAAGATCAAGTATAGGCCTTCTGCTAGCTATTGGCAACACTGATCAAGCACAGGGAGGCCTGCTTGCACCCTCTCATGTTAGTTATTCGCTGTCTTTCGTTAGTGTCACTATGTTTTTTTTTTTTTTTTTTTTTTTTTTTAGATAGTCCTGGTACTGAGGGTGACATAAATTGTAAAATAGGCTGGTATAGCATGGATTAAGACTGGGGGTTACTGCTCCTTTTGAATTAGGAGGGAAGTGAGTTGACCTCTACTCTCTATATCTTGGCTATTCCTACAATATCGTGATTTTCAGAATTTGTTCGGATACTTCGGACATTGGTAAATAATACATTAACTGCGTTCTGTTCTCTGTAGGGATGCTTTGATGATGAAGGTGTTTTACTTTTACTTTCACTTAGGGTGATCTTCTCGATACGAAAAATATATGAATATCGCTTGATCAATATATTGGTGAATCTTGTAGATATTTCCCTTACCATCAATTTGTGAAGTACAATCGTGGAGGTTCTTGGAACGCTTGTTTTATTTTGATATTAAATACAAAAAATATTTTGATTTTACATGTTACACATTAACCCTTCCAGCCCGGGCAGCATTTTAAAATGACAGATGGGCCGGAACCCAGGTGTCCTTTTAAAATCCCTATGCTTGAAAGCGTGCTTTGAAATTCGCGCGGCGAAAATTTACTTTGCAGGGGCGATCGCAGCGCCACCAAGCCTCAACTACTACCGTTATCAGTTCGTACGTGCCCGCCCTGGCGAGTTATAGTGAAATCATGAATTCCGAAACGTCCGATTCTGTGCAACCTCCCGCGCACCCCAGTGCTACCCCGCTCGCTACATCGACGCCTGTTGCAAGCAAGAAAAAGGTTCAACGCAAGAAAGTGAAGGTATTGTTGAGTGACAGTGCTATACACCAAGAACTTTTTGCCATTGAAGAAAGTAGTGGCAAAAGCTTAGTTGATAAAGAACAGTTTATTACCAGTGCAAGTGAAGACGAGGATTTTGTGGGGTTTGGGGATGATGAGAATGTTGACCTGTTTGAGGGAGGGGATAGTAGTGATGATCCTGATGTTGAAGTGTTGCAGGAAGGTGCAGTCGAACTTCCGAGTGTGCTAGAGCCTAGGCCTACCCTGTCGCCATCTTTGCCTGGTCAGCCTAGGCCTAGCCCTAGCCCTAGCCCAGGGCCTTCCCCTTTGCCTGCCCGTACGCCCTTGAAAGTGGGTAAATACTTTTACAAACAATCTCTTGTGAAAAGTGCAGCCAAGAAAGCACATAGGGCAGCAGAAAAAGCTAGGGAAGGCGAAGATAGTGATAGTGATGCCGACCCTGGTCTAGCAACCACCCGCATTCCTTTGTCACGACGCCTTGACCCGGGACGCCGCGCAGGTCACCCACAGCCCTCTGCTTCATATCTCCCTCACGATGTTCAAAGGGCCTCTACAAGTGGTACTAGTGGGGCGGCATTGTCCTCCCACAGTGTCCCACCACAGGCCCCGCATCGTAGGGCATTATTTGCGGCTCGCCGCAAAAGGAGCCCAACTCCCGAGGCTGAGGCGCCCATTTTTCAACCTTCGCAGCCTCCCGCCACCAACGCCCGGTCACTTCTTCATCGGAATTGTCTCCCAAAGAAGATGCTGACGACCCCAACTTTTCCCCAGATGACCTGACATCGCCTGATGAGGAGGACGACGAAGAGGATGTGGAAGAGGAGGAAGTCCCAACACGACGAGTTAGAGGGCGAGGTCGAGGGTGTGCGGCTCAGACTAACGATGCCGCTGCCGCTGGGCGTGGGTGTGAGCGTGCTGGGCGTCCGCGTGGGCATCCGCGTTGGCAAGGGCATGTGCCTGGGCGTGTGCCTGCTGCACGTGCGCGCTCATCCCACTTGTTTGTGTGGACAAATGGGGCGGACTCTGAGCCTGATTGTCCTGCTTTTGACGAGCAGCAGGTTGGTTCCGGGGTGTCACCAGCATATCCCTGTGGCCCAAATGTTACTCCCAGTGAACTTTTCTGTGGCTTCTATGACAATGAAGTCATGGAATACCTCGTCGAGGAGACCAACAATCATCATGACATCTGTGCCAACTTTCTTGGCAGGAAGACCAGTGCCAAGATGGTGGCATGGAGAGCTGTTACTGTGGCAGAACTGTATGTGTTCTTGGCACTCACTATGCTGATGACACATATCAGGAAGCACGTTCTAACAGACTACTGGATCACTGCCGACCACATCACGACTCCAGCATTTGGCAAGTACATGTCCAGGGACAGGTACTTTGACATCCTCTCCTATCTCCACCTGACCAACAATATGGCAGTCCACCTTCCCGACTCATTATGGAAGATCAGGAAGCTGTATGACATGATACGTCATCGGTTTACCACCTACCTGATTCCAAATCAGAAGATGTGCCTGGATGAGCATCTGGTCCTGTTCCGTGGTAGGCTGCATTTCAGGCAGTATATCCCGTCCAAGAGACATCGCTTCGGCATCAAGCTCTTCGTCCTCTGCGACTGTTTGACGGGATATGTGCTGGACTTTGTGGTCTACAGCGGCAGTGGTGGGGAAATTGAGACTGACCTCGAGATTGGATTTGGCGGCGCTGTCGTGCAGAGAATGATGAAGAAACACTTCCATAAGAACCACATTCTCTACACTGACAATTACTACGCGTCACCCATCCTAGCCAAGTACCTCCATGACCGCAAGACCGGAACTGTCGGCACAGTCAAGGGCAAGAGGAGGGGAATGCCAGCCTACCCAACAAAGACGAAGAAGATGGACATCTTCCACAAGAAGAGTGGCCCCATCCTCTCCATCCACTGGCATGAACAGCACAAGGTCAACCTCCTCACCATATGCCACAAGGCCGAGATGGTCGCCACAGGGAAGGCGGACCGAAGAATAAAAAAACCCGTCAAGAAACCAGCTGCTGTCCTGGACTACAACCTAAATATGCGCCTCGTCGACAAGTCCGACATGCAGATGGGCTTCATCGACTGCCTGCGAACATCTTGCAGGTGGTATAAGAAGTTTGTTCTGCATACGGTAGATATGTCGGTCCTCAATGCCTACAAAATCTACCGTCTGTGGACTCCCGGAGCCAAGAAGTACAAGTCCCTGCGGAAGTTCCACAAGCAGGTGATACTTGAGCTCCTGGCTAAATATGCGGAACCTGGGAGACCACTACAAGGACCAGGCCAGCTGGGCCGCACGGGGTGTGCCGACTTCTTCAGGAAGCACCAGCTCCATCCCCTTCCTTTCAAATCACCAGGTAGTAGAGTTAGGAGTCAGAAGATGTGCCATGTGTGCATTTCTTCTGAAATCACTGTGTTGGGTGATTTTAATGTCCATAATGTTGAATGGCTCACTCATTCAGCCAGGACTGATGATGCTGGTCTTGAATGTGAGCTATTTGCAGACTCATTTAATCTCACTCAACTAGTCAACCAACCCACCCGTGTACCAGATAATCCTAATCATAATTCCCACCTACTGGACTTATTTTTAACAACCAATTCAGAAAATTATGATGTTACAGTGAGGTCCCCGCTTGGATCTTCTGATCACTGTCTGATACAGGCCACCTGTCTATCACCTACCACACCTTCCCACTCTGAACCTGTTTTGGTGACTAAATGGCATTACGATAGGGCAGACTGGGAGGGTCTTCAAGGTTTCTTTATTGATATTCCCTGGACCTCTTTCTTTTCTAATGATGCACACTCCACCTTGAGCCACATACAAGATTTTGTAAAAATTGGAATGGAAACTTTTATTCCTCATCAAAAGTACAGTAAAAGATCTAATTCACCTAAATGGTTTGACCATAATTGTGCTAGAGTAACTGAACAAAAAGCAATAGCCTACAATGCATACACAAGATCAAAAACACATGAAGCCTTTAATTACTTTAGAAACATCAGAAATCATGCCAAAACTGTATTAAACCTAACTAAATCAAACTTTCTCCACAAGCAGGCAAATAAACTTCTAAATAATCCAAATGATAACAAAATATTTTGGTCTACTCTTAACTCATTTAAATCCAACTTCACTACTGCTTCATCCATTCCACCATTAAAATCTCCGACTGGCAATCTTGTAAGTGACCCACGAGGAAAAGCTAACCTTCTTGCGGATATTTTCTCCACCAACTCAACCTTAGATGAAATAAATCAAGATGTCCCTGTACTTAATTTTAATTCGCCTGAAATTCCCTCACTTAAGATCCACACCAGACATGTCAAAACTATTTTGCAGAATCTCTCGGTAGATAAGGCTCTGGTCCAGATGAAATTCCTCCAATAGTACTTAAGAATTGCTCCTTGGTGCTCGCTCCTGTATTGGCAAAATTTTTCCGTCTGTGTACTCATACCTCATGCTTCCCAGTACCCTGGAAAGAAGCAAACATCCATCCAGTTCCTAAAAAAGGTGCCTCTTCAGATCCATCAAACTACAGACCAATAGCTATAACTTCCACTCTTGGTAAAGTCTTTGAAATTATATTAAATAATCACATAATTAAGCATCTTGAGAATAATAAATTAATCAGTGATAGGCAATATGGTTTTAGACGATGTCGATCAACTGCAGACATGCTATGCCTTCTTACGCATCAAATCAACCAAGCTACAGACCAACATGGTGAAACACATACAATAGCACTGGATATATCAAAGGCATTTGATAGAGTCTGGCATCAATCCTTATTGTCGAAGATGTCACACTACGGCCTTGCATCATTAGTTCCACTAATTTCTTCTTATCTTCATAACAGAAAAATACGTGTAATGGTAGATGGCCTTTATTCTCAATTTCACTCAATAAATGCTGGTGTTCCCCAGGGATCAGTTTTGGCCCCAATTCTGTTCCTCATTCATATCAATGATCTCATATCTACCACTCATAATCCAATACATTCCTACGCAGATGACTCAACACTCCACAGTTCCTTCACATTTACCAATTCTTTCACCCAACCCAATCTTATAAATTCAAAAATAAACACTGCAATTTCTCTGAACCAGGACCTTTCTAGAATTAATGGATGGGGACAAAAGAATCTAGTTTCCTTTAATGCACAGAAAACCAAGTACATTCAATTTTCTAACCGACAGAATCTCACTGACTCCCATATATTTTTTAATGATGTAAATATTCCCACTTCCCTAGTATTGACATTCTCGGTGTAACATTAACTACTAACTTGAGCTGGACACATTATGTTAGAAGCATTGCTAAGAATGCCTCTAAAAAACTGGGACTCCTGTACAGAGTTCGAGAATTCTTCACTGACGAGCAGTTGTCCGTGATATATAAAAGTCATGTGCGTTCTCAGATGGATTACTGTTCACCTCTGTGGGGTGGAAGTGGAGTGGTTGCATTGAGGCAGTTGGACAAAATTCAAAATAAAGCTATTAGATTAATCAATAACCCTGCAATCACACAGGACCTTCCTACATTATCCATACGAAGAAACGTTGCATCCCTTGCATTATTCTACAGATATTTTCACAGCAATTGTTCCGAGGAACTTGCTTCAATTGTGCCGCCTCTCCACATCTTTCCCCGTAGAACTAGGGCAGCTGAGAGCGCCCATGAATTTACACTTTCTCCTCCACAATGCAGAACTTCTGCTTATCAGAATTCATTTATCCCCAGAGCTACTACTCTTTGGAATTCACTTCCCTCGAATTGCTTTCCACAAACTTACAATCTACAAATGTTTAAATCCAGTTGTTACAAACATTTTATGAATGGAGGATGCCTTTAGGCACATGGACCTTTTGTTTTATCTGTGTTTTTCCTTCCTCCGTTCATTGTCTCTTAAAAAAAAAAAAAAAAAAAAAAAAACACACAAATCGCAGACCCCACAAAGTGAGCAAAACCACATGGGAATGCCTCGAGTGTCAAGTGGCACTGTGCGCTGGACAGTGCTTCAACGACTTTCACACTCTAATCGATTATTAAAGTGCCTGTGACAATGACAGTGAAAGTGACACTCTCTAAAATGTAGGCTAATAGTAATAATAAAACTAAGTATAAGTGAAAGAGACACACATAAGTAATAATAAGTGCCTTCATAACAATATGAACAAGTAAAAGTGACACTATAAAGTATATATTATTAGCTTACCTAACAATACATAAAAGTGAAAATGACACTATCAATTATCATAGTCCAGTGAAAGTGACACTATACTAATAATAAAACTAAGTATAAGTGAAAGAGACACACATAAGTAATAATAAGTGCCTTCATAACAATATGAACAAGTGAAAGTGACACTATATATATTATTAGCTTACGTAACAATACATCAAAGTGAAAATGACACTATCAATTACCGTAGTCCAGTATAAATAATATTAACTACTATAATAATAACAATGAAACTAAGTATAAGTGACAGACACAAATAACTTCATAAAATAACTTTATTGAGTGAAAATAACATAATAAATATAATAAATGGCATTTTAAACAATAAAAAACTCTCAAATCGATTCCCTGCATAATTGCGGGTGGGGCGACGAGTGCAACAGGGAGTCGTAGCCGGGGCCGCGGTTGAGTGTTCGGACGCGCCGAGGTAAATACGCGGCAAAAGTGTCCTCCACTAACATCGCCATAACTCCGGAACCAGTTGAGCTAGAGAGCTCTACATAACGCCAGTCTACGCAGCAAGGTAAGGCGCATATTTTAATGGTACCTTCATTGTAGCTCTTATATAAAGGAAGATAGGCCTTTGTTCACACGAGTCATTTTTTAGCCAGATCGCCCGGATACGAGCTCCGTCCTTTAGAAAGGCAGCCCGGGCCGGAAGGGTTAAATAATTAAGCTTTAATATTTGATAAATAAATAAATTCTTTGGGTTTTTCGAGCATAAGCAAAGCATAACAGATTCACAAGCTTTACTGATGTCTATACTCTGCCTGAACAATGTAAGCAGTTTGTGTTAGGGCTAATATTATGTAGTGCAATAAGGTTGTGGCATCAACTAGGAAAGATGTGGTCCCATAATGGCTACGATTAACCCAAAAAGGCTGATGTTATGTCCCCAATTACCAGTGAGAGAGAGAGAGCATAAATAATAAGTATATACAGGATATATACAGGGTGTTTTAAAACAACACTGCCAGAGTATGAAGACCACATTGATAAAAATATATAATACACATATTTCTATTGTATTTTTACCAAAAATATATTGTAACGGAGATAAATGGTTATTTAGAAATGTAGCAAAACAGGGTTCTGAGCTCAGCACAAAACATATGATACATAATATGAATGATTACCAAGTAAAAAAGGTAAAGAGGAGATATCTAATGACCTAATCACATATGAATAATTACAAAATCAAAGTAACATAACATTGGTAATTATATTTTGCAATTAGAAGAAAACTGCTAAGTATTATACTCCAAGTAGCGTAAACAGATATGCACCATTTGTAACGATGACCAATAGGTAAAATAATGAATCTCAAGTCTGGGTTAGGTATCCGAACACTGCTATCGGTAATTTAATCGTTCGTGAAACTGTTTGAATGGGAAAAAAAAAATCCTGCGCAATTTACTGTTTCAATACAAATACCTCATTACGTCAAGGACTCCAATGGAAATACGCCTAACGGCCTTATTGGGCTATCCTTAGTTGGAATTATGCAAGGCTGGTACATGTCATATTTATAACAAACTATGTGGTACCAACTCTGTAAATTGCTAACTGAATAAATATTATTATTATTATTATTATTATTATTATTATTTACTATTATCACAGAGTACTAACGAAATATGTCTATCAGCTTTATGGTTCAAGTTTGACGATTTTACGTAGCTGTAGACATACAAGTATACGGTGTTCACTCATGAATATTTAAAATCATCTAATGGTACCCAAAACAAACAATTTACGTCACTTGGACTTAACGAGTATAAAATAACAAAGGCAGAGACACACCTAAATAACGACAATCCTATTATGTGATATTATAAGGTAAATAAAATCACTATGACAGAAGAAGATAGCACCATGGCCGAGCAGATGATTAAACACATGAGAAGATTCGTTATGACTCCAAAGCTTCGAAGAAAAACTCGAACTGGGATGGGAGGCAAGAGGTAGGCTATTTGGGGGGGAGGGGGGACACTAGCCCGTGTTCGGATTATAGCTCATACCTGGGTGTCACTAATTATTTTACTCTATGCGGTTTAAATCATTAATGGTATATTATTGTGCATTTTGTCCTTAGATAATCTTCTTCGTTATTTTATTTACTAATTAGCAGATGAGGTCTGGCAGTGTTGTTTTAAAACACCCTGTATATATATATATATATATATATATATATATATATATATATATATATATATTATAAATACAACGCTGAGTAGACATGCATGTAAATGGGGAAAAATCAAAGCAATGTATGAACAGATGAAGTTATTGGAAAGTAAAATATAATATCTAACAAGAAAAAACGGAAGGAAAAAAATTATCAATAAAATCAGGCACGAGGGAAGAAGTAAAGAACATGCTATGATAAAATGAGAGGAACGGGAAAAAAGTATCAAGACACAGGGTCATGTCTCAACCGAAAAACAACAACATGTTGGTCATCAACCTTCAGATGTTATGTAACTAGAGTCGAGGGAATTTTACACTTCTTCATTACTCATCGAACAGTTTTTCTGCAGCTTGCAAACATTACTGTTGTGTCTAAAAAACATCATACACATTATGAAAATACATAAACTAGTGGCAGTAGTACTAAAGCCTGCATTATAATGCTCTGTGAAGGGTAATCTAGGACAAAACTTAAACAATTAAAATAGTGATCTCTATCTATCTATCTATTGCCTGACGCCGTGATCCCCGAAGGGGTGGCCACGAACGAACCGCCCCCATGCACCTCTTTCCCCAGTCAGTCGACGCCCCTCCTCCCAATCAGCACCACCTTCATTGATATACTTCCTCACTCCATCCTTCCACCTCTACCTCTCTGTCCCTCCACCTCGCTCTCGTACACCCTCTTAGTCAATCTCTCGCTTTCCATACGTTCCATATGGCCGAACCATCTCAAGTTGTTCCTTTTCACACTTTCCAGCCCATCTACCTCCACACCACACCTCCTTGTTACTTCCTCATTCGTCTGTCTATCCCCCTATGTAACTCCGCACGCACTTCTCAAGTAACTCATTTCCACCGCTCTCACACTTGGTCTGAGTCTCTTCCCGAACGTCCGTGCTTCGCTTCCGTAAGTTAGTGTCGGGATTACCACACTGTCATGCAAGGACTTCTTCATTTCCATACTGACCACTCTTTTTCTTGTTACTGCTTTCAACGTTCCTACAACCCTCTTCCCCTGTTGCACCCTCTCCTGCACTTCTTCATCCATAGTCCCATCTTTACTCAACACACTGCCCAGATACTTAAAAGAGCTGACAATCTCCATAACCTGACCATTCAACTTCACCTCAAACTCTTTGACTTCACCACTTTCGAAGACCATAACCTTGCTCTTCCCCGCATTTACCTTCAAATTCCGTTTTTCGCACACTGTTCCAAACTCATTTACCAGACACTGCAACTCCCATTCATTATCGCTCATCAGAACTGTATCATCCGCAAACAGCAGTATAGGCAGCTTCCACTCATTTCCCTCCCTTTTCAGCGATACACCAACATCCACTGCTCTTCCTAGTATTTCTTTCATGACTCCATCCTTATATACAGTAAACAAACACAGGGACATCACACACCCCTGTTTCAACTCAACACTCAGGTCAAAGAACTCGCTCTGCTCATTCTCCACACGTACTGCCGCCTTTGCACCCTCATACATGCTATTCACTGCTTTCAGCAACTTGCCATCTACTCCGTATATTCTAAGTACTTTCCACATGCCTTCTCTATCCACTCTGTCATAGGCCTTCTCCAAGTCCATAAAGGCAACATACACCTTTTGTTTCTTCTCCAGATATTTCTCCACAACACAATTCAGGGTAAAAATCTGATCTACACATCCTCTTCCCTTCCTAAAACCTCCCTGCTCGTCGCCTATCCATTTCTCTGTTCTCACTCTCACTTTCTCAATCACTACCCTGCTGTATACCTTCCCTACTACGCTTAGAAGACATATTCCTCGGTGGTTACCACACACTCCTATTTCCCCTTTGCCCTTATATAGGGGGACTATTATGCCAGTCTTCCAGTCATCGGGTGCATTCCCCTTCTCCCTTGCTAGTTTGCAAATTTTCCATACCCATTCGATCACTATCTCACCACCATACCTCAACATTTCCCCACACACTCCATCTGTTCCTGGTGCTTTCCCCAACTTCACTCTTTTCATGGCTTCCCACACTTCTGACCTCCTGATCCCCACCTCCTCCTCCACTACTTCTCCTCTTCTCCCTCCCATACCCCATCCAACTATGTTTGCTGGCTCTTCATTCCTTACTTTTAGCAATTCGTTGAAGTACTCCCTCCATCTTTCGACTCTCTCTTGCTTGTCGGCTAGCATTCTCCCATTCTTATCTTTCACACTCTTACTGTTTCCCTTGCTACCTTCCCTAACTTTCTTGACTTCTTTCCAGAACAGTCTCTTATACTCCCTCCATTTTACACTCAGATTCCTTCCAAATTCCTCATCTACTTTTCTCTTACTTTCCTTCACTACTCTCTTCACCACTCTCTTTCTCTTCACGTACCTCGCTCGTTTCTGCCTCTCCAAATCTTCATTCCCTCTAAAACCCAGCCACTCTCTATACGCTTTCTTCTTATCTTCCACAACTATTTTTACCTCTTCTGTCCACCATGCTGTACCTTTCACTCCCCTCCCTCTTCTCCTCACTCCACACACCTCCTCACATGCTGCACAGACCTCTTCCTTAAACACCTTGCTTATCTTCTCCACTTCCTCCATATCTTCCAGGTCGAACCCACCTAGTCGTCTTTCTACTGCTCTCCTGTACTCTTCCCTGATTTCCTCCTCCTGTAGCCTCTCCACCCTCCTCACCATTCCACCTTCCTCTTGCCTCCCTCCAGCTCTCCTCACCCACTTCTTTTGTATCCTAACCTTAGCTACTACTAAATAATGATCAGACAGACCCCCTCCAAATCCCCTATACACCGTAGCATCCATCACAGATTTCTTTATTCTTTCATCCACACATATATAATCAATCAGTGACTTTCGTTCCACCACTGTCTTATCCTTCATTGTCCACACCACTTTCCATGTGTACCTGTGTATCATTCTGTGTCCCAAGAAATTGTTGGCTATCCACAACCTCCTCCCCACACATACGTCAACAAGTGCACTACCATTCCCATTCACCTCTGATGGTACCCCCCACCCTCCCACCACTCCATCAACTTTCCTATCACCCACCTTACCATTCATATCCCCAATCAGAAATATTCTTTCGTTCTTGTCAAACTTATCCAGGCACGCCTCCACATTCACCCAGAACTCCTCTTTCTCTCTTACAAGTTTATCCTCTCTCGGAGCATACACACACACACAATCACCAACGTTTGTATTCCTACTTTCATTCTCACCCACACAATCCTTGAACCCACAGACCCATATTCTCTTACACACTCATTCCATTTGCTACTTACAAACAAACACGCACCTTCTCTCGCTGCTCCCTCACTCACTCCAGCACACACACCCATTCCACACTCCCACTCTCTCACATTTGCACCCTTCCATTTGGTCTCCGTCATTCCACATACATCCAGCCTGGCATTCACTAACACTTCCAGTACCTCTCTCTCTTTTGTGCCATCATTCATGCCACTCACATTCCATGTCCCTATTCTCAGAATGTCCGTAGGCTTGTCCATAATCGGTCGGGGTTCGTCAACACAGGGTTCGTCCACATCCGAGGCCGATTGTTCGTTCATCGATGCTATGTATTTTTTTCCGGGTGGGGGTCGCAAGCCCTTCGACCCAACCTCTTTAGTCGCCTCTTACGACACACAGAAGGCACTTGGGGCATATTCTAATCCCTAATAGTGATGAGATGCTTAATTGCCGCAGAAATGCACTAAGGTACGTAATTGTCAGTGATTTGAGTCCGGCTGGGTTGTTACTTAACAAACTCCTATATGGCCTATCAACCCCTCACTACAATGTCGGACATCAAAGGAGTAGTAGACTAATGCTGCATTGACAATTGGCAACTGCACAGCATGATCTAGCTGATAACAATGGTTACAGACTAGTTTATATACACATCCCCAGCCAATCCAACAGTACGATCACATTCTGTGAAAACCTCACACGGCATACGCAACAATTGGGCTACCAACTCTTCCCAGGAACGATCCAGAATAATAAATGGATTACCTCGATGGAGGTGATTCATTTGTGGCCACCCCATCAAGAAGAAAGGTAACTAGCAATATATGAATTGATTTATAATGTTAGCATAATATTTAAATTATAGAAATTGAAGTTTTAGAACGGTAAACTCCTATATTTCAGAGGTACTGTGATGCGATTTTTCTAAATGTGAACAATATTCTTACCGATTAATATTTACCTCATCCATATTGATGAATATCTTCAATCTGTTTCTATCAATGTGTTTGGTACATTCACTCATTTCTTGGGGCCCCTTATATTTGTATGTATTGAACATATGATTTTGCATTGCATATCATACAATTAATCATTATGATATAATATATTATTTAATATAAAAGTACATCTTAACCCCTTCCTTACCGTCCTTTTAACTCTATTATGGCAACTATTAGACGATTTTATTAAGTTTAAAAACGGCCTCCAGCAATAAACAAGCTTCGAACTATCTCTCTTAGCCCTTTTACTACCACAGATCTCTCTTAAACCTCACAGAATCGTCTAAATATAGCTAAAATATAGTTAATCAGACGTCGCCGGAACAGAAGGGGTTAATGAGCTTATGTGCGTAATCAAACCAAAGAGTGTTAATGTTCGACTATACCCCGACTTAAGGGAGCCCACCTACCGTTTTAAGACGTTTACCCCCATCTAGGTGTCAATATTTTCCTGGCAAGCGGTAGCGAGCCAGCATATATATATTTTTGTGTTGACAGCAAGCTAAATTTGTACATTTTTCGATAGAAAAATGTCTCCAGCGAAGCCGGATTTCTTCATAAAATGCAGGCTCACTTTTGCTCGCCAGGAAGATATTGACACCTGGATGGGGATAAACGTCTTAAAACAGTTGGCTCAATGGGGCCGAATGGATACAAGCCAGGCAAAGAGAGAAAAGGGGAGAAAGATTAAAAAAAGCCGGGGACCCCCCCTAATAAATTACGATGTTCGGCCTTATATTGTGTGGAGCATTAAGGGGGTACTAATCGCTTTTTCTGGACCCCCTTCTCCCTCATGTTTAGCATATTAGTTTTCAGATTTTATGATATTAGTTTGGCAATTTTAATACCTTTCGCCCCATTGTATAGTAAATTTTAAGATCTTTCGTGCCATTAGGTGTAATTTTTTTCCTGGCGAGCGATAGCGAGCCTGTATTTTTAAGAGAAACCGACCTTCGGCCGGGAAATTTACAATTTATCTTGATGGGGGGTCTAGGGGGATGTTTTAAAGATTAATGGAGGTCTAGCGAGGAAACTAATATAAATAAATACATATACAGTATATATATATACAGTATACATATACAGTATATATATATACAGTATAGTTGTGGCATCAACTGGAGAGACAGTAGTCCGTAATGGTTAGGCTTATCCCGTAACAGGCTCATGTGTCACCGTGTATCATAGGAGGGAGAGCAAGAGAGAGTGTGGGAGTGAGTCAAGGGGAGGCAGTTGGTTATTCAAGTCCTCCTCCTCCGTCATGGTTAGCCCTATTAGGTATAAGATTTCAAGACATTCGCCCCATTAGTTTGGCGTTTTCAGACCTTTTGCCCCATTTATTTGCCAATATTAAGACCTTTCGTGCCATTTAGGTGTCGATTTTGATCCTGGCGAGCGATAGCGAGCCTGTAATTGACGAGGAATCGGCCGGGAAATTGTTCTACCGAAATATGTACAAATTTATTGTGGGTGGTTTTTTTAAAGTTTGATAGAGGTTTAGAGAGAAAACTAAACCCCCTCCTTAAATAATTGAGCCGAACCAGTAAATTATGCTACACAATACCACTGTCTGAGCTCCCTTAATTATGCTACACAATACCACCGTCTGAGCTCCCTTAATTATGCTACACAATACCACCGTCTGAGCTCCCTTAATTATGCTACACAATACCACCGTCTGAGCTCCCTTAATTATGCTACACAATACCACCGTCTGAGCTCCCTTAATTATGCTACACAATACCACCGTCTGAGCTCCCTTAATTATGCTACACAATACCACCGTCTGAGCTCCCTTAATTATGCTACACAATACCACCGTCTGAGCTCCCTTAATTATGCTACACAATACCACCGTCTGAGCTCCCTTAATTATGCTACACAATACCACCGTCTGAGCTCCCTTAATTATGCTACACAATACCACCGTCTGAGCTCCCTTAATTATGCTACACAATACCACCGTCTGAGCTCCCTTAATTATGCTACACAATACCACCGTCTGAGCTCCCTTAATTATGCTACACAATACCACTGTCTGAGCTCCCTTAATTATGCTACACAATACCACCGTCTGAGCTCCCTTAATTATGCTACACAATATCACCGTCTGAGCTCCCTTAATTATGCTACACAATACCACCGTCTGAGCTCCCTTAATTATGCTACACAATACCACCGTCTGAGCTCCCTTAATTATGCTACACAATACCACCGTCTGAGCTCCCTTAATTATGCTACACAATACCACCGTCTGAGCTCCCTTAATTATGCTACACAATACCACCGTCTGAGCCTCCTTAATTATGCTACACAATACCACCGTCTGAGCTCCCTTAATTATGCTACACAATACCACCGTCTGAGCTCCCTTAATTATGCTACACAATACCACCGTCTGAGCTCCCATAATTATGCTACACAATACCACCGTCTGAGCTCCCTTAATTATGCTACACAATACCACCGTCTGAGCTCCCTTAATTATGCTACACAATACCACCGTCTGAGCTCCCTTATGCTACACAATACCACCGTCTGAGCTCCCTTAATTATGCTACACAATACCACCGTCTGAGCTCCCTTAATTATGCTACACAATACCACCGTCTGAGCTCCCTTAAATGTATATAACAAATACATATGTGTCATCTATTTTGTTATTACATGGTTGTTGCTGACAAGAATGAAATAATAGTGTATCGTAAACATAATGTTATTATTCATGTATTAAGGGGAGGCAGACCGTTTTCTGGACCCACTTCTCCCTAATGTTTAGCCCCTCTAGTTTTGAGATTATAAGACGTTCGGCCCATTAGATTGGCGATGTTAACACATTTCGCCCCATTGCGTTGTCAATTGTTAGACCTTTCGTGCCATTTAGGTGTCGATCTTTTCCTGGCGAGCGAAAGCGAGCTTGCAATTTTAAGAGTAACGGCCCTTCGACCGGGACATTTTTCTACCGAAAAATGTACACATTTATATTTGAAGGGCGGTCTAGGTTTTTTCTTTTCAGAGCTTGATGGAGGTCTAGGAAGGAAACTAAAAAAATATATGAATAAATGAATTAATAGACCAAACAAACGGTCAGTCTCCCCTTAACATAAATGATCAGGTGTTAACAGTCAATTTTATGACTAGCTTAAATAATTATAGCCAATAATTCGAATAAATTTCATGGATCCCTTAAACTACCTTTAATTTGTTAACAGAAGTTATTATTGATATTCAACAATGTATGCCAATAACTAACATACCACATAGTCTGTTCGTTTAAGGAGAGTTTTGTATTTTTCTCCCTAGACCTCCATCAAGCTAAATACAAAGTACCCTCTAGACCCCCAATCAAAATCAATTTGTACACTTTTTGGTAGAAAAATATCCCGGCCGAAGTCCAGATCTTACTAAACGCCAAGAAACACATTTGACACCTCAATGGCATGAAAGGTCTTATAATTAACAACAACATGGGATGACAGATCTTAAAATCGCCAAGCTAACGGGGCGAACGTCTTAAACTATCATAATTAATGGGCCGAATATTAGGGAGAAAGGGGTCCAGAAAATAAAAATCATCCCCTTAACCCACCATTCTATGTTTTGGAAGTGATCTAAACAAAGAGTTGCTCATTGGGAAATGCAACCTTTATTAAGAAGTACACCAACACAGCTCTTCACAGTGTCATCAAATAATCTGCATAAACGAAAAAAGCTTTATCATTATAACCATTAACATTCAATCGATGATAATTTAGTTAGATTTTTAAGTCAGGGATATTCGCGGGGGTTACGTTCCCGAAAATGCTGCGAATAGCTGAATCTTCGAACACTCATTACAGATTCCCCAATGCACTCCCTATCTATCTATCTATCTACCTATGTTATCTATCTATCTCCCTTATACATTAACATAACTATGTCATATGTATTTTTTAGATCTATGAATAATTTCTAATGCGATGGAATTGAACAAAATATTACCCTTCCAGCACACACATAATACAATGAAAAAGAGAGTCAATCAAACTTCATCCTTGTCTTCTCAGAAACTTAAGTCTGTCTCATATATGTTCGTAATTTATCGATCACTTGGACCCAACCACTCTCTATATATCTATCTATCTAATGCATCTATCCATTTCCCTTTAACATTAACATAACTACATCTTATTTGGTCTTTTCCCAATTTATGAATCACTCCTAATGCGATGGAATTGAACAAGAATAATATCCTTCAAGCACACAATTATTTTACTGAAAAGAGTCAATAAATATTCTTCCTCTGTCTTTTCAGAAACTTAAGTCTGTCTCATATATGCTTGCATTTTATCGATCGCTTGGACCCTACAACTCTCTATCTATCTATTCATCTATCTGTTGTTACGACTGGGGTTCAAATATATCAGGGCTCTTATTCATTATACTAGTAATGGCATAAATGCTACAACGGAAAGCGCTAGCTCCAACCTCTGATGTATATTCCCAGTGAACAAAGAACACAAATACTCTACAGAGTTCTATATGCAATAATAGGCTATCAAACTCTCAATGAATGTGCGTCTACTCTAGGCTTAATGTTATGTGAAAACAGCCTATTACTACCTATAACCGAAGGTGCTTGGTTATGGTATGCAAAGTAAGGTGGTAAGAGAAGTTACAGCTTACGTTACTTTAATCAATAAATGTCAGGCACTCCTGCATGAAAGAAAGTGCACTAAAGTCCTTCAACACTAACAAGGAATCTTCTTTAAATGTTAGATGCTATAAAGATGCTCGTATCGGAAATGGAACCCAAAAAGGCAGGCAGCGGAACAATGCTCGTGCAGGCTATGCACACAAAAAGGCAGAATATATAATGCCGTCGGAGCCAAGAATATCCTAAACACAACAACAATAATAATAATCGCCACGACAATGCAGTATTCCTATCAACAAAAAGAGACTAAGTCGTTTGTGTCCCAATACATCAAACCAGGCTGCGAAATGCTTGTGCAATCATAAACGGGTATGCATAAAAAGAGTAATTAGGTTAATATACTTAACCCTCCAGCCCCGGCTATGTATTATATATATATTCCTCGAAACCCGGGTGTTTTGGCCGAAAAACGTCTAGGCTAGGCTACCGTATATTCGTTAATCAGACTGCTTCCCGCATTCCCGCGCATCCCCAAGCGTAGCTGTGTTATTTACCTGTAGAATGGCATTAAGTAGAGCTCTCTAAGTCAACTGGTTGAGCTGTGATGATGATTTCATTGGAGATAACTTTATGGCCAAAACAGCCACTTTACACCACTTTTCGATACTTAACAACAACATACAGGCACACACGAACAAGCGACGCTCTCCTTCTTGTGGCCGGAGATGCGGGGCGACGGTCCAGCCGGCTGTTGTTTACATGCGTCGGACCGACGCGTCGCACACGAAGCTCACAGGCTTTCAATATGCCGGCCGTCAAGATACCATCCGGGTACCTGTTATATGCTTTTTTATGGGCGTTCAAGAGCCCTTCCGTGGTGAGAGGGTTAATGTCTACTATGATTGATAAAGTCTAGCTAGAGTCAATGATACGAGATACTAGTGCGCATGGCATACCGCATAGCCTAGTGCAAATCTCAAGTCTGTGCGTCAAATATTACGTTATAATGAAGGGTAGCTCTCTTGAGAAACCTTAATACCGAAGTATTAAGCGTTCTCCTGGCGTACCTCAAAGACAAACAATCGTGACTAGAACAGTGCAGAATGGTATAGGCAAAAAGCCCTCATTCGTGCATGCTCTATTCTCAATGGCACACAGACTAGAATTTACTCAATCAACTCCAGTTCTCAGGTATGTCGTGCAGCTTTTAACTAAAGCCAGCACTCATAGGAAACAATACCTTATAATATCAGACTCCTAGTCTAGCATTATCTAATCCAGCAGAACACTAATAATTAAAGGAAGCAGTAATATGAAAGCCAACCAATGCTTCGTGATCCACTTATCTTAACAACTAAACATACATAGGTTATATCAGACCTTAACGCACAATACAACTGGCCAGCATGAAGCTGATTTTGCAGAGTTAACCAGAGGGGGTATAATATTAATAAAAAGGTGGTGAAAGATATGGAAAATGAGAGAGATAGGCAGAGGAAAAGATTCTCAGGTGCGAGCGGGGTACAGGTAGCAGGGGAACAGATGGGTGCGTTCTAGAAACCAGATCTGAGGGAGAGAGTGGCGAGGAACTGTATATATACTCGCACTAGCTCGAGCCGCGTGGGAAAACAGCAGTTACAAGTCATCTAACCACTAGCAAAGCTTACAGCATGGTAAGGGCCTCTCTCCACCAACCCCGCGAGGCAGCCAGCCGTGACGTCATCGAGCGGGACAAAAAACACTGCGCGCCCCCTCTCACTCTGTTCTACTCCCTCTCTCTCTCCCAGATCCTATCATTACTAGTTAATGATAAAATATATACTTTACAATTAAATATATAAAGCCTTGACATGGGCGAAAACAAAGAGCCTTTCTGGACTGCCCATGACACGAGCTTTCATATGAAATAAAGCACACTCTAATACACAAACTGTAGCCCCATCCACTGCCCTGGCGATCCTAGCGAGTCACTGTAGGACAAGCCATGCGGTTCTAACGGAGTGGTTAACGTCACACCCCCCCCAAGATTTTTCTCAGAGGCCCCAAGGCTCACAAAAATCTGATGGTTAGAACCCACTTCCCATCACCCAGTGGCAGTAAAATATCTGGCACAGTTCTTCAACAAAACATTTTTCAAAATTATAACCCTCCCCAACACCATAGGTTAAATTATATGTAGTTATGCTCCTCAAGAGCGAGCTTCTCTAGCCCAGCATTCTGAGAGGAGTGCAACTCAGAATTACTGCTATAGCATACTAAAAAAATTCAACTATCAAAGAAAGAGTTTTTATTTGATTTTTATGTTTATAATTTTGTTTATTTCGGCTGCACTATAGGGGCAAGCCTAGTTTTTTCTTCTATACCAAACGCTCAACTCCTGCTTTACGACCCAATACGCTGGGCTACAACCGCGAGCCAACAAGCACCAAGCGCAAAATACTATTCAAACTAAAGCAGGAGGCTACCCGTGTGTCAATCTACCCAGGATCATCTACCCTCGAAAGACAATCTGCAATCACGTTGTCACAACCGGCAATATGGCGTATTTCCAGGTTATATTCCTGTAACATTAGCGACCACCTGGTCAGCCTCATATTCCGATTGTGAAACTGGTTCAAAAACTTGAGAGGGTGATGATCTGTGTAAATTACAACGACTGGACCATAGGCTGGAACATAGACCTCGAAATGCCTCAGTGCAAGTACAATTGCCAGCAGCTCTTTCTCGACAACAGAGTAGTTCTTTTGGGCTGAATTGAACTTCTTCGAGTAGAAACTAACAGGATGTTCCAGCCCATCATCGTCCTTTTCCACAAGGACGGCACCAGCCCCTACACCACTAGCCTCCGTTGCTAGTTGGAAAGGTAGGCTAAAGTCAGGGGCCCTGAGGATCGGGTGAGTGCACAACAGGTGTTTTACTTCCCTAAACACCTTCTCACACTCAGGCGCCCATTTGAACTTCTTATCCTTCCAGTTATCCTCCACCTGAGCTTGACTGTCCCGTTCTCCTTCTCCACCTTGACTGGTAAACGTCATCACAGGCACAGTGAGAGGCTCAGGGGGGTGCCTCCCATACTCCTTCACGGGATTATCATGACATAACTGATTGCGCTTCCGTCTGTCTGGAGTGGCTACCAAGTAAACCAGGTCCGATAGCTCCTCCACCACCCTATAAGGACCAGCGTACTTCGCGGATAGGGGGTGACCTACAAGGGGCAGTAGAATCAACACCTCCTGACCTACGTGAAACTCCCTGAGTTCAACCTTGAGGTCGTACCTGTCCTTCCTGAGGGCCTGAGAGCTAGTCAAATTACGGCCAGCCAACTCCAGACTGCGCAACATCCGTTCTCGACTGTTGAGGACACACTTGAGCATAGAACAAGGTTTTTCTGCGCCCTCCCATACTTCTTCAACCATATGGAGAGGCCCTCTGACACGGTGTCCAAAGACGAGCTCATTAGGGCTGAATCCCAAACTCTCCCCAGGTACCTCCCACACAGCAAACAAAACACATGGCAGGCCAAGATCCCAATCCCTCCCACTCTCAAAGCAACAACAACGAAGCACAGATTTCAAGGCTGAGTGCCATCGCTCTAACACACCCTGGCTCTCCGGATGATATGCAGATGACACAACCCCAACAATCCCATGCTGCGGCATTGCTTGTACAAAGAGGCTAGAAGTGAAGTTGGGTCCCCGGACTGACTGAATCCCCTGCGGGTAACCATACCGGGAAAAATACACGAGCAAGCTTCGGACCACCGTCTTCGCCGACCCTTTTCTCATAGGGTACGCGTCAGGGTACCTTGTTGCTACATCTCCCGACTGTGCATCACTGTCCTCCTTCAACTCTTTCGTCTTTTTAAGCCCATCCTCTGCCCCTTCAGGAACAGTTACTGGGTCCTCTCCAGACTCGAAATGTGGTCCTAATAATGAGTCCCCGAGAAGGTCCGTTGACACTAAACTCTCAACCGCATCAACTTTCAACCCCTTCTCGGTACCCTTCCTCCGCTGATCTAAAGATTGTTGACCAGAATGTGACTCCCTGGATGCAGAATCTCCGGTGACAACACACTCCATAGGCTGCCCCGGACACTTCCCAACCCACTCCTGCTCCTCCCTACTCACGTCGGCCGGCTTCTCGACAACGACTAAGGGTGGAGCCTCAGAAGTAGGCCCCGCAAAGTCGTTGCCGAGAAGGAGGTCAACGCCCCCAACAGGTAACTTCTCCACAATTCCTACATCCAGGTCCCGAGTCACACCATCAACTTCCACCTTCATTCTTACAAGCGGGTATGACCTTGTCGCATTAACTCCCTGAACCACAACCACCCGCGCCGTATTGACAGGTTTACCAGTAAAATTTCTCAACAGTGTTTGCGATGCCCCAGTGTCACGCAAAATTCTCACCTCATGTCTTCTACCCCCCCACTCCACACAACCGAGTCCCCTGTGGTCACTAAAGGCATCACGGACAGGGAATAAGCCTTCCGGATCCTTCTGCATTGGCAGTGTATTTACCTCGGAAGAAATGCCTCTAACAAACTCCGATGTCCTCTTGAACACTCCAATGCCGTGAGCAAAAGACACGGCTGCCGGAGGAGGTCGACTAGGGCACTCATTTGCCTTATGACCCTCCTGGTGGCACCTAAAACACATAAATTTCGGTTTCGGCTTATACTGTGATGTAAAAGGCCCCTGACTTTTCACATACGGTGTGGTGTAAGGTTTGGATTCAGTTTTAGTTTCATTGCTCTTTGGTTTAAATGTGTCATTGCTACGGGGAGGGGGAGGATAACGGTCCCTAGCACTTGCATCGTACTTCTGTGAGGACCCGCAACCCCGAATCAACGACAGCCGTAGATCAGCCATTTCTGCTGCTTCGACTAGAGTTCTTGGGTTTTTCTCCTTTAAGTTCAAAGTTAGATCACCGCCCGTGCTCTTAAAGAACTGCTCCAACATCATTAACTGCTTAACTCCATCAAACGTTGTTACCTTCTCAGATCGGAGCCAGTTCCCCATAGCATCGGACAAGTCCCGGGCGTGTTCCAAAAAGGTGCTATCTCTTCCCTTAGTTACACCCCGGAACTTCAAACGGTACGTTTCTGGTTGCAATTCGTAAGCCCTCAGGACAGCCTCCTTGAGATCCTCCTACACAATACACAACTCCAAAGGTAACGCATCGTAGGCTTTAAGACCCTTGCCTATTAATCTAGAGGATACAAGTGCTGCCCATTTATTCTCTGGCCACTGGTGTTCCTGGCACTTCTTCTCAAAGCGTGTGAAAAATTCTGTTACACCACTCTCATCAAACACCGGAACAAGTTTCAATAAGTGCGAGAGAGACTGCTCATGAACACGGTTACCAGCCCCAAGTCGCTGTCCCGTTGTCTCTACTCGCGACTTCTCTACATCCATGTCGGCACAGTACCTAGTCGACTCAGCTTGGATTTTTGCTTGACTGATAGTTTTTCTCTCTTCTATCTTGGCTAATTCTAATTGCTGCTGAAGCTGAAGCTCACATGCCCTTTGTTGCTGTTGAATCTTAGCTAATTCAAGCTGATACAATAATTCTGGAGTTAACCCTGGAGGAGGTGAAGGTGCTACAATATTTGAAATTACCGGTGGTCCCCCCAGGGGCAACCCACCCTGCCAGTCACCACCCACCTGTGGAAGCGTACCCGGGGTCGGCAAACTACTGGGATGGCTGGGAGTCGAGTGTAGGGGAAGCATGGCCGAAGGGCTCTGAGCACTCAACCCATCTCGCTCACCAGTCACCCTGCCCAGCACACACGTTATCAAGTTATCCTTGGTCATGCTGCTAGTAACCGCATGACCGATAGCTGTGGCGAGGCATTGAAGACCGCACCGATCCATACCATCCAACCGCTCGGCAGTAACAGGCCATTGCAAAAATATCCTAGCATCCTCCTCACAGTTCACCCGATTAACCCTTTCATCATGCTGCTGTTCTTCAGTTTCGACATTACGTACTGTGTCTCCATTCTCCTCTGATCCGGTATAAGACATGATGCTCACAAAAATTTCCCACCTCAATATTCAGAAAAGAAGTACCCCAAACTCTTATACCTCAATATACACACAAATTCTCGGAAATACTCAAGGGCTATACTATGTTGCAAAAAAAAAAATATTCTTGCTGATCCCCGCAAAATATTCTCCAAAACAACAAATGTTCCCTGCTAATAAATGTAGGTTCACCAAATCCTAGGTAAGGTCGCCATTTGTTACGACTGGGGTTCAAATATATCAGGGCTCTTATTCATTGGACTAGTAATGGCATAAATGCTACAACGGAAAGCGCTAGCTCCAACCTCTGATGTATATTCCCAGTGAACAAAGAACACAAATACTCTACAGAGTTCTATATGCAATAATAGGCTATCAAACTCTCAATGAATGTGCGTCTACTCTAGGCTTAATGTTATGTGAAAACAGCCTATTACTACCTATAACCGAAGGTGCTTGGTTATGGTATGCAAAGTAAGGTGGTAAGAGAAGTTACAGCTTACGTTACTTTAATCAATAAATGTCAGGCACTCCTGCATGAAAGAAAGTGCACTAAAGTCCTTCAACACTAACAAGGAATCTTCTTTAAATGTTAGATGCTATAAAGATGCTCGTATCGGAAATGGAACCCAAAAAGGCAGGCAGCGGAACAATGCTCGTGCAGGCTATGCACACAAAAAGGCAGAATATATATAATGCCGTCGGAGCCAAGAATATCCTAAACACAACAACAATAATAATAATCGCCACGACAATGCAGTATTCCTATCAACAAAAAGAGCCTAAGTCGTTTGTGTCCCAATACATCAAACCAGGCTGCGAAATGCTTGTGCAATCATAAACGGGTATGCATAAAAAGAGTAATTAGGTTAATATACTTAATGTCTACTATGATTGATAAAGTCTAGCTAGAGTCAATGATACGAGATACTGGTGCGCATGGCATGCCGCATAGCCTAGTGCAAATCTCAAGTCTGTGCGTCAAATATTACGTTAATGAAGGGTAGCTCTCTTGAGAAACCTTAATACCGAAGTATTAAGCGTTCTCCTGGCGTACCTCAAAGACAAACAATCGTGACTAGAACAGTGCAGAATGGTATAGGCAAAAAGCCCTCATTCGTGCATGCTCTATTCTCAATGGCACACAGACTAGAATTTACTCAATCAACTCCAGTTCTCAGGTATGTCGTGCAGCTTTTAACTAAAGCCAGCACTCATAGGAAACAATACCTTATAATATCAGACTCCTAGTCTAGCATTATCTAATCCAGCAGAACACTAATAATTAAAGGAAGCAGTAATATGAAAGCCAACCAATGCTTCGTGATCCACTTATCTTAACAACTAAACATACATAGGTTATATCAGACCTTAACGCACAATACAACTGGCCAGCATGAAGCTGATTTTGCAGAGTTAACCAGAGGGGGTATAATATTAATAAAAAGGTGGTGAAAGATATGGAAAATGAGAGAGATAGGCAGAGGAAAAGATTCTCAGGTGCGAGCGGGGTACAGGTAGCAGGGGAACAGATGGGTGCGTTCTAGAAACCAGATCTGAGGGAGAGAGTGGCGAGGAACTGTATATATACTCGCACTAGCTCGAGCCGCGTGGGAAAACAGCAGTTACAAGTCATCTAACCACTAGCAAAGCTTACAGCATGGTAAGGGCCTCTCTCCACCAACCCCCGCGAGGCAGCCAGCCGTGACGTCATCGAGCGGGACAAAAAACACTGTGCGCCCCCTCTCACTCTGTTCTACTCCCTCTCTCTCTTCCAGATCCTATCATTACTAGTTAATGATAAAATATATACTTTACAATTAAATATATAAAGCCTTGACATGGGCGAAAACAAAGAGCCTTTCTGGACTGCCCATGACACGAGCTTTCACTCTAATACACAAACTGTAGCCCCATCCACTGCCCTGGCGATCCTAGCGAGTCACTGTAGGACAAGCCATGCGGTTCTAACGGAGTGGTTAACGTCACACTGTCTAATGCATATATCAATCTCCCTTATACAATAACATAACTATGCCTTATTTGGATTTTTGTTTTTAATCTATGTATAATTTCTATTGCATGGAATTGACAAAATAAAATCCTTCCATCACATACAGTAGATAAAAAAGAAATAACAAAGAGTCAACACAGTATTTCCCCCCACCTTCTCCAGATACACACTATTCCAACTACCTCCTCTTGGGCATATGCTGAGAGGTTGTACATTCAACCGTACAGCCTGTACATCCAACGGTGAAGCCCTTGAGGTCTTGTTCCTTTCTAGGAAGTGAGACATGTAAAACACTTTGAGATGCAACCAGCCCCTGCTATTTTGCTTTAGCAAGATGCACGGGGCCCGGTTGCTCACCCCAGTGCTTCACTGTTTCACCCCCTAGGCTCGGACCCTCTCTCTCAGAACACAACCTATTGAGCAATTAACTCACTAGGCTTTGCCCCCCTGTAGTATATTTTAAATATGGGAATTTTCGTACAGTGCTATTTAATCAGGAACAATAAGGGTATTATATTGTCATTTTGGTGGGCTTTGTGGTAATGCACTGATACTAGGTACAGCACAAATTAAATTCCAATAATATCTTCCTATTGATACGTAGGGATTCTAACCCGGGACCATTGGATTACCAGTCAGTGGCATGACCACTCCACCACACCTCTCCCAACCGTGGGATTCGCCTTGAAAGTGTGTCTAAACAAAATTATGTGGAATTATTTGAACATATTTTTAATTTACATTTGTGTAATTTTTGCTGATTATGAGTTGGTGGAAACATTTGTTCTCCAAATCCACCACATCGAAAACGATTCACAGACCAAAACAATACCAGACAACATACACTTTTAAATGTGTTCAATAGTTTTGCATTCTCAAGAAGGGTCATAACGTCTCTACTTTCTGGTCTACTGAACCATAAAAAAGTGTATGGGTGGGGGGAGGGGGAAGTTGGGAGCAGACTGGCTGGAGGGGGGTAAATAAATGTTTAGCGGGCGCGGCGGATTCAAACCAGTTTTAACCTTTATTTGTATTATTCTTCTATATTTTAATATGTTGAGCGGTACTTAAAAAATAGAGAGAATGGATAAAAGAAACACCATCTGAGGAAAAGCACCAGTATTTGTTAGTGACCTGATAAAGCTATCTGAGAAACGTTGTCAATAAAGTGCTCTTCCTCAGATGGTGTTTTTTATCCATATTGTAGGAGCCAACCGTGGATAAGTGAATCCGCGAACATAGAATCCAAGAACATTGCGGGACTCCGGTCAGTAAAGGATGTTTTTCATTAACCAAGCCCTACTGAGAGGGGTGAAATATACAACAAAGACCTGTTATATGCTAAATTCGACTCTGTTGTGGAACAATACCACGTTCAAGACACTCAGTTTTATGGGGGATTTCAATAAAGTTATTAGCACTGGCAGGTAAGAGATCTGTATGAGCTTTGGTAACAGTAATGTCAATAATACTCTCTTCATGAACTTCGGTAGGTCCAGGATTTTGAGGATTGTGAGATACTGTATCCAGAGGCCAAACGTATGTACTTGAACTGAACTAGGTATTCTAATACTGGCAATGTTATGAAAGAGATTGATCACATTCTCAAAGACACTCTTTGGAGAATCCTTGAGAACTATAGGGTGTACACGAGAGCATAGTTTTTCCTACCGTCCACAGTCTTGTTGTTATTACCCTAAAGGCCGCGTCATACAGAACTCGAACGTCGCGCGACCTACCCCCGAACAGGATGACTTGCAAAAAAAATTCAAATTTTCAAATGTTCGGGTAAATTCAGGTCAATTCGGCCAATGTTCTCGTTGATTCGGGGGAAGCTCCGGGGATGTTCAGGGGTGCAGCCGAACATCCTGGGGTTCGGCCAGAAGTTAGTGCATGCGTTAACTTCTAGCCGATATTCGTGTGTAAAAACCGTTAAAAATTTGTCGGTTCTCATTCTGGTAATGTTCGGCTTTCATTCGGGTCACGTTATTTCGTTTCGGCCGTTGTTCATCTGTTATTTTCATTGACGAAGTTAACTCGATCTAGCCGAAAATAAGCAGACATTAACCCGATTCGTATGAATATAAGGCGACATTAACCATAATAACAACCGAATGAGAGACGATATACTCAAATAAAAGACGACATTCCCCCCGATAAACAGAGGAATAAGGCAAGATCAAGCGAGTCTATTGAAGATTTTGGGAAGAACACAACTCGTATGATAGGAATGAGAGACGATAAAGACTGGAATTTACCCCGAACATCAGCAGAAGCATTTTGTCTGTATCGGGTGGTACACGTGGCATGCGGAAATTTCCACTCGACAGAGAAGATGAAGAGAGAAGCGAGGGAGCAGCGTGGGGCGACACACAAGAATGCGAGTCGAATCGTACGCTGGCAGCCAAGCGCACGGGCCCTATATATTGCTGCCGGAGCCTCCATCGCTCTCACACAGTCCGCACAAGTTGCCCCAACAAGTTCTACCTCTCCACACCACACAGCAACCACCAAGATGGGCAAGGGCAACAAGCTACCATGCCGCAAAGCAACTAGGAAGGGCAAGGAAGCATCTGAGGACCTCTTCGCCACAGAGGATGTGATATTAGAGAGTTCCTCAAACTCTGAAGGGACTGATGATGACACTCAATTTCAGTCAGGTCAGTCACTTTCACAGTCCCAGGACACCCCGGACCTCACCCAAATGGAGTCACTTCCCCTGCTTCCTAAACAGCCACGGCATGACCTCATTCACACTCTCCCTGAACTCCGAGATACGCCATCCCACTACAAAGTTGTAGTAGAGGGAGTCGCAGTTTCCTGGAGGTTGTATGGCTATGTGCTTGCCATCGATTGCCCCTATGGTGTGCTGGAAGTTCCACCTCTCTTCGAAACCCTTGGCAACCTGTTTCCAACCTTCGGGTGTTGATGGGCACACAAAAACCTCTTCCATATACTCCTGGATTATAGCCTCGCATGTCTCACGTAATGCCAGGGAGATTGTGTTTGCACCTACACGAAAGTTTAAGGACATGCTCTTGTATGCCTCCCCTGTGGCCAAAAATCGTAGTGTCATGGCCAATCTCAAACCTGGTTCCAGGGGCTTCTTCCAATTTGTTGTCTCCTTCTTGATCCTGGGTGTCAGACGGCGTACAATGTCGTTAAATAGGTACTCGTCCATACGCAGATAATACTTGTAGGTGATCCTGTCAGTGTCCACTAGCTCCTTCAGTAGTTGGTGGTAGTGTCCGTATGTGGCTCTCTGGGCGATCCAAGGTTTGATGCTGCAGCTTCGTGGTGTCCTGGGTCTTACATGGCGCTGACGCTCGTTCTTCAGGATGGTGGTGATGAGTAGCATGTGGTTTAGGTGGGCTACAACAAGCTCCTGATAAAAAATGGCCATCTCCAACTCCTCCTCCGTGGATGGGTAGAGCTCCGGGAGCGCCATGTTACCGTGGTGATGCATGATGTGCGACTGGCATGTGTGCGACCACACCCTGTTTATATAGGGCAGGTACAGGTGTTCGTCACACATTCTTCTAGTATCGTGTTAAGGTCTTCTGATGGTCGGGCAGATGCGGCCGGTTATCCTCTGGTGTTCCTCATAATATCTTTTGTATCGGGTCAAGGTAGGTTCGGGTGTAAACACCGTTAAATATTTGTCGGCTGATTCTTGGCACATTCGAGTTTTGATCGGGTCTTGCTCTGGCATGCATCGGATTATATTCCTCTAATGTTCGGGTCTTTAACGTAAATCGGTCGGGAGTGTCGAGTTACATTCAAGTCTTGTTTGGGGCATAGTCTGGGAATGTCGGGGCATTAATCTGGGGATGTTCTTCATTGACCAACATCGGGACAATATCGGATGCATTTGCCTCAAAAATGCAAGTCATCGTGTTCGGGGGTAGGTCGCGCGACGTTCGAGTTCTGTATGACGCGGCCTTAAGGCTGCACCTAAAACAAATTATAATCTCAAAACGTTTTTATCTATAGAAGATCAATAATGTTGAGTATTAAAGTGAGTATTTTGTTGTCTATATGAGTGAGGGAGACAAAAGGCAGAACTGCCTGTGGCGAGTGCCTCCCCCAGAGTTGAAAGAGTGACAGGGCAAAGATCAAGGGAGTTTCGAGTGAATGCACCTGAACACACACAGTTTGAAGCAATTTAAATCATAGGAAAAGGGAAAGACCGAGTCTGAGAGGAAAAGGGAAAGACCGAGTCTGGGAGAGAGTTCCAGAGCTCGACTCTAGGACCAGTGGATTTTTTTATTTTATTTTTAATAGCTTAAATAGGTGAGAAATGAAAACAACAACACAAAAAGACTCACCTCGGCCATTTGGGGGTCCTAAGGGGGGGCGGGGGGGGCTCAACCATCAGCTGGTGCTGGGCGCCTCTTCAAATATCCTGCGCCTGCAAACCACAGCTGGGCAAGGCACCATGGCAGTTGTACGATGCGTCCAGCATCCGGGGGATGTTGGTGGTGGTGGTGGTGGTGTCGGGTGGCGAGGCGGAGAATGCGCTGCGTCATCCCGGGCTGATAAGGGAAACAAGCGGCGTGCGAGGTGGCGTGGTGGAGATGATTCTATGGCAGGCATTTCTTCATCCGTTTCTTCTGAGGAAGTCAATGGCTGCGCTGCTAAGATGGCTGCACCCCTGCGCAACCCATAGAAGGTGTTAGGGGTTGCAGTTTTTAGTGGGGGGACGATGCGAGGTGGTGGTGAAGGCAGGCATGGGGGAGGACCGCAACGCACGTGTGGTGTAACAACTTGAGCCCTCCCTTCCTCAGCTCGTCTCTTCTGACCCCTACGATGGCCTGGCGGAATATTGAGGAATGCCATGGGGTCAGGTTCATCTGCCTCCTCCTCCTCCTCCTCTTCCCCATTTGGTGGGGAGTCAACTATGTCATGGGGAGCAGTGGGGGAGCGTTACCCACTCTCCTCCCTTTGTTCCGACATCGCAAGGCGACGAGAGATGGGGGACAATGGGTTCCTCCTCTTGCATCTCCTCTATCTCCATCAAAGTTGGCCGATACTTATCCCCTGAATCCTCATCTGACGATCCAGTGTCACTATTAGGCACCTCACTTTTCTCAAGTATAGCCAGTGCATCCTCAAGGCTAACACCCCTGCGTGGGCAACGATGAGGTAAATCGGACATGATGTATCACTCGCGAGATCAACGGAAAAACTTACTTCCCCTCCTCCCGTGCGTCCCCACCGTGGCTGGACATGGGGGTTGCCAAGTATTGCCACTGTTTGGCAACATCCTCAGGAATATCCCATACAAATTTCAAGCCTCTAGCTACCATAGGACAAGAGTCAATAAGGTCGAAAGTCGTGGTGAGATAAGAGGGTACACTGTTTTTCCCATCCTCCCACACATCCCCACCCGTGGGGCTGGACTTGGGGGTTGCCAAGTATTGCCACTGTTTGGCAACATCCTAAGGAATATCCCATCCAAATCTCAAGCCTCTAGCATCCATAGGACAAGAGTAAATAAGGTCGACATTTCTGACGCAGGTTCTGCGGCGCTGGGGTTTAGCGTTACATACATTGCCGACACATCACGTGCGTCGCTGGGGTCCTGTGGGTTAAATAGAAGATAGATTGAGAAATTGTTTTCACTCTTGGGTTGGAGAGTTGCACAGAGGTTTTCTCTGCCCAGATTAGAGATAGTAGAGCGATCAGAAGATAGGTGTTTTATGGCCTCCTAACATGAGTTTTGGAGTTCATGCTGGGAATGGTGTTGTGGAAGGCTAGTTGAGTAATGTAATCTAGAGTCGTCAGCATATGAGTGAATGGGGCTGGAGGTGCAGTTGAGAAGGTCGTTAATTAATAATAGGAAGATAAATGGACAGGGACAGAACCCTGAGGAACACCGGAGTTGACAGGTTGAAGAAGTGAGCGGTGGCCGTCCAAAACCGCAGCTATGGAAAGGCCGGAAAATAAATTAGAGACAAAGGCACAGATGGAGGGATAGAAACCGTAGGAGGGTAGTTTGGAAATAAAGGATTGTTCCAGACTCGATCGTAAGCCTTCTATGTCTAGCGCAACAAAAAAAGTTTCACCGAAGTCCCGAATGGAGGATGACCGAGAGTTAGTAAGATAAGAAAGAAGATCACCAGTAGAGCGGCCCTAAGGAAGTCATACTGGCGGTTTGAGAGTAGGTTATGGGAAGAAAAATGCTAAATACATTTTGAGGCAAGAATAGTTTTAAATCACTTTAGAGATGCAATAAATAAGAGCTATTGGACGATAGTTGGAGGGTTGGGAGCGGTCACCCTCTGGGACAGGTTGAATGAGAGTAAACTTCCAACAAGAAGGGAAGACGTTAGAGGAGAGACAGAGATGGAAGAGTTTGCCTAGGCAGGGAATCCGCACGGAAGCACAGTTTTTGAGTACAATAGGAGGAACACCGTCCGGTCCGTACGCCTTCTTAGTATTAAGCCCAGAGAGGGTGGAAAGTACATCCTTGGAAGACATGATGATGTTGGGCATAAGCAGGAGAGAGGGGGCTGGAGAGGGAGGAATAGCACCGGCATCATCCAAAGGTGAGTTTTTAGCGAAAGTGTTAGCGAAGAGTTCAGCTTTGTCAGAGGAAGAAGTAACAGTGGTGCCGTCAGAGTGGAAAAGAAAAGGGAAAGACGAAGAAGACAAAATGTTGGAGAGGTTTTTGGCTAGATGCCAGAAGGCTTAGGAAGAGCTAGAATTGCACTGACTGTTTCAAGTTGGTTAGAATTAGTTGGTTCCCAGGAGGACCTTATGGGACTATAGGATAGTTTCAAATGTGAGGCACTTCCAGCAGCTGTTGACTGTGTTGGTAGTTAAACACAGATCGTAGAGCCATATATATTCGGCGATACAATGAGAATTTTAGAAGAGTCGTGCTGCTAAACGGACTGGAGGCAGGGACCAGCACAATATCACTGTCCCGAAGAGCAAGAGTTTTCCTGCGGAGAGATAAGGAGAGGTATGTCAGGGAAATTGCAAATATGGTTGAGAGCCTTTTTCTTTGCATGCAAATGACCTACATCTTGTGCATCAAGCACTTTAGAAGCTTTGCGTTAAGTCTACACCCTAGTTTAGCTCAGTTCGAATGACAGATGGCACAGTTGCATCGCATATTAATGAGTGTAGGGCTCACTGGGCTTAGTAAATTGAGCAGTACATGACTGTTCTCCCCACTAGACAAATTCAACCAGAAATTGAAAAGCCTTTTCAGTTCTTGATCATCTAATCAGTGAAGACCCAACCTTCTTTGCCGAGATAACGGAGGTTGTGGCGAGGCTGAAGTTCGTAGGAAGGCTTCTGGGCATGTATTCATAATCATTCCTAGGAATATTTGAACATTTATCCATTTATTAGGGATTTGCAGGAGTTTATGTAACAAAATGAACGAACTTAGAGCACTGGTTAGCAAAGAAAATATAGACATAATAGCACTAACTGAAACATGGATTAATACAGAAACCAGGCATTTTTTAGCAGAGTTTGATATACCGGGATATAGTTTGTTTAAATATGACCGAACAAGTAAGAAGGGTGGCGGTATAGCAGTGTTTGTCAGGAGTTCATTAAAAAGCTGTACTAAATCAGGTATTAGAGTAAATAATGAAAATGAAAGTGTTTGGGTAGAAGTTAACGAAGGTAGTGAGACTTTAGTTATTGGAGTTATGTATAGACCGCCAAATATGAGTAGAAATGACGGAACATCATTATGGGAGGAAATTAAAATAGCATCAAGGCTTAGCAACGTGTGCATTATGGGGGATTTTAATTTCCCTAATATAGATTGGCAGCAACAAATAGGCGACTCTGATTCAAAGGAGTTTATTGAGGTAGTACAAGATAGTTTTTTATCTCAATTCATAGATACGCCGACTAGAGGTGATAATATTCTCGATTTAGTTTTCAGTAACAATGAACATATGATAAATAGTGTAGAAATCGGGGACCACCTAGGAAATAGTGATCACAATTCTGTGTATTTTAATATACAATGGAAAGGTAATATCAGAGAGAATACAACATTAATACCCGACTTCAGAAAAGCCAATTATGGTGGGTTAAGAGAAGCCCTGTTAGCGGACCCTATGGTCAAAAAATTAAGTCGATCCAGGTGTCCAAATGAGTGTATCCTTTCTCAGGCACCTGTCATCTTAAGTCAGGAGGAGACGTCAAACTTGGTAGATACATACGATAATTTTATCAAGTCAGTATTCAATGCGCAAAATAAATATATCCCCAAAAGAAAATTTAGATCAACACAGAACCAACCCAAATGGATGAATAATAGACTATTAGATCTTCTAGGAAAAAAGAGAGGAATATATAGAAAAATTAAAAAGGCGAAATTCACCTACTTGCTTACTATCAGAATCTATCACGACAAGTAAAAAAGGATATTAGTAAAGAAAAAAGAAATTATGAATTTAAGGTTGCCAATGATTCAAAAAATAATCCTAAAGCTTTTTACCAACTATATAAATCCAAGGTTAGAGATGTAATTGGTCCCCTTAAAACTTCGATAGGAAAATTGACAGAAAGTGATTTAGAAATGTGCAGTACATTAAATAGTCAATTTCTTTCCGTTTTCACTAATGAAAATTTGGCACAGTTTCCAGAAGTCCGTAAGGTATACAGCGATAGTATAGAAAATAGGTTAAGTACGGTTACTATAAGTAGAAATGATGTGGTTAAGGAAATTGACAGACTGAAACCTCATAAATCGCCTGGTCCTGATGAGGTATATGCTAGAGTATTAAAAGAATGCAGAGATGAGTTAAGTTATCCATTAACATTTCTATTTAACAAGTCATTAGAAACAGGTATAGTTCCAGAAGCTTGGAAGCTTGCAAATGTAGTTCCGATCTTCAAAAAAGGTGATAAATCAATAGCATCCAATTACCGTCCCATTAGTCTCACTTCAATCATAGGAAAACTACTAGAGTCAATTATTGCTAGGAAAATGAGAAACCACTTAGAAACATTTAACTTAATCAATTCTTCTCAGCATGGATTCACTCAGGGACGGTCTTGCCTTACTAATTTGCTTAGTTTTTTCTCAGAGGTATATGAAGCAGTAGATAATGACAAGTCATATGATATTATATATTTAGATTTCAGTAAAGCTTTCGACAGAGTCCCTCATGAGAGATTGATGAGAAAGGTTGAGGCACATGGAATAGGTGGGGCGTTGTTAGGATGGATTAGGTCATGGCTAATTAGTAGGAAGCAGAGAGTCAGCATAAATGGTACCAAGTCAGAATGGGGAGCAGTCAAAAGTGGTGTCCCCCAGGGATCGGTATTAGGTCCCCTGTTGTTTCTTATATACATAAATGACCTAGATTTAGGTATAACTAGTAGGATAAGTAAATTCGCAGACGATACTAAAATAGGGAGATCAATTGATTCAGATAGCGATATAGAGTGCCTCCAAAGGGATCTAGATACCTTACATGAATGGTCAGTAAATTGGCAGATGAAGTTTAACATTGACAAATGCAAGGTATTAAAGATAGGGAAGACGCAAACAAATGTTAAATATAAACTAGCTAATTTAGAATTAGAAAATTCAGACTGCGAGAAAGATCTAGGTGTGTTTGTTAGCAATGATTTGAAGCCTAGAAAACAGTGTATAAGCGTTCGTAATAAGGCAAACAGGATTCTCGGGTTCATCTCTAGGAGTGTGAGTAACAGAACTGCTGATGTTATCTTAAAACTTTACTTGTCATTAGTGAGACCCCATATGGATTATGCTGTCCAATTTTGGTGTCCTTATTACAGAATGGACATAGATTCATTGGAGAGAGTACAGCGTAGAATGACAAAAATGATCCATAATATTAGAAATCTTTCGTATGAAGAAATTAGGTTTACATTCGTTAGAGAGACGCAGAGTTAGAGGGGATATGATAGAGGTGTTCAAGTGGGTTAGTGGGATTAACAAAGGGGACATGACAAATGTACTAAAGCTCAGTGATAGCGAAAGAACTCGTACCAATGGTTTCAAATTAGATAAATTTCGTTTCAGAAAAGATATAGGCAAGTATTGGTTTGGTAACAGAGTTGTAGACGGGTGGAATGGACTACCAAGTGCTATAGTGGGATCTAAAACTGTAGGGAGCTTTAAGATAAAATTGGATAAGCATATGGACGAGAAGGGTTGGGTGTGAAGGGGGATCAGCCGGGTTGGGCCAATCAGCGCTCTGCAGACCTCCATAATCCTGCGTTAATCTCTAACCGTTTTGGTAAGATGATCCTCAGGGTATTAGAGTGTGAAGCCTATAATTGGGCTTTGTAATGAATTGGGGTTGTGTGGGACAGGGATCTGCCTTGCTTAGGCCAATCGGCTTTCTGCAGACTCCCATTTCTTATGTTCTTATGTAGTCATATTTGGGATATGAGTCTTAGGGCATATTCTAAAATTGTGTGGTTTACCTTGGAACAGTGTCTCCGCTAAGAGTAGGACAAATCTATGGTAATAATAACTTGCTGATAACCATTAATTGATGTGCAAAGCCTACATTTAAAAATATAATAGTAATAATATCTCAATGTACTGAATGTGTTGTTTGATGATACAAAGCGCAAGCGTTATTAATCAACACATTTTTGTAGTTATTAGATAGGATGTACTTAAACGAGGTGAAGCTATTGTGTATTTAATTCAGTATCAACTATACTAATACTTTTTCTCTAAAACTGTCGCCATGATTATACAGTTGAAGCTTGGGTGATATGGATTTTTTAGGCAACAGTGTTGTCATGCTTGTGTAGCATATGATGGCACAGGACATTGGCGGATTATATGTAGTTTTATATAATTACGAGCTATGCGGTTTGCTTTGCCAATGAAACCATCAACAATTATACAGTATGAACAAAGATTTTGCTGGTATTACGGCTATGGTCAGCTCCTGTGTTGTCACGCAAATCTGGAAACATGTCAGATGCCAACCAAGGACTGATTGGCTGGTCAGGCTTGATAGTATTGCCGTTCCAAGGAGTGTTGCCACTGCGCTGGTGACTTAATTAGTCTCATTTACGTTCACTATTATCTGAAAACTAATCAATTTGTAATAACATTAATATATAGTTATTATTTAATGTTGTCAACATACATTTGTAAGTGACTAATTTACATCATCAAAATACCGGTAGTTCAAATTGGTTGCACTATAATTTTAGTTTTGTTTATATATAATAGTCTTGATACATCAAAAATTAGCAGGCATGAAATTATTCATGTTCATCAATCTACAAAGCGATTATATTTATTTTGGCACAGTCATTTTTTCTATAATGGCAAAATTACATTGGCTTATTGTCGGTGTGGATACTTGTAAGCTTACCGGATACTGCCAATCTATATTTAACCAGAGACAATGTTTTAAAGCACAGTCTGTTATGCAAAAATATCCCTTATATAACGACCTGTTCCTAATTGTTGTATCACCGCTAGTTGGCTGTATTGAGCTATTAAAGTTCGCTATAATTCTGTAAAGGAATACAGTAAGATATCGCGAAAATATCATGTTTAGGTTATTGACCGTATTCTCATTTATGTGTAGAAACAAAGCTGTCGTTACAATCTGGTTTGTAAGGTTTGTGCAGTGACTGTATCGTAACCAATGGTGTTTTCTGAGTGACATATTATGCAGCTACACTTAAGAGCTCAAAACACGGGAAAAATGTCGATACAAATCTGCCAAACCAGCATACATCTGTCGCATCTCGATTTTGGGTTACTTCTAACGAGGTATCCAAATCATCCAAATCGTACCCCACATGCCCATTAGTGACTTCACAGACACTCTGTCATTGTTTTGTTTGTCCATGTTTAATGTTTCCTTTGAGTGAAACAGACGAGGACTGTTTTGTCTTTCTTTTCTATGTGGATGAGAGAGACAAAAGGCAAAACTGCCTATGATGAGTGCTTGCCCCACAGTTGAAAAAGTGGCAGGGCCAAAATCAAGGAATATTCGAGCTAAAATGCCTGGACACACAGAGTTTGAAGCGATTTAAGTCATGGGATGAGGGAAAGATGGCTTCAGGGAGAGAGTTCCAGAGCTCAGCTGCTAAACAGAATAAAATATTGGCAATATTGTTTCACTATTGGGTTGAAGAGTTGCTCAGAATAGGGATGGGATTGCGATGCATGACAGGTGCTATGTGCTCCACGTGGAGGAGGTGGTATACACTGAGAGAGCTCTGAGGAACACTGATAATTGCATTAGCGATAGAATAGCGAAAAAGATGCAACACTGCGGCAAAGATTGCAGAGAATCGGTGAGTGGATGTGAGTAAATGAGACAAAAGGCTTTCTTTTCTACTTTCTATAGAACTGCTGTGTGAGAGGATCCTCCCCACACATGTGAACAATACTCAATACAAGGACACACTGTGCCCCTGTACAGAGCAAGAAGTTGTGCAGGGGTAATGAACCCCTTAAGCCAGTTGAGCACACCCAGCTTCTGGGAAACCGTTTTAGCAAGAGTGGTAATATGATCTTTCCAAGGAAGATGAGGAGAAAAAGAGCACCGATAATATTGAGATAATGTAGGGTTTATTTTTGTATTGTTCAAGTATAATGGAGAGTCCTGTGAGAGTTTTTGACATGTAGATAAATGGAGAAATCGGGTTTTTGAAGTATTGAAAGCAACACAATTTTCTCTGCCCCAATTGGAAATGTTTGATTGATCAGAAGATAGGCATGGCATGGTCTTGTTACGTGAGGTTTAGAGTTATTGCATGCTGGGGCATTCTGAAAAGCTACTTGAAAAGTGTAAGATAGAGTCATCAGCATATGAATAGACAAGACTGGAGGTACAGTTGAGAAAATTCTGCCAGACTCTACCGAAGGCCTTCAATATGTCTAGTGCAATAGAAAAGGTCTATCCGAAATCCTGAAAGGAAGATAACAAGGAGTAAGTAAGATATGAAAGAAGATCACCAGTAGAGCGACCCCTAAAGAACCCATACTGACGATATGAGAGTAGATTATGAGAAGATAAATGCTAAAGAAATTTTGAAGTAAGAATAGTTTCAAAAACTTTAGAGATGCAATAAATAAGAGCAATTGGATGATAGTTGGAGGGTTGAGAGCTGTCACCAGTCTTTGGGATAGGTTGAATGAGAGCAAACTTCCAGCAAGGCGAGAAGACGTTAGAGGAAAAACAGCGACGGAAAAGTTTCCCTAGGCGGGGAGTCAGCACTAAAGCACAGTTTTTTTAAGAACAACAGGAGGAACACCATCCAGATTGTACGCCTTCTTAGAGAGAGGGTGGAAAATACATTTTTAGAAAAATATCAGATATTCGGCATAAGTAGGAGAGGAAGGAATAGCACAGGAATCATCCAAAGTGGAAATTTTAGCAAATGTTTGGGCGAAGAGTTTAGCTTTGTCAGAGGATGAAGTGATGGTAGTGCCATCAGAGTAGAAGAGAGGAGGGAAAGATGAGGAAGAAAAATTGTTGGAGAGGTTTTTGGGTAGATGCCAGAAAGCTTGGGAATATCTAGATAGTTGTATAGTTCATTGCATTTATTATTGATGACAGAGTGTTTGGTGAGTCAAAGAGCAGATTTGGCTTGATTTTGGGCAGAAACATAGGAAGAATGAGAAGAATGAGAGCTTGAAGGCGTCGGTACAATTTAAATGTCTTCTCCTTATTGCGGACAGCAGTAACAAGTGTGAGTAAACCAAGATTTGTTTGCATTTGTTTGAAGAAAACAAATATGGAATGTATCCCTCCATGCCCGAGGGTATTACTTCGGTAATATGTTCAGCACTGTCCGAGGGTCCCCGGCCATGGAAGCAATAATCATTCCATGGGAAATCAAAGAAGTTCTGCCGAGGAACTTCCCAGTCAACAGCGCCAAAGTGCCACAAGCGTCGCCGGCTGGAAGGATTGGGTGGCCATGCTGGTGAGATAGGACAGGTGACAGAGATAAGTTTATGGTCGGAGGAGCCACAAGGAGAGAAAAGATCGACAATATAAGAGGAAGGGTTAGAGGTTAGAAGCAAGTAAATAATGTTGAGCCAATATCCGAAGTGATCTGGGATACAGGTGGGTTGCTGAACTAACTTCTCTAGGTAATTAAGAATAGAAAAGATGTAGGCTTGTTCACCAGGTTGGTCAGTGGAATGAGAGGAGAGCCATTGGCGTTGGTGAACGTTGAAATTTCCTATGATGGAGATTTCTGAGAAAGGAGAGATGGATAGGATGTGATCCTTTAGATAGTCAAAGAAATTGGGAGTCACTTGAGTTTAGGGAATGATAGACAGCACAGACATATTTAGTATGAGAGTGACAGGATAGTCTGAGCCATAAAGTAGAAAATTCAGAGGAATCGAAGTCGGCAACACGAGAGCAAGTGAGTTTGTTGTGTACGTATATGCAACATCCGTCTTTGGCTTTGAAACTAGGATAGAGAAAGTAAGAAGGTATAGAGAAGGGGCTGCTGTCAGTTTCTTCAGACACCTAAGTTTCAATGCGGAAAAGAAGAGCAGTTTTGTAGTAGGAGATCTCGATATTGTTCAACAGATGGATAATTAGTGGAAAAGTTGCGTATTTGTTATGATCTCTTTTAAATGTAAAGAATTTAACTTTGTTATAGTATTAAGAATATTTAGTAATATATACCTGTATGTGTATATCAATTATAACTCATGAATACACATGTGGATACGTCCTGAACATATATATATATATATATATACTGTATATATATATATATATATATATATTGTTACGACTGGGGTTTAAATATATCAGGGCTCTTATTCATTGGACTAGTAATGGCATAAATGCTACAACGGAAAGCGCTAGCTCCGACCTCTGATGTATATTCCCAGTGAACAAAGAACACAAATACTCTACAGAGTTCTATATGCAATAATAGGCTATCAAACTCTCAATAAATGTGCGTCTACTCTAGGCTTAATGTTATGTGAAAACAGCCTATTACTACCTATAACCGAAGGTGCTTGGTTATGGTATGCAAAGTAAGGTGGTAAGAGAAGTTACAGCTTACGTTACTTTAATCAATAAATGTCAGGCACTCCTGCATGAAAGAAAGTGCACTAAAGTCCTTCAACACTAACAAGGAATCTTCTTTAAATGTTAGATGCTATAAAGATGCTCGTATCGGAAATGGAACTCAAAAAGGCAGGCAGCGGAACAATGCTCGTGCAGGCTATGCACACAAAAAGGCAGAATATAATACCGTCGGAGCCAAGAATATTCTAAACACTACAACAATAATAATAATCGCTACGACAATGCAGTATTCCTATCAACAAAAAGAGCCTAAGTCGTTTGTCTCTCAATACATCAAACTAGGCTGCGAAATGCTTGTGTAATCATAAACGGGTATGCATAAAAAGAGTAATTAGGTTAATATACTTAATGTCTACTGTGACTGATAAAGTCTAGCTAGAGTCAATGATACGAGATACTGGTGCGCATGGCATGCTGCATAGCCTAGTGCAAATCTCAAGTCTGTGCATCAAATATTACGTTATAATGAAGGGTAGCTCTCTTGAGAAACCTTAATACCGAAGTATTAAGCGTTCTCCTGGCGTGCTTCAAAGACAAACAACGAGCTTAGAACAGTGCAGAATGGTATAGGCAAAAAGCCCTCATTCGTGCATGCTCTACTCTCAATGGCACACAGACTAGAATTTACTCAATCAACTCCAGTTCTCAGGTATGTCGTGCAGCTTTTAACTAAAGCCAGCACTCATAGGAAACAATACCTTAAGTTAACCGACCCCTAGTCTAGCATTATCTAATCCAGCAGAACACTAATAATTAAAGGAAGCGGTACTAAATAATATGAATGCCAACCAATGCTTCGTGATCCACTTATCTTAACAACTAACATACATGGGTTATATCAGACCTTAACGCACAATACAACTGGCCAGCATTAAGCTGATTTTGCAGAGTTAACCAGAGGGGGTATAATATTAATAAAAAGGTGGTGAAAGATATGAAAAAGAGAGAGGTAGGCAGAGGAAAAGATTCTCAGGTGCGGAGCAGGGAACAGATAGCAAGGGAAAAAGATGGGTGCGTTCTAGAAACCAGATCTGAGGGAGAGTGGCGAGGAACTGTATATATACTCGCACTAGCTCGAGGCGCGTGGGAAAAAAGCGGTTACAAGTCCTCTAGCCACTAGCAAGGGAGCTAACATCATGGTAAGGACCTCTCTTAACCAACCCCTACGAGGCAGCCAGCCGTGACGTCATCGAGCGGGACAAAAACACTGCGCGCTCCCTCTCACTCTGTTCTACTCTCTCTCTCTCTCCCAGATCCCATCATTACTAGTTAATGATAAAACATATACTTTACAATTAAATATATAAAGCCTTGACATGGGTGAAAACAAAGAGCCTTTCTGGACTGCCCATGACACAAGCTTTCATTTGAAATAAAGCACACTCTAATACATAAACTGTAGCCCCATCCACTGCCCTGGCGATCCTAGCGAGTCACTGTAGGACAAGCCATGCGGTTCTAACGGAGTGGTTAACGTCACAATATATATATATATATATATATATATATATATATATATATATATATATATATAATTATATATATATATATATATATGTAGTGGTATAACTCCATAATTTAGACATTATTATTTGATCAATTTTGCAAAGCATGTATATAAACAGTACATACACATATGAAACATGGTACAGAAGTTTGATAATAATGCTCGAATAATTTGTGTTATAATATCATTTACAATGTTTCCGTATACCTCGTCATCAAGTTCTGTACATTGGTAATGGCAAAATGTTCGTGTATTATTCATCAACTCTTTTATTATATGTTAATTGACAGAGAATGGGTATATCTGGTGAATGCATATGGGCAAGCTACTATTAACAGACAACATGCTAGTTATTAATATTCTAATGTTGAGAGAGAGAGAGAAAGAGAGAGAGAGAGAGGGAGAGAGAGAAAAAAAATATATTTGTTTCAACTTTAAAAATACTGTGGAAAAAAACACAAACAAAAACAGAGAAAGTGGTACAACATATTGACATGACAGAACACAGGAACCGTCTCCTGTAAAACATAGTTGAACATAGACACACACAGACCCTGAAGCGAGAAATAAATAACAAAAAGAGTGAAGCGAAATATATACAGACTCGATATTTCAAGCAATGGATAAATATGCAGGATTTGTAACAGTATCTATTTCAATATTTCCCACACTTGATTTCCCCTTTCTACCACCACTCCTCTGATTTTCCCTCTCATTTAAACTGCAAGATATCAATCATCATTCATATCCTAATTGTATTGTTAGATAAATAGGAATGATGATAACAAATATGCCCAATATGTATTCTTTAGACTGAAGAATTGGGATGGTAAACACACATGGGACAGTTCAATCTCATGTTTAGGAGTGGGACTGTGTTAAAAGGCGGGTGCTTCACACTCGCCACAAGGGAGTGGGTATAAACTGAGAGAACTCTGAAGAACATTGATTGTTGTAATAGCGATAGAAAAGTGAAAGAGATGCAACATTGCAACATTCAAAATTAGATTGTAGGAAACTAGAAAGAGGAGGTGAGTCGATGAGACGAAAATCTTTTAACCCACTGAGCCCCAGCGACGCAGCGTTTGCGTCAGCAATGTATGTAACGCTAAACCCCAGCGACGCAACAGTTGCGTCAGTGTTACTCCGGCCCCAATTACTTCGGTCCTATGGCACCTAGAAGGCTCAGATTTGTATGAGAACTGTGTAAGTATCCCACGCAACCATGCCAATGGTTGAAAACTCAAAGTCCAACCGCGTGTGCGTGAGCGCGCAAAAACCGGAATTTTGGGTGTTATTGCCTTCAATTTTGTACTCTTGTAAAATCCGTTTTCGGGGGCTCCGTAGGACCAATTTTTGACCTTTTTGATCGTTTTTTTGTGGTTTTTCCTTGTTTCCTAACCCATTCGCTATTGTTTCTGTAAAAAAAAAAATCAAAACCGGCTGGTCCCTGGTGGTACATTTATTAATAACTAGCTGGGACTCAGCGGGTTAACTACTCTTTCGAGAAGTGTGGTATTGGTAGAATTTCTCCACACATGTGAACTATACTCGATACACTGGCGCACTGTGCCCCTATACAGAGCAAGAAGCTGTGCAGGGGTGTCGAACCCACAGAGACGGTTGAGCACACCTAACTTCTGGGAAGATGTCTTAGCAAGAGTGGTAATAAAATCTTATCATCAAAGGTCAGATGCAAAAGATACATCAAGAAAATTGAGTGAAGATGAAGGGTTAATTTGAGTTTTGTTGAAGAATAATTGATAGTCTAGACTCTAGTGGAATATTGTGATGGGTATTTATGTTAAGAAATTGGGTCTTGGAGGCATTGAAGAAAAAAAAGAGGTAACAACGTGTTCTCTGCCCCAATCTGAAATAATTGATAGATCAGAGATAGGCGCTCTATGGCCTCGTTAAATGACTTTTGGAATGATTGCATCATTGGTTGATGTGCAAAAATAGTTGAATGGTGTAGGATAGAGTAATCAGCATATGAGTGGATAGGATTAGAGTTAACATGAGAAGATCATTAATGAATTCATATTGTCACCAACCCATCAATCAACATACAAATATACCTAAGTAACTCGTAAAGCGCGAAGCTATGGTAGTTCAAAGGGTCCCGTCCTGCAAAGGTATTTGGTTCTATTCTGACGAAAATCGTCATATTTCCATATATGTTATTATTACTTATCCAGATGTGCCTATTTTGCTTTTAATATGCACATATGAACATTTCAGAGCAATAAAATAAGTGGGAATAGCATTTGGGAGGTGAAAAATACGTATTATTGCCGCCCGGTCGTATTATGTGCGACACTGACAGCTCTGAGTAGAAGTCTCTTTGTAGCAAGGAGCAACCAAGCTGCCTCGCCCGTGTTAAAGAGACTGCGTAAGGGAAATTCACGACAAAAATTACCCGATCAAAGGGGAAATAAGAGGAAAAATAGCTTAGCTGATATTAGAGAAGGGGGGAAAAGGGGCCGAAGGAGGGGATGACGGGGGGGGGGGGGGGAGACATATGTAGGAGTGGTAGCAAGTAATGGAGGGGAATTATCTCACCTAATCACAAATGTCTTTGTTTTGAGTTACACTGGGGTTTTTTAAAGTTTTTTTTTTATGCTCTGGATCTATTGAGGACGGTCGCCATTTATGGGTTAATGAAATCAATGAAACTAATAAATACATGTGGTAATCCAAGTATTGCCACCTAGGATACTCCATTACAAGAAATCCCTTGAGTTTACCAGCCAAATATGGCAAGAATTGCCACAACTACTAGGGTATAAGATGCCCAATCCTCACATTATTTGCCAAAAGAAAATTCCATCTGTTAACGAAGGCGTCGCAGTATTGCCAACCAATTCTGCACGAAACTGCAATCCGGGTTCACCACCGTTGGCAAGACCAACTTAATACAATTCAGTGGGTTGATGAACACCAGAGCCCGAAACGATTGTATAAACACCCTATGAATAAGTTTTTGGCATACCTCTTTCCATTTTTCCACCTCGTGCTTATGCTTTTGTCAGCACACGACTCAAATTTTGCAATGGCCCTCATAAAGTACATTCTGCAACAACTACAAACGTGTCTAGAGCTCAAGCAAGACGCATCCTCAAGTAACCCCATTAAGTTCTAAGAAAACATTGTGGTCCTGACACTACCACTATAAGAAAAACTCCAACATAATTTTGTAGGTCCATTCGAAATCACTTGAATTCCAAATCTTTATCAAATCGTAGTATATTATCATATGGATCACAGAGTGTTTAGAAACATGCATGTTAGATAAATACTCCAACCCGAGACATCAACTCTCCACCCACAACAGATCCTCCCGAAACTGTTAAAGAAACAACCACTCCCACACCTCACCTATTTAACCAAATATTCCCTCACCCCTTCCATCACCTCCACCTTCTCCACCCACCAGCAATTCACCCTCACCTTTTAGTATGCTCACAACACCCACTAAACCCTTTCCCCCACCCAAAAAAAAAAAAATAAATAAATAAAAAAAAAAAAAAATACACCCGATCAAGTCGCCCGTCCATATATCCCACCTGACTAGGATTAGCACAACATTGTACTTTTGTGTTCGTGCGAAGTAGAAAAACCCTCCAAGTCAGATCACAGGTCACCACTCCTCCTCCCATCAAGCTACCACCAACAGCTCTCTCGGCCGCCCACAGTACTACACCTCCAGCCATGCTTCTTTGCTACAACATTGGGTGAGAATTTGTGTGCCTCTCATATCAAGGTGATCCTTGATGTTGAGGACTTTGGTTTGCTGGTGTAGGTGGCCTGTAGGTGTGGTAGCTGTGCAGCCAGTGATTATTTTGAGGGTTTTGTTCTGCATAGTATGTAGGGTGTTGTGATGTGTTTCACTGAGGTTAGAAGCCTAAACAGGGCTAGCATTTTCCATTACTGAACGTAAATATTGTTTGTATACTGTGGTGGTAGTTTCTTTGTTATGACCGAATTATATGCGAGCAAGAGACTTGAGGGCATGTAGTCTTGGTGTCAGTTTGTATTTATGTTTTAATATGTTACTTAATTAAATGACATTGATGTACTGTATGTAACAGCAAGGACTTTGTGTGTGTGTGTGTGTGTGTGTTATGGGGATGTTGCTTAAGGTGAGGTGAGGAATATGGCCGGTTTTCTGTTGTCCAATTTGAGATGAGGGTTACTGTAGATCTGGCTGAGGCTAGTTTGAGTCTATTTGAGGTGAACCATTCGACAGTCGTGTAGTGTGTTGAGGTACGGTTGAAGGAGTTGTGTGGCTGTGTTTGCGTCTCAATGTGTAGATGTGAGTGTTATGTCGTCTGAGTAAGAGGCTGTGTGTATATGGGGTGTGTATGGTAGGGGTAGGTCGTGCATGTATAGGTTGAAGTGTGTTAGTGCCAAGATGGATCCCAGAGGGACTCCGTTTGTGGAATTTATGATGTCCGATGACTGACCAGCAAATTTTACAAGAGCACATCTGCCTGCTAGATAGTTAGCCAGCTATCTTTGTGTGTTATTGTGCATGTTTGTGTTGAGAATATTATTACGTAAGGTTGTGGCAGGTATTGACATCAAAAGCTTTACAAATGTCAATTGTAACGAGAAGTGTTCTGTTTACTGGCCAAGCTGAATTGATGCCATCAATAAAATTTTGTGTGATGTCTGTAAGAACGGCGTTTGTGGATTGTAGTGGCCTAAAGCCTTGTTGTGATGTAGGTAAGTGAATATGAGGTGTGATTAGTTGTAATACAACTTTTTGTTTTTTCTGGTTTTTAGGATGGGGGGGTTGCAAAGGAGAGTGATGGGGCGGTGTGTAGCGCATGGAGTCTTTATTTAGTTTGGGTATTGTGATGATGATACCATCCTTCCAGATGTTTGGTATTGTGTTATGTGAATAGCTGTAGTGTGATATGTTGGTGATTGTTTGACTGCCTTGTGGTCGCAGGTGTCAAAGGTGTATGTTACTTTTATTGTCTGGGCCACAGGCGAATGAGTGTTTGAGGCTAATGATGATGTGTTTTGTTAACCCATTAAATGTGGGAGACGTTCCGGAACGCCATGGAAATTTACATCAATTTACAGGCTTTTAACCCTTTATTAGCGGCGCGCAACTTATGTCGTGTGAAAGAAATTTGGACTAAGTGGCGGTTCACAACTTATGTCGTGTGCCATTTTCAGCACGTAATGTTGCTGAGAGAGAGAGATAAGTGGTGGCAGGAGAGTAGCAAGCGTATGACTGCTCCAGACCACCGCGGTGGACCTACTGACATGAAATGCCACCCTCCCCCACCCTCACGCACTCGCTACACAGGGAATTATGTAGGGAAACTACCTAATTACATGGTTTTTGCACTCGTGTTGCGCGATCATTGCAAAAAAACTAGCGGTCGTACAAGGATGGTTGAGGTGTCATTAGAAAGCTCTGTTTATGCCCTTTCAGGGATAGATACTTGTTTTACGCTCTGGGTCTTATTTAGGCATGAAAATGATCACGTAAACAACCCTATTTAGGGTAAAAACACCCCGCTGGGCGGTATATATAAATTACCGCCTAGGCCGCTCGTTAGGTGTTAAAGCCTCTTAACCCAGGGTATGCAAAAATGCCCTAGGGGCAAGGGTACTTATTTGTGAATTTCTAGCCTTGGATTCTGACATAATTCGTTATATTTACGATATAAATCATTGTTTGTTTTCAATGTGCTTTCATTTTACATATATGATGAATATATGAACCTTGAAGAGCAATAAAATAAGTGGGAAAAGCATTTGGGTGGTGAAAATCGTAAATATTCCCCACCCGGTCGTATTCTCAGGCGTGAGCCAGTGAGTCATGCCCCTTTCCCACTGATGCAATTTCATACAATTTTCATCGCCGACACCAAGAAATGGGCACATTCGTGACATGTCGCAACAAAATCTTGAACCCTCGCATGATAATCGTTTGACTCGCAAGGCCTCGCAAGGGCCCTTCCGGGTCATCGCAAATGTTCGGATTGTTCAAAATTTGGGACGAGGACTTGCGAGGGGTCCAAACCCTCGCAAGCATCGTCGAACATTGCCGAGGGAACGGTGAGGCCCTCGGAGATCCTCGGCGACATTGGCGAGACATCGACGAGGGTGTCGCACGAAAAAAAATCGTCGCCGAGAGTATACCCGGCACGGGTATACATCGCAGAGGCGTGCGAAGGGCTGTGCGACGTAGATGAATGCTCGGAAAACACCTCGCCGAGGCCAAAGAGCACCTTCAGCGGGGTGGGTAAAAAAAAACGGATTAGGCCTATAGTGAACCTGTCAACCCTTTTTTCTATGCACCTCTCTTTAGGGGGTTCACCTGTTTTTTTTTTTTTCTCTCCTTTCTCTCTTTCTCTGGCTTGTATCCATTCGGCCCCATTCAGCCAACTGTTTTAAGATGTTTAACCCCATCCAAGTATCGATATCTTCCTGGCAAGCGACAGCGAGCCAGCATTGTATGGAGAAATCCGGCTTCGCCGGAGACATTTTTCTATCGAAAAATGTACAAATTTAGCTTGGTCTCAAAACAAAAATATATATATGTTGGCTCGCTACCGCTCACCAGGAAAATATTGAAACCTGGATGGGGGTAAACGTCTTAAAACAGTAGGCTGAATGGGGCCGAACGGATACTAGGCAAAGAGAGAGGGAGAGAAAGAGAAAACCAAAAAAGCGAGGTGGGCTCAATTAAGCCGTAATTCGCAAACATACGGCAAGGACATTGCCAATCTCCGAATTTAGGGGAGATGGGTCGTTTTTCTGGTCCCCTTTCTTCCTCATGGTTAACCCCATTAGTTTTCATATTTTATGACGTTCGGCCCATTAGTTTGGCGATTTTAAGACATTTCACCCCATTTTGTTGTCATTATTAAGACTTTTCGTGTCATTTAGGCGTCAAGTTTTTCCTGGCTAGCGATAGCGAGCCTGTACTTTTTGAGGAACCGGCCTTCGGCCAGGATATTCTTCTATCGAAAAATTTACAAAAATTTATCTTGAAGGAGGGTGTTGGGGGGTGCTTTATATGCTTGATGGAGGTCTAGGGATGACAGTAAATAAATCATAAACAAATATATAAATTAGCAAATATTACGCCCATCAGACCGGAAACCAGGGGAAACAAACCGTTTGTTTGGTCATTCATTCCTTTATTTCTTAGTTTCCTCACTAGACCTCCATCAAACTTAAAACAACAAAATTTAGATCCCCCTTCAAGATAAATTTGTACATTTCCGACGAGATGGGTTGGGTATGAGGGGGGATGTGCTTGGTGTGGGCCAATCGGCGCTCTGCAGACCCCGTAATCTTGTGTTGATCTATGACCGTTTTGGTGAGGTCAGTCCTCAAGGCATTAGTGAGTTGGGTCTATAATTATGCCTTGTAATTGGGGTTGGGTGTGACAGGGATCTGCCTTGTGTGGGCCGATCGGCTTTGTGCAGACTCCCGTTTTCTTATGTTCTTATGTTTGTGCCATGAAATATATGCAAAAAGTTTTCGGATAATCTCGCCGAAGTATCCGCCGAACCATCGCTTGATTCGCCAAAGACGTCGCAGAACATACGCCGAAGATTCGTTCATCCTTCGCATTATTTCGCAATATTTTATTCAAATGTGACAGTTCTCGCCGATGTCATCGGCGAACCATCGCTCAATTTCGGCGACATCGTCGCCAAGTGTAAACTTGTCAACGTTTTTTAACGGTCAAAATCGTTGACGTCGCACAAATTCGTTGTGAATTGATTAAACTACGTCCTCGGCGACGAAAATCGTATGAAATCGCATCAGTGGGAAAGGGGCATCACACACCCTCCCCTCTCGCTGTCTCTGACTTAACTGAAGCAACCGGGAGGTGTCTCGGTGTTATATAACGATCTTTTATGCAACCCACTTGTGCTACATTATCGCGGGAGAGAAAAATAACCGATAAATGATGAAAATAAGAGGAAAAATAGGTGATAATTGAGGAGGGGGGGGGGGGGAGAGGGGTGAAAAAGTAGGGGAAGGGGGGTGAGAAACATATTGATGAGTGGTAGAAAGTACTATTGGGGAATTATCTCACCTAATGACATACTCCTTTGTTTTCAGAGCCCCTGGGGTGCTTTGGATGGGTTTTTTTATGGTCTTGCTTCCGTGAGGCCTATCTCGTTTGCTATGGTGACCCTTCCATGAGGCCTATCGCTCTTGATGGGTTAAAGCCTGTAGAATTGAGTGCGAGTGAGCGGGAGCGCGTCAGGCCACCCAACATCAAGCCAGCCGGCTAGGGCACTGAGGGGTATGAGCCATACTCTCGCTAGACATACAGTACTGCCAAAGGCAAATGTAGCGCTACATTAGCGATAATTGCGCAGTATTAGCGAATGTCTAGGTAAGTGCTGCGGGTGAAGCCTGTGCGCTACGAAGCTCGTTTTGGTGTAATTTTGAAGCTATTTTCTTCTAGTTTTTGGCTGAATACATTTAATTTCATTCAGACACTTGCTTAATCAATCAGGAGAGCCTGAATGAGCCCTAATATGGCGGAAATAGGCGGATATATGCCCGCAGTGTAAGTGTTAATTAAGGGTGCATAGTCCAGGTCTGTGAGGAATTGTCTCTTTCGTCAGAGGATTCGTCAATTTTCATGGTGGTAGTTAAGGTGGCTGATGTGTGAGAAATGATTGATGAGAATGTTTGATTGTTGTTTGTTTGAAGATATTGTGTCTGTTGTTGTAATGGCGCCATGTTGTTGTATTGTGTTGCTGTTGGAGAGTGTTATGCCATTTTGTGTTTTGTAGAGTTTGCTGGTGTTTGTTTTGTTATCAAGTGTTTGGAGGTATCTATTACAGTTTCGTGTGTGTTGTTTTAATATTTTGTTGTTAATGTGAGTGCTTAGTGCTTGTATGTGTTGTGCAGTGTTCTGTGTGTGGGGTTTTGGAGAGTGTTTCCATGTGTCGCGTTGTCTGATGAGGCCTTTAATTTCTGGTGTAAATTTATATGGATGTGTTTTTTGTATGTATGTTGAATAATTGTATTGAAGGAGTGTACAGCATCGTTGATGTATGTGATAGTTGTACTGTTTAGAATTTTGAGGTGTTGTTCTGCTTCAGTTAATAGAATAGAATTGATAAGATTTAGGCACAAAGGCCAAGCACTGGGACCTGTAGAGATCATTCAGCGCTACATCTAAAAATTAAAAGATCATCACAGGAATTTCAAAATTTAAAACGCATTAAGATATCAAGTAGCGGTACATTAAACGGATAACATATCAATAAAGGAATATCAAAAGTAAAAATCACTGGATAATTAAATATCATAAAAAAATACCGCAATCCAATAAATACGATCAGAGCTTAAAAACATCTGCATCTTGGCCAAGAATGTCAGACAGGGAAAGGAAAGTAAAACCTACAGAGCATCTGGGAAATGAGTAATTACAACAAGAGGTTAGAATGTGGCTTACAGGCAGTACCTCGTCACACACAGCACACATCGGTGGGCGATCATTATGTAATATGTATTTGTGAGTCATATATGTGTGACCAATATGCAACCATGTGAGAACTACTTCCGTACGTCTACCTAAGTGAACGGGTGATGAGTCCCAAAGCTTCACAGAAGGATGAATGGCTTTAAGTTCTTGATTAGTGCTAGTGAGGGAAGACCACCTCAAATGCCACCTCTCCAGAATCAGCGACCGGATAGTGCATTTCAAATCCTCAGAGGGGATTGAGAACCGGCCCACACACTCTAGTACAGCCTCTTTTGCTGCTGTGTCAGCCTCCTCATTTCCCTTGATCTCCACATGAGCTGGGACCCAACAGAAAATAATCATTTTGTGTCGAGATGCTAAGCGATAAAGCCATGCCTGGATGTCCTGAACCAACGGGTGAACAGGAGAGTAAACTTGAATGGCAGAAAGAACACTCTGTGAATCAGTGTAAATAGTGAAATCCGTTCCAGTGGAGTCGCGTGCCACTTTCAAAGCTTGGATAATAGCATACGCCTCTGCAGTAAAGACAGAGGCAACCCCAGGCAATCGAGCAAGACGAGTGGTGTCCTTAAAAACTATAGCACAACCCACACCTGATGCCATTTTCGACCCATCAGTGTACAATGCTGAAGTAGATTTATGGACTTGGGAGTGATCCAGAAACATGGTCTTTGCTGCAGCTGGAGATAATTTCGCCTTGTAAATGGGAAGAATGCATACTGACGGAGAGGGGAGAACCCACGGCAAACGAGGTGAACTTTACCTCTCTTATTAAAACGGAATTCAAATGAGAGTCGTTCAACACTTCCCTCATGCCCATCTGGAGAGGCTTGGGGAAGCTTTTACGTGCCACATACTTTGGAAGGAAACGGCTATCAGTGACCGAGTGATAAGCAGGGTTATCAGGGGAACTGTGAACTCTAAACATTAAACGTAATCCAAGCTCTTCTCTACGGAGATCCAGAGGCAATTCCCCTGCCACAACATACATGCTCTCTGCAGGCGATGTACGGAAAGCACCTGTGCATATCCTCATGGCTGAATTGTGTACCGGGTCCAACAGCTTTAAGATAGACTTGCTTGCCGAAGAATATATCTGACAGCCATACTCCAATTTAGATCGGCACACAGCATCATAAATCCTGAGGAGGGATGAACAGTCTGCACCCCAGGACTTATTACTAAGCACTTTCAGGATGTCCAAGGACCGCATAACACGCGTCTTAAGATCAGAAATATGTTCCTTCCAAGTAAGACCGCTATCTAGAGTGAGCCAAAGGAATTTGACTGAACATTCATACGGTAAGATATTACCATTAAGAAGAAGGTGCGGTACAACTGAAGTTTTTTTCCTAGAAAACCTTATTGCCACAGTCTTCTGGGGGGATAAAGTGAAACCCCACTCATTCGCCCACTGGACTGCCAAATTGATGGCTTTTTGCGAGTGTCGTCTAACCATATCTGGATCAGCCGCTGAACAATATATCGCATAGTCATCTACAAACAACGAACTTTGCACCAAGGGTTCCCTAGAAACCCTCGCCACAACACTGTTTACAGCCATTATGAAACAAAAAACACTTAGTGCACTCCCCTAAGGAACCCCCTCACGCTGCAGAAGTTTATCAGAAAGACCACTCCCGAACCTAACACTGATATAGCGAGTGTGTAGGAAACTCTGGATAAACAACAGCATATTCCCGGTCAGGCCTAGCTTACGCATTTCTTGCACTATACCAAATCTCCATGTTGTGTCATACGCCTTTTGCAAGTCAAACAAAACACCAAGTGTATGTTTATTAGTAACAAATACATTCTGGATATCGGTTGTGAGACGCAAGAGAGGATCAAGGGTAGATCTGTTTTACGGAAGCCGAACTGAACCGGGGAAATGTGATTTCCAGTCTCCAACCACCATACCAACCTGTGGTTTAGCATTTTCTCAAACAATTTAGAGCAATGTGTCTATATCTGGAAGCCAATTTCGCATCTTTCCCAGGCTTTAGGATGGAAAGGATTAAATACACTCTCCAACTCTCTGGCAATAGTAACGTACTCCAGATTTCATTGAAAATACACAACAACAAAAGTAGAAAAGCTTCTGGGAGATGTCTGATCATATCATAATGCACGCCATCCTTTCCCGGGGCAGAGGAGCCGGCATTACTCAGAGCATGAATGAGCTCCTGCATGGTGAAAGGTGCATTATAAACCTCCGAATATCTGCCAGTCGCACTGATGGGAAGGAGCTGAGCACGCCCAAAAGAACCTGAGACTTCAGCAAAGTGGCGAACATGAATATTAGAGACAATGACAGGATCTGATGATACAGTATCACCCACTTGAAGGCAATGAGGGGGACTAGGAACAAATTTCCCAGAAAGCTTCCTGATCTTAGCCCATACTTTATTGATAGGAGCCCTACATGTCACAGATCCGGTATACTTCTGCCATGAAGCCCATCTAGCTCTCCTAAAATAACTTCGTTTCTTAGCCTGAGCTCTCCGGTATATAACATAGATTACCTGAGTTGCATTGTTCTTGTATCTCCTGTAGCAAGAGCGTGTGACACGTCTCAAAGCAGTAAACGTATTATCCCACCATGGAACCAGAGGACTCGAAGGAGTTCCAGTCGACCGCGGGATAGAAATCAGCGCACTGTTCTGAATTAAATCTACAAGGTACTCATATGCTACTATGTGTGTGTCAAAGGAACTAAGATCCGGAGTCCCCGAAAATAATTCAGAGAATACATTCCAGTCTGCACGCTCAACAGGCCACCTAGGAGGAACAGTTGGAGGAAGACCATTAAGAGTTTCTATGATGATAGGAAAGTGGTCACTGCCATGCAATGACTGAGAAACCGACCACTGGAAGGAGAGTATAATATCAGAGGTGCATATACTAAGATCAATGGCAGAATAACTGTGAAGATGTAAAGTGTGGTGAGTAGGGGACCCATCATTGAGCAATGATAAGTTGTTTTGTAAAAGTAAACCTTCAATTTGAGACCCACGCTCATTGCATACGGTACCACCCCATAATTGGTTATGGGCGTTTAATTCGCCCAACAGCAAAAAAGTTGGATCAAGCATGTCCACAAGGGACTGTAGGGCTCGCGAGTTAATGGCCTCCCCAGGAGGGAGGTAGAGAGAACAAATGGTATACATTTTGTCGAATAAGACTCTTACTGCACATGCCTGCAAATCAGTTTGCAGGGGGATTGGGAAATGATGAACACTCCTTTTCACAATAATCGAAGTCCCGCCTTCGGCGCGAAGGCCCAGAGGGAGAGGAGAACTGTAAAATACCTAATTTAAACCTGGGTTGAAATGAGAAGAACCCAATTTGGTTTCCTGCAAACAGAGGACATCCCAGTCATAAAGATTCTTTAGAACCGAAACTTCCTCACTATTTGCACGGATACCCCTACAATTCCATTGTAGAATTTTTGGCATTATAGTCGTCAGCTAAACTATCATCCCCTTTAGGAGGGGGGACATTAACATCAGAGGTCTGCTTCAGTTAAGATAGCTTCCCAGTTGGTTCTTTCATAATTAGTGTATGTGTGTCTGTGGCCAGCTGGAGTGATTCTAGTTTTAGTGGTGATGATCGGGAGGTCGTCAGAACTTAAGGGGACCGGCCGCTTTTTAGGCTTAAAAAGCTCGAAATCCTGAAAATACCATTTGGTGTTAAAATGTGTTTATTCAACATCTCTTCACAAGCCAGGGAAATGTTATTAGTGAAAACCCATTGGAATATTGTTTATGTTTTCCAAACTTTTCCTGTATTTCTAAAAACGTTATATAGCGAACTTTGAAATTGACAGGCTCAGTAACTACTGGTCGTACGAGGATCATACATATATAAATGGAATGAGCTTAAAATCCTCTACAACCTCCCAAAAGCTGTATCTTCTACTCTGCCGTCTTCCTGCGTAAAATATTGTAAACCAAAACAAAAAAGTTAAAAAAGTTCACCCAATTACCTTAGACTTTCACATGTTTTTCTCAACACCTATTTTGTCGCAGTTTGGGATCTTATATTTAATGTATTATTGGGCCTCTAGGAATGTTTTATATACCATTGGAAAGCGCGTGAAATGCTCTATAAAGCTCTTGACGCATTTTTTAAAATTTGAGACACAGCCCCTTGGCTTATGTAGCTAACCACCGAGTACAAAATCATTACCTAATTTCCGAGTCACCTAATTCCGCAATTAAATAAAAAACAAAAAAAGTGGATCAAGAGAGTTGTAAAACTACCTGTACTGAGTTGTCTGATCCCTCTGAAAATATTATACAATGCTTGGGTTTCATATTATTAGACTTCCGAATTTTGTTTTAATTTTTGAGCTAATTTCCACCCTATTTCAGGAACTAATTGACCTAGAATAAAAAACAATTAACACCAAATCCTTGTTAAATCATTTTCTATACGTGTGCGAAATCTCATTGACATTGGACGAAGTTCTGTGACACCCCCTATTAAAAAGTGGCCGGTCCCCTTAAGGCTTTGACCACCTTCCAGGATGTCGTGGGGACGAGGTTGGAAGAACAAAAGTTGATGCTGGTAATGAGGGGCGGTAGAGGATTTGGTGGGGAATATGAATATGTTGATGGATGTTATTGAGGAAGAAGGGGTTGCCTGTTTGGTTGTTTATCACCAGCCCTCTGTCTGAGTCAGGATAGTTGTCTTGCCAGGCGACGACTTAGCGCTAAAGTCACCACCCAGGTTGATGTTGGGGATGTTAGTGATGTGTTGTATTTGTTGGTAGTGATTTGGTACTGTGGGTGACGTTTGGGAATGGATATATATATTTATGATTGTAATGTGTGATTTGTTGCCAATGCATAATTTGATTGATTGTATTTCTTTAGTAGTGACGTGAGGAGGGAGGGGGGATTTTGAATGTGCACTGGTATCAAAGAAGTTTATTGATGTGTGTACCAGGGTGATGAGTCCACTGGCACCGCCGCTGATGACTCGGTCTTGCCTGATAGTTGTGAAGTTATGGAATGTGGGTGATTTTTGTGTTTTGTGTAGTTGTGTTGCTTGTAAGATGGCAATGTGTATATTGTGTTATTTGATGAAGTGCGTTAGTTCTTGTTTTCTGGTGCTTATGCCATCTATGTTTAATTGAAGGATGTTAATGTTATGTGTGCAGTGTGTGTTAGGTGTTGCTGCATGGGGGTGAAGTGGGGGTGAGGCTGTGGTAGGAGGGGTGGGTGAAGGATGTGATGGTAGGAGTGGGGATTGAGGTAAAGGGGATGGGGGATTTTGGTTCGTTAGGAATGGGGTGTGTCTGGGGAAGAGGGTGTGGGATGGGTTGATGGGTTGGAAGGAGTAGGTGTGGAGGGGATAGGGTAGGGGTTTGAAGAAACGTGTAGGGAACATGAGGAGCAGGTTCAGTTATTTGTGTAGTGTTCCATGGAAGCAAGTGTTGTGCATGCATGTAAAATCGGTCCAGTTCCCGCAGGAATTGCAGAGAACTGAACCCTTGGTCTGTCGACTCAGAGTGATTGGATTAGACTTTAGAGCATGGCGGACATACAGTACTGTATATAACTGCTGGAGATGTATTTTTCAGTATGGAAATAATGTGGTTTTGTGTGTGTTGTGTTGAGAGTATGTGGTACTTGTTCGGGCTTGTTCCCAGGGTCTCGTGCCTCCCTGGGAGGCTGGGGTAGGCAGGGGGATGTCGTGGCAGTTTGGTCCCAATCGCTACTTGTCTTTCAACTTGCAGCTCCAGGGGGTAGGTCCACAGCAAAGATGCCAGCACAACAGATCCGCATCCACCAGTTAACTCTCTCGCCCATGTGAGGACGCACTTTTGCCCTCGCGCACGGGTGGATGCGCAACCCTTTACGAAATTTGGTAAAGCCATACTAAAAACGCGATCCCGTCCATTTTGGACGCGATATATCTGGTATACTAGTCTATATGCGGGGGTATCTGACAACCCTTCACAGCTGGGTGAACTGCGTGAACGGGAACAAAGAGAAAACCTCAGCTGCCCAGACAGTCTGACGCCTGTCCATGAAAGCTTTAAAAACTTATTGAGACCTGAGAGGGTTAATGAGGCCCCTGAAAAACTGTCCCCCTGCCAGCACTCTCAAATTACTTAGAATAGGCGGGCCCACTAACGAGTTCGCCAGATTGTGGTATGGTGCATTAGCGCATCTGTCTCCAACCTCCGTTACTATACACTACAAAACATTCTATCTCCGTGTATGGGGTTGCGACTTTTTGAGGAGATACAGTGGATATGGCTGAACAGGTTAGTAGAGTCATTTTCAGAGCTTCCGTGACCGTGTTTAGGATACCAAAGTTTCTCAATGAATTTAACAAGGGCAACTGATACTAAACAAAATAAGCCCCCATACACCTCACCAAAATGACGGGAAAGTTGTTATTTTAGACGTTTTTCAAAATGGCCGCCGCAGTCATCTTAAAAAAATTCTAAAGTTCTATTTCTTGAAGTGAATGGCCAAAAATGACAATTTTGGTGTCTATTCCCACTAATTTTGGTGTCAGAAAACCAATGGGATGGCATAATTAAAAAAATAATTAATAACTAATTACCAAATAATTAAGAAAATAAGAAAATAATTAAGAAAATCAATGGGATGGCATAATTCATGATTTAGAGTCCCATTAACCTCAACATCTAAGACAAATATGATGTTGTTAAATCCACTAAGAAACTTTGGTATCCTAAACACGGTCACGGATCCTCTGAAACGTACTCAAATAATATACTATATAATTTATAATGTAAACCAAGAAGGTTGACTGATCAATTCCTTCTTTTTCAGGTTTGTTGCATCGAATTTGGCGTGAAGAATCATAAGCATGGAACGTAGACGAGTTAGTGATGTGCCTGACCCAGGACCTGGATTAAAATGCATATTATGTCAACATCCCTGTATAGCTGATGATAGTACGGACAAGACATCTGATACAAAGTGGGAGAATCTAAGGAGCAAGTGTTTTCGGTGGAAGGAACTTGATCAATTTCAGCATGCCTATGCAGCAGTGGAGTGGGACAAGGGGCCTAAAGGCCTGCACATGCATAGTAAATGTTACACCCAGATCAGTAGTAATCGCTATATTCAGCAAGCACAGAATCGTAAACGGAAATCTGAACAGGAAGAAGTTCAAGCATCAACTTCAAGTCAACAACTCCCAGGAAATGTGCCTAAAAAGCTTCGTTCTAGTACTGGAGTGGTTCATGATAAAGAATCTCTGTGTGTGGTGTATGAAAGGACCACAAAAAACCAGTAATCCTGGCAAGTCCAAACTTTTGCTGCTGTCAACAGTAGACGCATGGAACCGGTTCAAGTTGCATACAGTTTGTCTGTCAGATGAGCCTATAAGAGAAAGATTGAATACCCTACTTGCATCTATCCCAGACAGTCGAACGGCGTTTCGATTGGAAATTCGTTATCATCGTGAATGTTGGCGCAAAAATGTCAGCAACCCTCTGAAGGAGTCTTTTCCTGATGAAAAAACAGAGCATCTGCAACATGTTAATCTTCGAGAGGCCCAAAATATCTTCTTTCATCATGTCCGTCAAGTTATCTTTGAAGATCATGAAATCCGTACACTGCAAGGTCTTGTAAAGGATTACAAAGGCATTACTTCAAATTATGGTTACTATTCCACAGCAAAGCCAGTTTCGTGAAGGAAATTCTGATCAAGGAATTTGGAGATGACATAGCATTTCATGAACGAGGTCAGAAGAATGTGAGTGAACTGGTATATGATGCAAGAGCTGCAGGTTCATATCTTGAGGCTGCAATATCCTCTCTAGGTGTAAGTGACGATCAGCTGGTGAAGAATGTAGCTGGGCGACTCAGAGATCAGATCATCAAAACAAAAACTGTTCCTTGGCCTCCATACATACATGAGCTAGAAGAATATGAAGACCTGAATGATCTCCTCTTGAAGCTCATCACTTGGTTAAAGCACCCCACAAAGTCTGAAGTCGATGACAAGCCCCAAGTCAGATCAATTGCATCTATTTTGACCAGCTACATCACTGGAAGACGTACTGCATTTGAGACAAACCTCGGTGTACTGCTACATGGTATGACAAAGAGCAGAGAAATGGTAGATATATTACATAAGGATGGCCTGGGAATCAGTTACAATGATGTGCTTTTGCTTAGAGATTTCTGGGCAGTTACTGACCTGAAGCATTCAACTGAGTGTCCTTTTGAACTTTCTGAAGGAACACCGGCAATATGTATAGTCGACAACGATGACTTCAAAAGTGACACTTTGACTGGAAGTGGCCAATCACATCGTACAAATGTCATGTTTGTTCAGCCAGACCTACATAAGCTAAATCTACCTACCCTAGATGATGATAGACCAGTTGCAAACAGCACCTTGCCTTCGTACCTCTCCGATAGCCTCAAAGAACTTGGGAGCCAGATGCAAAGAATTGAACCATACAAAACAGTCAAGCATGGTGAACCACCCATCAGACCAAGGATAACGGATGAACAACATCTGGACACAGTTCCTGAATAGACATTCGAATGCAGAATGTGTTATCTTGGTTAATGACTCGTACGAGCAAGACTTCTCCATCAAAGATAGTGAACGACAACACCGTCAAAACAATCAGTCCATTTGCAATGTGTTTATGAAGTCAGAGGACAAATTTCCTTCTAATAGAGACTTGGTAAGCCAGAGAATAAAGTTCGCCTTCAAGCATTTATCAAGGCTGCTTTCAAAAGAAAGGCATCTACAACCACTATTCAGCTCATACACTGTGTTGTTGGCAAACCAGCAAGGAATCTCACCACAGATGAAGTTTTGCAGACTCTCACATACGCCCATGCAGAAGCAGACACAGCTCTGTTCACTCTTTATGGTAAGCTGCGGTCAGAAGGGTATACAGAAGCAGTTGTCATAGACACTGAAGATACTGATAACTACGTTCAGGCAGCCTATGTGGCTCGGCAAATATCAGGACTCTTGTGCTTGAAACGCAAATCTCAGCTGATAAATGCTCGGTGTTTGTGTAGTGAGGCAATGGCGGAGTCTTTGATCCCACTTTATGTTCTTACCGGATGCGACCATAACTCCGGCTTTTATGGAATAGGCAAGAAAACTATTGTTGACCGTGTAGAAAAATCATCAGAAGCTCGCAACCTCCTTAAAAGTTGTGGCACAATCATCCCAGTCACACAGGAAATCATCAATGACTTACAGAAATTTGTTATCCGGTACATCTATTGTGACACCAAACACAAGACCCTAGCAGAGGTGAGAGCAGCAAAGTGGTCAGTACTCAAGAAAAAGAAGATCATCAGACTGGTACCTGATTCTGACAGTCTACGAGCACACTTAGAGCGCACCAATTACCTCACATATCTGCAGAAGAATTTCCAGCTTCAGAATCATCCATCACCAATTGGCCATAGATGGCACCTTGTAAATGGCTTATGCCTCCCAGTACGCTATACCCAACCTGCACTTCCATCATTCCTGGATCTTCTAAAAACTCCAAGTCATCCACAAATGGAGAGCAGCGATGATGACAGCGAAAGTGATTCTGACAGTTGTGCATCATATTTGTCCTGCAGTGATAGTGCATCTTAATGCAGTAGGTCTCATGTTTTATTAATTTAGGATACCAAAGTTTCTCAGTGGATTTAACAACATCATATTTGTCTTAGATGTTGAGGTTAATGGGACTCTAAATCATGAATTATGCCATCCCATTGATTTTCTTAATTATTTTCTTATTTACTTAATTATTTGGTAATTATTTATTAATTATTTTTTAATTGTGCCATGCCATTGATCTTCTGACACCAAAATTAGTGGGAATAGACACCAAAATTGTCATTTTTGGCCATTCACTTCAAGAAATAGAACTTTATCCATTTTTTAAGATGACGGCGGCGGCCATTTTGAAAAACGTCTAAAATAACAACTTTCCCGTCATTTTGGTGAGGTGTATGGGGGCTTATTTTTTTTAGTATCAGTTGCCCTTGTTAAATTCACTGAGAAACTTTGGTATCCTAAACACGGTCACGGAAGCTCTGAAAATGACTACTAGGTGGCACTCTCAATGGGAAGGTGAATGACTGCAGAAACACATTCCTGGAGAAATATGGCTTTTTCTTTCAAGGTTATGATTAATATAGTTGTGTTGGTAAGTTTTCAATCCTACTTCATATGCCAATGGCATAAATCTTGTCACTAAACGACGTATTACCGAAGCGGCTACTACGTTCAGCGACGTGCAGTCGCCATATTGTAGCGAGAGAGAAAAAAGGGGAGAGCTATGGGTTGTTGAAGGATATGAGTTTGTTGTAAAAATAAATAAATACAAAGTTCAAACACAAAATTACTATAGTGTTCACTTAATTGACAATCAATATTTTTGATAATGTTAACACAAACACTTTAACCCTTAATTAGCGGCGAGCAACATAAGTCGAGTTAAATAAAGCTGGACTATGTGGCGGCGCTCGACATAACTCGAGTGGCAATTTCAGCACGTAATGTGGCTGAGAGAGAGAGACAAGTGGTGGCAGGAGACTAGCGAGCGTATGACTGCTCCAGACCACCGCGGCGAACCTACTGACACAAATCTCAGCTCCCTCCTCCCTCTCTCACTCGCTACATACTCAATTATGTACTGAAAGTACCGAATTACCTGCTTTTTGCACTCGCGTTGCACGGTTATTGCAAGAAAACTATCCATCATACAAGGATCGTTATGGTGTCATTCGAAAGCTCTGTTTATGACCTTTCAGGGATAGGTACTTGTTTTACGTTCTGGGTCTTATTTAGGCATGAAAATGATCACGTAAACAGCCCTATTTTGGCTAAAAACACCCCGCTGTGCGGTACACATAAATAAACCGCATAGGCCGCTCGTAAGGTGTTAATGTCTGAACTATAAATACATTTACTATGTTGCAAATGGTCTCTTAATCTGTGAAATGTTAATGTAGCAGCCAGATAGTAGTGCTGCACACATATTACACATACAGTATAACCAATAATATTATAATATAATTTTATATTACAATTAAGTCTAGGGATAATTAAAGCTTATTAGCCTACATTGATATACTGTAATACTGGTTCGTACAATTTTTCTCATAGAGAATACACGCCAAGTCAGTTGTACGTCAAAACTTCATTGCTTAGGCTCGTTCCCATGACCCCCGAGGTGATCAGGGGACTCCAAGAGATATTGCTAGAATTGGGTCGGAGTCACACTACAGTGTAACACTGATCTTATCAGCCTGCGCCCTAGTGAGAGCCTCTGTAATAAGTTAGTAGCAGTCCAAATCTCACTCAAGGAGGGTCTCCTTACACCTTCCATAAAGTGCTTAAGCGATACAGTATCTCGCATCAATATACTAGTGTTTATATCCTATATATAACATATTCCGAAGTATTACTAGACTATAATTATATTTACATTGGTATTTTACTTATTTCAGAATAACCTAGTTTACAGTGTTTGATAAACCAATAACTGGTATTTATTGAAACATATCAACATTGACTGAAACATTAATTAATTAATTAGTATCTGAACAAAACGCATGAATATTTTATTATTATTATAAATAAAGAATCTAGTTTCCTTTAATGCACAGAAAACCAAATACATTCAATTTTCTAACCGACAGAATCTCACTGACTCCCATATATTTTTGAATGATGTAAATATTCCCACTTCCCCTAGTATTGACATTCTCGGTGTAACATTAACTACTAACTTGAGCTGGACACATTATGTTAGAAGCATTGCTAAGAATGCCTCTAAAAAACTGGGACTCCTGTACAGAGTTCGAGAATTCTTCACTGACGAGCAGTTGGCCGTGATATATAAAAGTCATGTGCGTTCTCAGATGGATTACTGTTCACCTCTGTGGGGTGGAAGTGGAGTGGTTGCATTGAGGGAGTTGGACAAAATTCAAAATAAAGCTATTAGACTAATCAATAACCCTGCAATCACACAGGACCTTCCTACATTATCCATACTAAGAAACGTTGCATCCCTTGCATTATTCTACAGATATTTTCACAGCAATTGTTCCGAGGAACTTGCTTCAATTGTGCCGCCTCTCCACATCTTTCCCCGTAGAACTAGGGCAGCTGAGAGCGCCCATGAATTTACACTTTCTCCTCCACAATGCAGAACTTCTGCTTATCAGAATTAATTTATCCCCAGAGCTACTACTCTTTGGAATTCACTTCCCTCGAATTGCTTTCCACAAACTTACAATCTACAAATGTTTAAATCCAGTTGTTACAAACATTTTATGAATGGAGGATGCCTTTAGGCACATGGACCTTTTTGTTTTATCTGTGTTTTTCCTTCCTCCGTTCATTGTCTCTTAAAAAAAAAAAAAAAAAAAAATGAGATGCCGAAATCTCCAACCAGGGTGTAGAAACACCAGCAGGATGAATCCACACTAAACACCCGGAGGTGTAAAAAATTAGGTACAAAATTACAATTCAGAGAGGCGCCAGGCCCTTTAATAAAACCATCTTCAGATTGGTCCAGTCGGGTAGGTTTTTGGCGTCTGTGGGGGCGTCGGTTACAAGTGATTACTTTGGTAAGGTTGAACAAGAACACTAACAAAGCTGATTTTTTTATTTATTTCTATGTGAGTGAGGGAGGCAAAAGGCAGAACTGCCTGTAGCGAGTGCCTCCCCCAGAGTTGAAAGAGTGAGAGGGCCAAAATCAAGGGACGTTCGACCCAAAATGCCTGGACACACAGAGTTTAAAGCAATTTAAGTCATAGGAAAAGGGAAAGACTGATTCTGGGAGAGAGTTCCAAAGCTCAGCTGTTGAATAGATGAAAGACTTACAGTAACGTTTCACTCTTGGATTGGAGAGTTGCACAGAGTAGGGGTGCGATTGTCTTGGAAGACGGGTACGACGTGCTCTACGTAGAGGAGGTGGTATACACTGGGAGAGCTCTGAGGAACACTGATTACTATAGTAGCGATAGAATAGCGAGAGAAATGCAACATTGCGGCGGAGAGAGAGAGATTGCAGAGAGTTGGTGAGTGGACGAGAGTTAATGATACGAATACTTAATACATGATTGGACAAGGCGTTTATAATTTCCTTCTTCGACTACGGAGTGCGCAACATATAGGAAATAGACCACCTAATTTAACTAAAAGCTTTTTTTAATATATCTCTCCTATAACAGACAGGTATTCTAACAAATGTTTCAATAAATGGAATGTTAAAGGAATATATATGTTCCAAAGTTTGAGGTAGGAGGAAAACAATCTTATATTACCTTTGCGTGATGAAAAATGAAATGACATGTTGATGGAGAGTATTAGACGCCTGAAGATGGAGAGGAGGTGCTGGTGAAGTGAGGTAAACGTTTTGATGAAGGAGAAGGAGGATGAAAAGTAGTTGGAGAAAGATGAACAATGGAAGGATATAGAGAAGGATTACACATTATGACACAAAAAAACCACAAAAGCATCTTATCTCTGCTTGCTTGGTGAAGGGTCAGAAAAAAAGAGTTTGGAATTTGAGGTGACCTTATGAACTAAATGACCTTTGTTAGGTGTGTATTGTTCGAAATTCTACGACATAATTTGGAAGTTTCTTCCACGATATTATGTAATGTGTTTTACAAATAAAATGCCATTCAGCGTATTTTATAACCATTACGTCTGCATCTGCCTTAGAGTTAGGGGCCCCTGCTGTGGTTGCAGTGGATAAAGAATACTTCCTCCTTACTCCCTATGCATCGTAAGAGGCAACTAAAAGGGACAGGTGCACAGAACTCCTTAGCCTGCAGGCAACCTCGTCTAGGGGAAGGTAAACCCTGAACTACAAAATAATCCCCTCATGGACTCCTGCGACCCTGGAGAAGAGCCAGTTGGTTTGGGGTAGAGACTGCAACCCAACTTCGCAAAAACCAAAGCCGCCACCAAACACAATTTAAGAAAAGGGACCAGGGGCTGTTGTCAACACTACTGGGCGGGTGCTCACGACCTGGCCCAGGAACTCTAGGGAGTCCAATGCCAGCTATGCCTGGCTCGGTTGGTAGGACCGATCCTACTGCTGCTGCCAGTTGAGTAGGGGTGCTAGTTGTGACGAATTCAGGGCAAAGCCTTCAGGACCCCTGCACTCTGAATGGTGGCGGATCCCAGAAAATCTCCTGAGTCGTGGGGTGGTCGTGGCAGCACAGACGAATCACAAACCCTAAGACCCGCTCTTAGGCTTACATTTTGGAAGGGTCTCATGTTTGGAGTCTGGGGAGCATGCGGCAGCTGTTGGTAAACAGAGGGGAGGTTAGGCAGCCTGGCAATGGTGAGATCAGTTGCGATGGTTACAGCTACTATTGATCTGGCTGTGGCAATGGCACTTGCCTGAGGGTGGCTGTTGTGTTCTCTTTCACCCTGGTCTCCACAGTTGTGGGGCTAACACCTGTTGATGAACATATGTTAGTGGTGAAGATCAAGCACTCGATGGGCTCATGTCTGTTTTTGAAGTGTATGCTCCTACCAAGATGGGTACTTTAGAAGAGAGAAATGTTTTACACCAACTTGGAATCTATTGTTGAACGGTGCCACCCACGGCATGCACTCGTTGTCTTGGGAGACTTCAATGCAGTTACTGGCACAGATATAGTTGGCTACGAGGTATGTGTCGGTACCCAAGGCTATGGTACCAGGAATGTCAACAGTTCGCTCTTCCTGAATTTCACAGGGTCCATGAAGTTGAGGATTGTGGGTCCTGATTTCAGAGATCAGATCCGAACCGCTGGACTTGGTACTCCAATGCTGATGGTGTGGCCAAGGAGATTGATCACATTTTCGTAAGCACTCATTGGAGGATCCTCCAGAACGGCAGGGTCTTTAGGAGTGCTGAGGTCTATGCTACCTAACTTAGGCAAATCAAAACGTTATCCTCCAGGCTTTCATCATGAGGCTCAAGGATGAGGAGTGGTCAAGGAAGTAGGCAGTGGCAATCTCAAACTGGTTGGAAGCACCTGGCTCCCTGGAGGACCCTGTAGAATTGTGGGAACACTTTGAACATGGAACCCTATCGGCAGCTGATGAGTGCATTGGAGACAAACCAGGGTTAAGGAAAGGTTTTCTATTGGGCGAAATGCTGGGCATAATAGAAGAGAGTTGGGCTGCAGATTGGATGGAGATCTGGGTCAGCACAGGGCCCTGTCACGCGGAGCGAGAACTTCCTTGAGGACAGACAAAGGGAGGTGTGCCAGGGAATTGCTGAGGAGGTTGACGGGAATTTCTCTGCAAATTACCTTTAGCCTGCTTACCGAGTCCTGAAGAAACTCTGTTCAAAGCCTACTTCCCAGATTAGTTCAGTTAGGAGTGTGGATGGCCAACTTTAATCAAGTGATGATGACTGCAGAGCCCCCTGTGCTGAATACCACCAGTCCCTGATCCATAAATTAGTGAAGACCCTTCCTTACCGAGGTAAGAGAGGCTGTGGCTAAGCTGACGGGTGGGAAGACTTCTGGTATTTTTGGAAATCCTGGAAGACTCTTAAAAGCTGGGGATGAGTCCATGGACCACGGGGTTCATGCAGTCCTGAGTGCTTTATTGGTGACAGGTACCATTCATCATGATTGGAAAAGGAGTCTGGTCACCTCTGTCTGGAAAAGGAAAGGTGACCGATAAAACTGCAATAACTAACGTGGCATCACACTGCTCAGTGTGCCATGCAAGATCTTTGCCTATATTCTACTTGTGCAAATCCGAGGACACATGCTAAAAGAGGAGAGATCTGAGCAATTCGGATTTACACCCAAGAAGTTAACAATTGACATGATTCTAGCAATCCAGGTTCTCATGGAACACCGACTTGCATCTAAAAAAAGGGTTGCTTGTAGTTTATGTTGATTTCAAGATGTCATTTGACTCGGTGCACCGAGAGACGCTCTGGGAGCTACTACGGCTGCGCGGGATCCCCACGTTGATTATTGACCTAGTGTCTGGACTTTATACAGGAACAGAGAGGTCTGTCAAGTGTGGTCGTGGAGCATCCTTCTTCTTCCCTGTGAATTCAAGTGTGAGACAGGGATGTGTTCTAGCACCTACACTTTTCAACACTTGTATGGAATGGTTACTGGGTCGGACATTTGGGCAGAGTTGCTGTGGAGCAGACGTTTGTAAATTTAAGATTACTGATACTGATTTTGCAGATGATGCAGTGATCTTAGTGAAGACATTGGATGTTTTCAGATTGGCCCTCGAGACACTAAGTGAAAAGTCGGAACCGTTGGGTTAAAAGCATTGCAAGCATTTAGTGACTTATTGGATGGTGCAGTGCAATCTATTCAGGCATGAAATGAGGACTTAGATATTATAGGATAAATGATATTGTCTTGATAGCGTAACCCATAAAAGTGGCCTCAGTTTTGCATATGGAGTTCTAGATTCACTCAACAAAAGTATATACCATTGTCGATACCTATGCAGAAGGACAAAGCTGCATATCTTAAGGACAGTGTTGCTCCCTGTCTTAATATATGGATGTGAGACATGGACACTTAACAGTACAGTAATTTGAAGAGACGCATCAACGCCTATGGTACTAAATGTCTTTGCAGGATCATAGGCTGGCATATCGCTGGCATGATTACATATCAAACCAGAGACTACTCCGTAAAACTGATACACTGTATATTAGTTGTTTAGTTGTATGGTCTGTGAACGATAACTTCTGCTTCTGGAAATGTGGTTCTGCTCCCTGATGCTGACCCTGCTCACCAGGTGGTCTTTACAGAGGACAACCCTGAGTGGAAGAATAATAATAATAATAATAATAATTCTTAAAGCTAGCGCATGCTAAGCTAGCTAAGGATAGCTCAATAAGGCCGATTAGGCGTATTTCCATTGGGGTCCTGTACTACTACCCCATCCCTTTGCTCATGAGGGATGGTAACGACTCAGTGCTTGTGAAAAATCTTTAATGCGCCGAGCGTGGGCGCGAACCCGGGCCTTCTGGGTGGAAGTCCGAGACGCTAGTCACTACACCAAGCGAGCCGCTGTCAAGCCTAGGGGAAGACCACGGAACTCATGGCTGAAGTAAGTCGACCAGTCTTGCGGCAGGATACTTGATATGGGCCGGGCAGATACCTGGAGTCTTGCCCAGGAAGATCCCCTGGAGTGGAGTTGGAGGGTGAATGCAGGTAGGCGCTGTAACAGCGTCTGCCCCCCATTGATATGTTGATTGCTATGTCTATAGTAATTCATATACTGTACATTGTGAAAATGCTTAACAGTTTAAACAAAAAAACTCATATGAGGTACCGTATAAGCCTGTGTTTTTTAAGCTAAGTAGGTTTAGTAATTCGAGTTTTCCTCGAATGGCTCATACTCTAAGAATCTACCTAGTACTATCTACAATATATAAATATTATGTTTGCATAGTACGGAAATAAACTTGCTACACTATATTCTAAATTTGAGTGGCGTCATTGCAAAATTGTACTTCAAAACATTACTGGACGTTTTTTTATTTTTTATTTTTTTTGGTCATTAAACATATTCTTCCTGGGTCAGTTTTATTTGTTACTATCTCAACATAAATGGTACGCTTATGCTGTTGTTGTGCTACCTATATAAAACACCTTGCATGCATTTCGCTTGATTTGTCATGACTTGGGACAATTTGCTTACAACTGTATAAATATAATGTATGTATGACAGGCAATTGCATTTGTTTGCAAGACAATATTTATACACCTCTTTATGTATTTGTTTCTATATAAGTATATTATATTTGTTTTTAATACCCCCCATACTGATAGAATACACAGTACAAAATGTGTAAATATACAATAGACCATCTAGTAAATGTTTGACAGAGAAGCACATATACAAAAATAATGATGTGCCATCTCTCTAAGACCAACTAATGTAAATTATATTTATAATAATGAATTAAATGTGAATAATCAGAAGTGTCTTTGCTGGTGGTAGTCCATGTCCCATGTTGGTATATTATTCGTAGCCCATTCCTTTTCCATGTTATATTTTGCATTTCCTTGTTAAATTGTATTCATCTTCTTGCCTCTCGGTAATATTTATAAATGTTCTTTTATCCTTCAATATGTCCACCTTATTGTTCAATTACCCGTTCTACATTACTCAAATGTAAGATATTTATGTTTATATTATATCTTCCACCTTTCCTCCCCCCCCCCCCTCTCACACACACTCTCTCTCTCTCTCTCATAATCTCTGACTCTGACACTCTCTTTATTCATCCTCAGTCACACTCTCCCCTAATGTTCTTCACTTAATCTCTAGCAGCCCAAATGCTACGCCTCACATCCCCTCCCCACCCTCTCTCTCTCATATATATATATATATATATATATATATATATATATATATATATATATATATATATATATAGAGAGAGAGAGAGAGAGAGAGAGAGAGAGAGAGTAGAACATCAGCAGGTGACCTAGGACACCATAATTTCCATAGGAAAAGGATAAGGATGGAGAAGACGCCTGGAAACATCTTGCATTTTATTGTCGAATTTTCGGCACCTCACAGAACCATCTTCAGGAAGCAATACAGAACCTAAAATAGAGTATACACTCTAGAGTCATACAACAGAACGGGTTCTAAAAATAATGATATTTATATGTAAAGAAAACGAACACTCGACGTGTATAGTGATATATACAACTAATCAATGCATATTCAAAACAATTGAGTTTAAAAATTAAGAACTGATCTATGCAATTAAGGTAAATATAAATTAAACAACAATACGCTGAGATTGAACACTAACCATCCAGAGAAGGCAAATCTCTTTTTGTGAGATTCCCGGTTTTAATCTTAAAAAAAAAAAAAATACTTTACTCATAACATTGTCCACAAAACAAAAGGGTTTCAGCACTACGATTCAACATGAAACCACATTATATGTTACCAAAATAACAGGCCACGGGCCTGAGGTTCACAGAGTGATCCCCCGGCCCGAGGTCCGCGAGGCCAGACTTCATTAGTACTTGTCACGATCAGGTGTTAAACATCTGCGTGTCCCCGCGGGCCGCGGACACGAGGTTCACAAAGTGACTCCTGGGTCAGAGGTCCGCAAGGCCAGATTTAACTAAGTTAGAACATCTGCGCGTCCCCGCGGGCCACGGACCCGAGGTTCACAAAGTGACTCATGGGTCCGAGGTCCGCAAGGCCAGATTTCATGAAATACCCAACCTGACTGCTGTAAAATATCTGCACGTGTACCCAGGGATCAGGTGATCTAATTCTACACTGCAATCCCCTGGCCCAATGCTCTCAACGTAAGGTTAAGATTGGTTTAGTTTATAGTTTACTGTAGAGTCTTGTCATTATCGACCTCTTGTGTATATAGGTGCTGGTTCCCCTTGAGCTTATATTTTTAGAGAGCTTGGGAACCAAGCATGAGTACCTTCCTCCTGGTTGTTAATAAGATAGTTATATAAGGGGTCTTGGCGAGTCTCCACTTTACTCCATATGTTTCTTGCTCTTTGGTAGATTTTTACATTAATTGGTTTTATATCTGTTATGTTATGCAGTTCCTCTGTATTATGTTGGTAGGGGTAATGAACGTCATAGGCGAATCTGAGGCATTTATTATTGAAACGATTGTAGGTGATTCATCTGGATGTTACTAATGGTATGCATGGGAATTGGTGGGTATTCAATTATAGGTAAGACTAGTGTCTTTATCAAGTGCATTTTTAGTTTGTTAGGTAAGTCTTTGAATCTAGAGAGAGATGCCAGGGCCTCCTTTCCCCTATTAATTATGTTCTTTATGTGTGGTACAAGTACTTTGGTGTTAATAGTTTGTCCCAGAATCTTTCCCTCCTTACTCTGTCTGAGCAATTGTCTTATTATGTCTTCAGTCTGAATCTTAGCTAGTGGTATGATGGTAAATTGATTAGTATTAATTCTAATTTTCCAGAGCTTCTCATAATCGTTAATTCTTTTAATTTCTGTAGCGATCCTTCGTGCCATAAATCTTCTTGATTTCCCCTCGTATTTTACTATTTGTGTTATATCGTCAGCGTAAATGATGTCAATGATTCCTAGTTGGGAGTCAGGCAAGTCACTGGTATAAATCGTGTAGAGAATTGGTGAGATTAGGCTTCCCTGTGGCACTCCACACTTTAGTTCGATGATATCGCTGAGGGTGTTATTCAAATTAATTCTAGCGGTCCTGCTGTCCAAAAAGTTAACCAATATCTTTTCTGTTAATGTTGGAAGTCCCAGGTGCAGTATCATAAATTTTAGTCCGCTGTGCCATACCTTGTCGAACGCTTTTGACATATCACGGAGCACTATTGTACATTGGTGTCTTTTTTCAAGTACTTGGGATATGTATTCGTTGACCAGGGCTATTGCTGTTGTTGTGCCTCTAGATGGTCTAAAGCCAAACTGATTTGGTTTTAACTTGTTGTTTGTTTTAAAAAAAAATATATCTTACCTGGGACTTCGAGGAGTGAGATGGACCTATACTTTTTAGGGTCTGTGGGTACTTTTCCTGCTTTAGATATTAAAGTGATCAAGGCGTTTTTAAATTGATTTGGGAAATAACCCGTGGCTAAGCAGGCGTTACAAATTTATGTCATGTGTCTCAGTGCTTGGGCAGGGATTTCAGCTAGTATTTGTTTATTAATCCCACTCGGACAAGGAGCCTTATTTGTCATGTTTCTTATTATCAATGCAATTTCTTCTGGGGTTACTTTCGTTTTGAGGAAATTGTTGTCCTGTAGTCTGGTGAAATCATCAATCCCATGAGGTAGTGTTCTGACTATTCTTTGCTGCTAAATATTGCATCACTCTCTCCTCGTTATCCGCATCAAAATTCGCATTTTCCTCGGGGATGATTTTAAAGAAGTTCTCCCATGTGTCTTTGAAAAGTCTTACTTTAGTTTCTGTGTCAAGCACCTTTTCCCCTCGTGCATTGATTAGGTATGGAGCTTGTGCTATTTTGTTTCCCTTTAATTCTTGTATCCTCCTGCAGAAGGTCTTTGCATCTTTATGGCACTCAATTATTTTTTGGATTTGTTGGTTCCATTGTTTAGTGTAAGCTGCTTGACATTCCTGTGCAAGTTTTCGTCGAAGATACCTGAATATGTGGTAAAAATGTATATTCCAACCTAGTTGTGTTGCCTGTTGGTAAAGTCTATTGTATTGATATTGGATTTGCTTTATAATGGCGTTTGAGTAAAATATTCCAGTAGCAGAGGTGCACTTTAGCGGGATCCAGTCTTTAAATGCCTTTTAGATACACTCATACCAGCTCTCCAGTGCCTCCTCTACTTGATCAAGTGTTTTTTCGTGTAGATTTATTGTGTTACTTAGAAGATTATTGCATATATTTTTAAATTTCGGCCAGTCTGCTTTGTGCATCTGAAGTTTGGGGGGGATATTTTTACATATTGGTTGAGTTGATATAGTTGCAATTATTGGGATGTGATCAGATGACGTTAGCGGGCCGGGTTTTATTTCAGTGTGGTCGTAGACTTCGTTATTGGTCATTACTATGTCAGGATTGGTAGCACTATTATGTCTTACTAATGTGGGGAAAAAGGGACCCATGCGAATAGCTTTTCCTCTTCTGATGAAGTTGCTTAATTGGTCACCAGCATTATTATTGTAGTTGTCACCTAAGAGCCTGTGTTTAGCATTCATATCTCCTAAGAGATACATAGGGTTTTTATTATATAATAATTTATGAAAATCTGGATAGATAAGGATTGGTCTGTGGGGTGGGAGATAACATGTGGCTAGATTTATTGGACGGCTTGTTGTAGGTATTTCAACACTAAGTATATCGAAAATGAAGTCGTCATCAAGTTTGTGGGTTATGGATTGAGGTGACGGGGTTGCAAGAAGTCAAGTTAGCTACCCCATCAGAATCTGATGTTCTCACAAACCACGGAGAGACACAACAAACCAGAGCCAGACTAGCAAATATCAAGGAGAGAAAAAAACAAAGCAAAGGGCACAGACACAAGAACAAAAAGAAACAACGCAGTCTACCATCATCAATCAACGTCATCTATGGTGTCAAGAAACAACACAGTCTACCAGCATAAATCAACGCCCTCTATCGAGACCTACGGGAAATGCAGGGTCCCTCATCAATCATGACTTGCTGCTTCCGGGCCAATAACCTGGGCCTTTGCCGGGCCAATCACAAGGTCCGAGATACAGGACAAAGGCGTATCCAACCCAAGAACCGGATTTAGATTATAATGAAGAGGAGTTTATATTAATTCCTCATCAACATCCGATGTTCTATTTCAACAGATGTGACCAAAAGAACCACCTCTACAGTGCGGAAGATTACCTGTATCAACAATAACAGATCAACAGAGATTTAACGTTATCATAGAGGCCTACTCTGGACTCATCTTGCTCAAATTTTCTCTTGCAGTGTGAGAACATAACACCCAACTGTGCAGGTTAATTATATATATAATATTCGGGAATTAACTAATTTAAGTCCACGTCAACGTTATATATAATTTTTACCTACGATATAATTATACCCTATACTATACGTACTACTTAGTGAACATTCAGATTTTATTTCATTGTGTTATTATTTATTGAGTGTCCAAGTTCGTAGTGAAATGCACAAAGAGAGCATAATTTTCCTTTTATACTTAATCTCAAACTCCGGACAATGCTACGTCAATTTTTCATATGAGATCATTTAGAGTGCAGTTTCTCCAATATTAAAGTAAAAACTCCTTCCGTTGAGGTTGTGTTAACTTATGTTCAAGATTTCTAATCTATATTAGTTCTTGTGAATAATTTGATCAACTACGTTACACGGTTAACAATATGATTTCACAGCCAGTTTGGGAATTCATATTATACATTCCTGTGTTCATCAGCCTTTATTTTCGGCTATTATATGTCACTACGTCGTCCTGTGTCTTTATTTTATTCTATACTTTATCAGCCTATATTTTGGCTATTATAAGTCGCTACTTCGTTCTGCGTCTTTATTTTATGTTATAACTCATCAGCCCTCATTTCGGCTATTACCAGTCACTACTTCGGTCTGTGTCTTGATTTTATTTCCAGTAGTTTGCTAATGTATTCAAACTTACTGCATGTATAGCTAATATTTCAGCTATATTTATTCACTACGCGTTTTGTGAATTTGAGTTCCTCATTAACTGTGATTCTAGCTCATTTACGACTATTAATATTTTTCGTACATCGTGTGAGAAATAATTCACCAGTGTTCTATTATGGTTAAATTACAAATTATATATATATTTTTTTTTTTTTTTTTTTAAAGAGACAAAGAACGGAGGAAGGAAAAACACAGATAAAACAAAAAGGTCCATGTGCCTAAAGGCATCCTCCATTCATAAAATGTTTGTAACAACTGGATTTAAACATTTGTAGATTGTAAGTTTGTGGAAAGCAATTCGAGGGAAGTGAATTCCAAAGAGTAGTAGCTCTGGGGATAAATAAATTCTGATAAGCAGAAGTTCTGCATTGTGGAGGAGAAAGTGTAAATTCATGGGCGCTCTCAGCTGCCCTAGTTCTACGGGGAAAGATGTGGAGAGGCGGCACAATTGAAGCAAGTTCCTCGGAACAATTGCTGTGAAAATATCTGTAGAATAATGCAAGGGATGCAACGTTTCTTCGTATGGATAATGTAGGAAGGTCCTGTGTGATTGCAGGGTTATTGATTAGTCTAATAGCTTTATTTTGAATTTTGTCCAACTGCCTCAATGCAACCACTCCACTTCCACCCCACAGAGGTGAACAGTAATCCATCTGAGAACGCACATGACTTTTATATATCACGGCCAACTGCTCGTCAGTGAAGAATTCGTATCACCAGGATTAAAGTAAAATTCATATCTTATCATCCTGATTTAACGTTGCACTAAATCATATATTTATCCAGGCCGACAGCAGTAACTTTGACCTTAACCCCTCGCGCGGCAACTTTTGACCACCTGCCTTGCCTGGTGACCTCTTTGTTATTTCTAGTCATGCTTACCTGCGTGCACCTGAGGATACGATCTCAGTTGTCCACATTTGTTCACTTTTTTCCCTCTCCGTGTACACTTACCACTTGTATATATTGTCGTCATATTTTATACTTTATTTTGTATAATCAACTCTGCGAAGCAGAGTGGTATCGCGCACACAGATCCCACCTGTATACTGTGCACCACCAGTCAGCTTGTCTGTCGTCGTCGTCCGTCGTCGTCGCCGTCGTTCGTCTGTCTGTCCGGAAACTCCTCCTAGACCATTCAATGGATTTTCACCAAATTTCACAGATATATTCATTTGATCAATGTGAAGGTCAGTCAAAAAGAAATATTCCATTTAACTTAAAGGTTAAGGTCAAAGGTCAAGGTTAAAAATAAGGTAAATATTTCATATTTTTTAGTTTTTACTCAAATGTCATCATTTTCACTCTACAAGTTACTCCTAACCTTGATATCACATTGACCAAATTTTAGATACATATTGTAAAGGGTAAGGTCAAAGGTCAAGGTCAAAGGACAAAATAACTTTCACTACTATTTCTTATACTAACTGTTAGATTCTCACTAGGGTTACCATGCATATTCGGAATACCTAGGCCAAGGTCATACAAGAAATTATACAATTCTAAATGAAAGGTCAAGGTCACAGGTCAAGGTCAAATATATGGTCAATATTCTATTTTCTTTACTTTTCATGCAAACTTCACAACATTTGGTGAGCCAGCTGTACTTTAAATTAAAAGGAAAATAACAAATTTTGAGATACATACCATAAAGGTCAAGATAAAGGTCAAAGGTCAAGGTCAACTATTCTAATAACATATATGAAACTAACTGATGGGTTTTGATGACATTAGGCATGCTTATTTGATGTTCCTGGGCAATTTCAATTAAAACAAAAAATGTGCTATTACATGTAGGTAAAGGTCACAGGTCCAGGTCAAAGGTCAACTTATACTAAATATTTTTAGTTTTTACTCAAATGTCTTCATGTTCACTATACAAGTTACTGGTAACCTTGATAACGTATTGCCCAAATGTTGGATAAATATTCTAAAGGGTAAGGTCAAAGGTCAAGGTCAAAGCTCAAAATAAGTTTTTATTAGTATCTTATACTAACCGTCAGATTCTCACTAGGCTTACCTAATATATTCGGAATACCTAGGCCAAGGTCATACAAGAAACTATATAATTCCACATTAAAGGTCAAGGTCACAGGTCAAGGTCAAATGAAGGTCAATATACTATTTTCTCTACTTGTCATGCAAACTTCACAACATTTTAAATTAAAAGGAAAATTATATATTTTGAGATACATATCATAAAGGTCAAGATAAAGTTCAAAGGTGAAGGTCAACTATTTATAAATATATGTGAAACTAACTAATGGGTTTTAATAAAATTAGGCATGTATATTTGATTTTCCTGGGCAATGTCAATGCAAATATGTAATTTTACATAAAGGTTAAGGCCAAAGGTCAACTTTTATTATTGATTAAAGAATATTACTTAAATTTTGGAAAAATGGCTGTGTTAGTTGCTTATTACTTAAAAAACATTTATGTCAAATTCCACATACATATTTTAATAGTTAAGGTCGAAGGTCAAGGTCAAAACAAGTGTTTGTCATTTTCCCTAAACTACTCCTAGACTGTTTAATGTAGTGTCACCAAATTGTACAAGCAAATTCAGTTGGTCAATGCAACGACCATTCAAATATATGTTATTTTTGTTTAGTCATAAGTCAAGGTTACAGCATAAGGTCAATATTTCTTATCTATAAGTGTTTATATGAATTACACCATATTCATAACGCTACTTAGTACTAACATTGGTGTTGAGCGAACTAAATTCTCGATAAGAATTTTTGAGGTCGAAGGTCAAAGTCAAAGGTCAAAGTCAAAGGTCAAAATAAGATTTGTACTAGTATTTCATATTTACTGTAAGATTCTCACTTGGTATATCATGTCTATTCAAAATACCAAGGTCATAAGTGAATAAACATAATTTCATTTGATAGTCAAGGTCACAGGTCAAGGTCAAATATAAGGTCAATATGCTATTTTTTCACAACATATGTTGAGACAGTTGTGCTTTAAATGAAAATTAAAAGGTTACATTTTCAGAAATCTTGATGGTCAAGATAAAGGTCAAAGGTCAAGGTCAACTATTCCATTAGATAACTTTGATCTTTTAATGAGATTTGGCACACTTATTTGATTTTCCAGGGTTACATCAAAGCAAACAAAAAATGTAATTCTAGATAAAGGTCAAGGTCACAGGTCAAGGCCAAAAGTTAACCTTCATCATAAAAAAATACTCAATTTTCGATAAGCTGACTGTTAGTTGCATTTTACTTAAATAACATACGGTATATATCAATATTATATATATACAGTATATTATAATACTTAAGGTTAAAGGTCAAGGTCAAAGTTCAAAACAAGAGTGTTAATAATTTTCCCTAAGCTCTTCCTAGACTGTTTAACCCTTTCTGTACCGGCGATGTCTTTTTTTATGGTATTCTAGCTATAATTAGACAATTTTGTGGAGCTTACAAAGGATCTGTGGCAATAAAAAGGGTTAGTTAAGATAGGTGAAGGCCTGCTAATTTTGTGGAGGCCCTTCTTAAACTGCATAAAGTCGTCTATTATTATCCAGTATGAAAGGAAAACGAAAGAGCTGTTCGAAACGGGTTAATGTATCATTACTAAATTTTGCTGGCAAATTCGGTTGGTCAATGCAACGATTGTCCAAATATGGTGTTTTTGTTATTCAAAGGTCAAGGTGAATGGTGAAGGTCACAGGTTATGGTCACTATGTCTTTCTTTTTTATATATTTTAAATTTGAATTACACCATATTCAAAACGCTACAAAATAGTGTTACGCTGACCAAATTATAGATAAATATTAATTTTTTGTTTTCTATATTCTAACTACTCCCTCTTGGGCTAAGATAAAATGTGAACATAAATTTAATTATATACCGGTATATATATATATATATATATTCAAAGTCAGACTCGAACCACCGACAGTCTGGACGAGTGTCCATGCTTTAATCCACTACACAAAAGTATCCTCTATCATGCCGTGGTATAGTGGATTAAAGTATGGACACTCGTCCTGACTGTTGGTGGTTCGAGTCCGAATGGGAGTATATATATATATATATATATATATATATATATATATATATATATATATATGATAGTAATGGTGATAGTTGTAGTTATGATGATAGCACTAGTGATGATGGTGATAGTAGTAGTAAAAATGGTGGTAATAGTAGTGATGATGGTAACCCATCTCAGAGTTGGGTATGCCGTTTTGATTTTGGGCAAAGCGGCACTTCTACTGTATTTATATATTTCATGTTTGATGCTTTGTAAGTGACACATTTATTCATGAAGGAGTAAAATATAGGTAACTCTTTCACCATTTATTTGCCATTGGACTTATACTCTTTAGTTAAGATCCGGATGTGCCATGACCCTGTAATTAATGTTTAAGAAATAAAAACTATTGTACTTACTTTGTGTTTTTATTGTGTTTGGAAGATGATTGAGTAATCTAGAAATATTATTAATATGCTAGTTGTGTTCCTGTCGGGCAGGATTGTATTATAAGTATCCTAAGCAAGGAACTTGTGAGAATAAATATTAAAGTGAGTTGGATTACAACGATGCATAACATGGATGTTTTGATGAGAATAGCAAATCCATCAAGCAATTCCTGTGTCGTAATTTTTATGTATGTGACATATCCTTTCAGTTCGATATTCTCTCCTTCCCTTAGGCCATGGCCATTAATCACAATTATGTCTGGGTCGAGATCATAGTAGGCTAGATATAGAGTCTGCTTATTTGTTCGCCAATTTAAAACATTATGCTGACTTATTTGTATTGATGAATGCAACATTATTGTGAATTTTTTCTTAACCTTGGGTCCCTGTTTACCCTTGAATCTCTGTTTACCCTTGGTGGAGGCGAACGTTCAGGTTGAAAGCCTGATCTAATCTTCCTGTACTGGCTATCAGATACAATACTTGTGTAGTCTTTCAGGCGGATAGTGCTACCTATTATCAGACTATATACTAGGGTTTCTTCATAGTGGGAGTTATCGAAGGTCCATTTGATCTTGTGGTGTGTAGGAATATTCGTTGCAATAACTGTTCTTTTACTTGTCCAATTTGTGTTGATGTATGATGGTGAGTTGGCAACCCTGGGTTTCGGTGCCGACGTGGCAAGTAGGTGGATGAGGGGCGGCAGTCTGGTTGGATAAGTGGTGGTGGGTGGTTGTGGTTTCTTTGCCGAGTAGTTAAAATGGAGGTGTCTGCTAGGTTTAGTTATAGTGTAATTATAGTGGAGGTGTCCACTAGGTTTCCAAGAGGACTAGCAGTGAGGTTACCTTTGAGGTTTGTAGTGGGTCTAGGTTAGTAAGAGTTAGTGGGTGGTCAAGTCTGCTTGTTTCACACATCTGAACCGACTGTCCTGTTACGTAAGGTGAGATTTATTTACTATTTGTTTTGTTATTGACTGAATTCGGTTTCAACTACAAGCTATCTAGCCATTAACAAGTGCGTCTAATATAAAAATAACTAGTGATATGATCAGACTGTTCACTAAAGAGGGCGATGTTGTGGCTTGGGAAAAAAAGGTGAAGTTGGTAGCCAAACTGCAGAAAATGTCTGATGTAGCAAGTTTCCTCCCTCTTTATCTGGAGGGTGCTGCTCTGGCAATATACCTAGACATGAATGAGAGTGACTAAGCAGACGCCGTCGAGGCTAGAATGAAAGAAGCTTTCATGGATAGGTCGTTTGTTGCTTATGGAAAACTAGTGAGTGTGAGGTGGAATGGAGAACAGGTGGATGTATATGCAAATAAGATAAGATTTCCTGGGTTGGCTGGATTTACAGGGGAAAATCTTGAACGAATTGGGAAGCTGACGTTTGTGAATGGGTTCCCTGATTATATAAATGTGGAGCTTCATCAAGTGGAAAATATTATGACTGTCAATGAGTGATGTGCTATCACGAGCTAGAATTCTGGCTGCAAACAAGGATGGTATGGTGGATGTAGTGGCTGTTACTAAGCAAACGGTGAACACAAAACACTCAGGTGCCAAAGTGGGCGATGCACGGAAGTTTAAGGGGCAGTGCTACCGGTGTGGAGGGCCACATATGGCACAATTTTGGAAAGAGCGTAAAATAATTGTATGCTATAGATGTGGAAAGGAAGGCCACATAGCTCCCCAGTGCGATCAGGGAAACGACCAGAGGGGGGCTGTTGCGCCAGCAGCTACCCCCTCAACGGAGTAAAGGCGATTAGTAGTTTGCTACCGACGGTCGAAGTCTTGTTGGGTGGCAGATCAGTGCGTGCATTAGTGGATACTGGATGTTCGACCACGTTGGTGAGGGCGAGGATGGTCGACCACTGTGAGGGAGAGTGTCACATGACTGCATTTGATGGTGAGGAGGTCAAATCTCAAGGTGTGTGTTGGGCGGATTTAGTGTTGGCTGGGACATCTTTGAAAGTTCATGCAGTAGTGCTTGACATTTTTTTCAATGATATAGATTTGGTGATCGGGATGGAGGTTATTAACCGGCTGGGAGGCATCCTAGTTAGAGGGGACAAGGTGCAGTTTGGAGTTGGTCAGTGTTGTGCGGCCACTAAGACAGAGTTTGAAAAGTTGAAAGGCAGAGATGATGAGATCGAAACTGGGCTATGTCAGATTGAGGATAGGGATTTCACAGCTAAATTTGATGGAAGACATTGGACTGTGCAATGGTTTTGGAAAGAAAATCGACCACTTAACCCGGGAACTGTGGGAGACTCTTAAGAGTTCCCCCGGCGGACTACGGGAAGACTCTTAAGAGTCGGGGAAAAAAAAATCCATTTAAAACACCCCAAAAATGTTTTGTTTTTGTTTTTATTTTTGTATTTTTGTATTTTTTTTTTGCCCCTGGGCCATGCCAAATATCACTCCTCCACCTCCCCTCCTTCCCCACTTTCCTCCCCTCCTTCAGCTATCACCTATTTTCCCTGTTATTCCCTTATTCTGTGGTCTATTTTCGTGCTAACATTAGCGAGTTGGTAGCAGGGCGTTGTCATCACTGTTACCAAGCGTGGGAAAGAGCGAGAGAGAGACTATTGCGTAACAGTGTCTCTCCAGACAAGGGGAGGGGAGGAGGGCAGGGAGGTTGCCTCAGCAATACATTATGTAACTCCCGGCCTTGTATCGCCGATTCTGACCATCCAAACACTGTTTCCACTTGTTTTATTGTTGTAACAGGTTAATACCTTTATAATCAACCTATAATAGGTGCATATGGATAAGTATTAATGCTATTTATGGTAAAATAACGATGTTAGTGATGGGAACAGCTCAAATACGTGCGCACAGGAGTGTGGTGTCTCATACCCCCCATGTGCACGTCTTAGGTGAAGTTGGAAAATAGTATTAGTTGTTATAACAGACAGATAACTGGAAGGAAAACAGAAGAATTTGAGAAGGAAATAGAATGGTGGATTGACGAAGGTATTCTTCTGCCATGGAGAGAAGAAGTAGAAAGAGGAATCTTGCCGCTGATGGCGGCGGAACAACCAACGAAGAAGAATGTCCGACCAGTTTTGGATTATCGCAAGTTGAATGCACATGTAGAATGTCACACAGGAGACGATGTGACCGACGTGTGCGGTGAGAGGCTTCGTGAATGGAGACAGGTAGAGGGAGAGACGACGCTTGTCGATCTAAAGGCAGCCTACCTGCAAATAAGAGTTGCGAAGGAGTTGTGGAAGTATCGGTTAGTAAAATATAAGGGCAGAACATACTGCCTAACCCGATTGAGATTGGGGTTGAATGCCGCACCACGCATCATGACGAAGATCTTGAAAACGGTGTTGGCGAAATCAGAGAAGATTAAGGCGGCTAAAAGCTCATATATTGACGACATCCTAGTGAATGAATCACAAGTGACAGCTGCGGAATTGAACCATAACCTTAGCACATTTGGTCTAGCTGCAAAACCACCAGAGCCATTGGATGGAGGGGCTGCTTTAGGACTCAAACTTCGAAGAGATAGAACTGGAGAACTCATTTTCCATAGGGGGAATGAATTGCCAATTCAACCAGAATGCCTCACTAGAAAGGAATTATTTTCAGCATGTGGAAAGTTGGTTGGACATTACCCTATAGTTGGCTAGCTATGGTTGGCATGCAGCTATATCAAAAGAAGAGCGGAGGGAACCAGATGGGATGACAATGTTGGAGACCGTACTGTGACGATGATGATGGAAGTAATGGAACAAGTCGAAAAGGAAGACCCGGTGAAGGGCAGATGGACGCTTCCAAAGAAAGGCCGTGGGGTCGGATGGTGTGACGCAAGCAGTATTGCCTTAGGGGTGCTTCTGGAGACGGAAAATAAAGAGATTGAGGATGCTGCATGGCTAAGGAAGAAAGGGTGATTATAATCACATTAATGTGGCTAGCTTGATGCCATTTTGAAGGGGGTTAATCTGGCACTAAAGTGGGGTCTGAAAGATATCGACTTGATGACGGATTCTGCAACAGTGCACAGATGGGTGAACATGACATTGGAAGAAGAGAAAAGTATCCAAACAAAAGGTGCCGCTGAAATGATTGTCAAGCGACGGCTGGGCATCCTAAGAAACTTAATTGGAGAGTTTGACCTCAGGGTAATGATCACTCACGTCCCCACATAAAACAATAAATCTGACGCCTTAACTAGAGTGAAAAGACATTGGCTGACAACTGAGGAGGATAATCCCAGTGCGGAAGAGGTGCCTGTTTGTGCAAGTGCAGTTAACTTGAATGTAGTGCACAATATGCACCATGTCGGAGTGGAGCGGACACTATTCTTGGCGAGGAAGATAGACCCCGCCGTGACCAGGCGTTCGGTTCAGGAAGTGGTGCGGGGATGTGAGCAGTAATACGGAGCAGTAATAGGCACAGAAGACTGCAAGAGAGACTATGTGCGAAAAAAGGTAGCAGAGTGGGTAAAGGAAGTGAAAACCCTGGCAGACATTGCGAAATCTGAACCACATGCTGCATATACTGCCTTCACATATGGTGTTAAGCACAGATGGACCTTTCTTATGAGAACAGTGCCTGGCATTAGACAGATGCTCTAACCGCTTGAAGAAGCAATCAGAGGAACATTCATACCGGCCCTAACAGAGATGGAAGGCATCACGCAAGAGCTAAGAGATCTATTAGCTCTTCCGCCAAGGTTCGGAGGTATGGGATCATAAACCCAGTGGAGGCGGCGCTACATGAGAACCAAAATTCCCTTAAACTTACTACGTCTCTGACAGAAAAAATACGGGAGCAAAATGAAAATGATGAGGTGGACGAAGAGGAACAACGAAATGCAAGACAGGAAATTACAAAGAGCAGAGAAGAGAGACAGAACAAATTAAGACCAGATGTAGGGAAGAACTGAAAATGAGAATTGAGATGGCACAAGACACGGGGGCTTCAAATTGGCTCACATCATTACCAATAAAGGAGAAAGGCTTCAGCTTAAATAAACAAGAATTCAATGATGCCGTAGCCTTGAGGTATGGGTGGCCAGTTTCGAACCTGCCGCTGAAATGTGCATGTGGTGAAATAAACAACTCAGACCACTGTATGACTTGTAAGAAAGGAGGATTCATCTGTATCCGGCATGATGAAGTACGAGACATCACTGCACAAATGCTGGACGAGGTGTGCCATGATGTCAGAATCGAACCGGAACTTCTGCCTATGGACGGACAGCGCTTGGCCCACAATACTGCAAATACTTCAAATGAAGCAAGAGTGGACGTAAGTGCTCGAGGTTTTTGGACGAGGGGACAACGGGCTTTTTTCGACATCAGAATCTTCAACCCAAGAGCACAAACATATCGTTTGCGAGGACACAAGGCGGCATACTTGAGAAACGAAAGTGAGAAAAAACGCGCTTATGAAGAAAGAATTTTGAACAGGGATCAAGGAAGCTTTACTCCTCTGGTCTTCTCATCGTCGGGAGGTATGGGACCTTCTGCAAGTGTCTTCTATGCCAGATTAGCTGAACAAATATCGGAGAAAAAGCGCCAGCATAGAAGCCAAGTCATAACTTGGATGAGATGCCGGCTCTCTTTCTCTCTTCTCAGGTCTGCACTCCTATGTCTCAGGGGTACAAGGTCCTCCCCGCTACAGAGGACAAGAGTGAGAGACTTGGACTTTGAAATGGTCGTGGCGGAGGGACGAATTGGGGAACAACTAGGTTGATTGTAGGGAGGTACTGGTACAATAAGATAAACTACATTGTAACTAGAATAAGATAGATTGTACACCACTTTGTAACTGTCACCTTAATAAAAAAAAAAAAAAAAAAAAAAAAAAAAAAAAATTAGAAGGAAAAAAATGTGAGTGGTGCAATCGATCCTGCTCCAGTGGTACATCAGGAAGGAGAGATTGAATTGAAAGATAATTGGAAATTACTTGCCATTGATGTTACCCTAGACAAAGGTTATACCTATCCATGGTGGATTGTGGACCAGGACGTTCTGCCATATGGAAAGAACTCAGGCAGGAGTCTGCTGAGTGTGTGTCCTCTTTGCTGAATGAAGTGTTTTGGAAGAAATATTGATGGATAATTCAACGGTTTTCTGATCAGAGGTAATGGAAAGGTTTCTCGAGAGGTGGAAAGTTCAGCGGTTCTTTAGGTCGGCAAATAGACCGAGTGGTAATGGAATAGTGGAGAGGCACCACAGGACAATAAAAGTTATGGTAGAGAGAGGAAACATAAACCCATTAGAGGCAGTTTTTTTATATAACATGTCTCCAAGATCTGGGCAGAGTGAAGACTCGGTTCCACAATGAGTGGTGTTTCGTTACAATTGGAGACACCCGGCAGCACAACCGCTACCAAAGCAAGAAGTAGAGGTTGCAACTATCAAGCTGGGTGAAGAGGTTTGGTGAAATCGCCACGCGCTCGGTGTACTGTACCTCGCATTGGAAACAAAGAATTGTGCCGGGAATAAATTTAAAAAATATTGTGTCTATAGATGGCATGCCTAGACATGTTGTTGATATTCAAAGAGTTGTCGGTCCAGCTGAAGATTCCAATGAAGATGAGGAAGAACAACAAAAGGAGGATAATGTAGGGTTAAGTGAAGTGAGCATTGCAGAAGCTGAAGCTGAGCGGCGGTACCCTCAGAGAATGAGGGGACCCCCTCCCTGGATGGATGATTATGTCACAGGGGACATCTAGTAGTGATCTTTGAGATCAGGGAGACGTGTGGTGTGTTGGAATTTTCGTTGTATTAACCCACTGAGCCCCAGCGATGCAGGGTTTGCGTCCACAATGTATGTAATGCTAAACCCCAGCGACGCATGGTTTGCGTCCTGGCCGGTCCGGTCCCAATTACTCCGGTCCTATGGCACCTAGAGGGCTCAGATTTGTATGGGAACTGTATAAGTATCCCACGCACCCATGCCGATGGTTGAAAACTCTCAAAGTCCAACCGTGTGCACGTGAGCGCGCAAAAACATGTTTTTTTGGGGGGAAATTGCCTTAAATTTTTTACTCTTGTAAAATCCGTTTTCGGGGGCTCTGTAGGACCATTTTTTTAGCTTTTTGATCGGTTTTTCGTGGTTTTTCCTTCATTCCTAACCCATTCGCTATTGTTTCTGGAATAAAACAAAAATTCAGAATCAGCCGGTCCTGGGTGGTACATTTATAAATATTTAGCTGGTACTCAGCGGGTTAACTGTTCTTTTACTTGTTCAATATATGTTGATTTATGATGGTGAGTTTGGCAACCCTGGGATAAGTCTAAGTGACTTGAACTGATAATTAAATGGAATAAACTCAGAGTCATAAATATTAATTTGAAACTCATAAACTTGTAATAAATATAATAGTCAGAAATACGTGACTGAGGAGCAATTACTCGCGACTTGAACTAATCACTATTGGACTTGTACCCTGATGATACATAGTGTATAAACTAAGATCTGAGTAAGCGTTCAAGTTGACGTGTAAGTGTATGTATATATTCCCCGGATAAACATTTAGATATTTCTACATTAACAAATACAGGAGCCCGTATTTGTAGAAGTATATAAACGTTTTCCGCCTGATAGAAGTGTATAATGTTCTCCCTAAGCAGAGCAACGAATAATAAATAAAGGAGGGAAGAATGGACAATCTTCTTGTATTACATTAATTATTAGTGCACCTTATCATACCATGGTCTAGACCCTCACAACAATCATCGTTACCATTATGAACAAAAGAAACACTTAAATGATTGCTGTAGAGAGAGAAGGCACTGGTAGAGCGACATTGGAACACTAGGTGTAGCTGTAGTTGTCTCGGCACGTTAACTAAAGGGTCTAGGATTTCACACCTCTTAGACAGGCTCGGGCCCAAATAACTGCAGGGCACGGTTCTCTCTCTCTCTCTCTTTCCTTGGCTCGAGACCACGTACTCGGTCACAATGCACGTTGAGTCTGACGGAAGATAGCAAAGGATCCCCTACACTTGGAATACTGAGGGTATTAACAGGCATAGGCGGACAAGATAAAATTAAACTATCTGGAACTGCGAACGGGTACAGTGATGCAAACGAAGGCTGAATAAGGTTATCTAAGTTTGCATCAAAAGTACTGGAGTCACCTAATATGCTCTGATCAAAGTGTGTCTCAACCAATAAATCAATCTCATTCCTGTATTGCAATACTGAGAAGTCAAGGGTTTCACTTGCAAACTTGCTTAAAACGGGGCTTGCAATTGAACTGCTTACTGGGCTCCTTATTAAGGGATGCGAACCAGTAGACAAGGAATGAACTTCCTCACCAAGACTTTTACCTTTGGTTGTTAGTTCCAAACCCAAAGTGGTAGTTAGCCATCTTTACTTGAGCCTGGTTTTATTTGGTGATCTTGCTTCCCTTGTTTTGATGGAGTTGGTATGTTGGGGGGCGCTGCTCCAAGTTGCACTTCTAAGTTATGGAAGCGATGCGTATTGGTGTTGCTGAGGTGGTGCTGGTTGTTGTTTGGTGGTGGAGGGGAATGCTCGGTATATCTTTTTCCCGTCGCATCTCAGTAATGTTATATGTGACTGTATAATGTATAAACTTGTCATGAATAATACAATAATTTGAATTGAAAATTAATTGAATTAGATTAAATGTTATATGACCATCTGTATATATTGTTCTATTTACTTGCTTGTGAGTTTCAATATCTATTTAGAAACACACACAAACTCACGATGTTTGGACTGTATACTTTTTTGGTTCTCATATTTTGTTTTCACTCTTTAACACTCAAGGAGCGGCTAGGTCGGTAACTTCTACTACCAGCCAAGCGGGTAGTTTTACCCTAAACGAGCTTATTTCTGTGCTCTTTTTCATGCATAAACAAGAGCCAGAGCGTAATACAATTATGTATCCGTGAAAGGGCGATAATTGAGCTTTCCAAAGACACCAGAACCATCGTTCTACGACCACGCGTTCTCTTGCAACGATCGTGCAACACGAAGGAAAAATCGCTAAAATACGGTAATTTCCTTACATAATTCCCTGTGTAGCGAGGCAATGGGTGTGGATGTGTATGGAGGGGAGGGCAGTCGCGGCGCGGGAGCCGTGCCGAACGGTCAGAGTCAACCTACGCTCCTCCCACCGCTCGTCTCTCTCTCAGAGCCAATTATTTGCTCAAAATTGCTAACGACTTAAGGCGGGCCCCGCCACATAGTCCTTGGTTCTCTAGACCGCCTTAAGTCGGGCCCCGCCAAAGAGGGGTTAACTCTATTAAAAACTGGTTAATGTAATATGTTAGAGGTAACTACATAGTTTAGTGCAATACAATCAATATCATTGGGTATCCAAGATTACACCCATAAGGATACATACTGATTTCCACACCTTTTGCTTTGAAAATGGTGAAACACACACACACACACATACACCCACATTTTTGTTTTTTAAATAGGACTTCAGAGGCTATCAACCCTATTGGTTATTAAGCCAGCACACTAAGTCAAGAATAACGTCAGCACTGGAACCTCTCTGCGAGAACCCCAGTCCCTTTATGTACCCACACACCCACACTCTCTCTCTCTCACTCTCACACACACACAGCACAACAGGCAATCAATAACTTCACACCATAATCGGCTTTAGTCCAATGTCAATACACAGGATATTGATGTCAGTCGTTATTCATAGTTTGATGTTGTTTGGAGGTAATGGTATATCAGTATATTATTTCGTGTTTGTTTTGTATGTGAGAGGATTTGTGGAAAAATATTTACATAGAATTACACTGAGTACACATTTCTTATGATACAAAAGAGGTAGTCAGAAGTTATTCTAATGGATATAATGACACCTCAAATCAAGGAAAGAGAAGCGAGCAACCCGCAATACAAAGAAGGCGGAAAACGTAGCAAAACACCCATAATTTCTCAGATAAGGTGCCATACAATGAAAATGGTTAAAAGTGAATAGCTTTACAAGTGTTTAGTAACGTCTGTAGGAATACAGTAGTAATTTAAACACGTAAATGAACTTGCAAGCATACCTTCACACTTAGTTAATCACCAAGCTTGTTGTTTTTACCGCAATGGCCACAGCTTAAATTGGATGTTGCTAATATATCTCCTTGGGATCTACCCGAATAATTGCTCTTGTTGAGTTATCAAATTAACGATAACAAATAGGCATATAAGTTGTTGTAGAACATGAAACAATGATCACATGATTAGTTAAGCGGTGGATGGAATCGAACTTTATTGTTATGAAATAATTTGCAGATTGGTTGTTAATCCACTGAGCCCCAGGCAATATAATATAAATGTACACTCCATGCCCAGCAGGTTGTCAATTTTTTTTCTTTTTCAGAAAACACCTGGAATGGATTAGAAATGAAGGAAAAACAACAAAAAACCGATCCCCTAGGTCATTAACCCTTTGGCTGCGGCCTTGTTTGGGCTATTTAGGGCATATTCAGGCACTCCTGAATGATAAATCAAGCATCTGCATTAAATGAAGTGTATTCTGCCGAAAACTAGGCGAAAATAGCTTCAAAATGACACCAGAACAGACCGTATACGTGGTCTGGTTCACCCGCAGTGATCCAAGTGAAACGCGGGAACCCCGCTATTATGTAACACTCGCTCGCTTGGCTGCACTTATGAGAGAGAGAGAGAGAGACACGCTCAGTGAGCTGCTGGGTGCTCTGAGAGTCGGAGGTGGGCCATTCATGCTCCCACCCACTGTCACTCGATTTTTACGTTTTTTACAGGCTTTTAAAGCCTGGAAATTGCTGTAACTTGCCAAAACATTCCAAAACATCACCCGCAGCAAAAGGGTCAAGGGGTCCTAAGGGGCGCCCGAAAAGTCGGAACTAACATGGGGAGAGGGGTAGGCAAAAACATGCAAAAACAGGTTTGTGCACGCTAACGCGCACGCGGTTGGACTTTGAGGGTGTTCAACCATCGGCATTGTTGCGTGGGATACCTACGCAGTTCCCATACAAATCTGAGCCCTCTAGGTGCCATAGGAATTGAGTAATTAACCGCGATGCACCCTATGCGTCGCTGGGGTTTAGCGTTACATACATTGCCGACGCATACGCTGCGGCGCTGGGGTCCTGGGGGTTAATATGTTAAGTTTATACACTATTTTAGATAACCCCAGTGTAATACTATTTCACAAAAGAGATGAGACAAGCTTATAGTACACAAATTTCGAAATATAATGTGACTCCTATGTAATCCTAAACAAAATGTAATTGTCACACTACTAATTAAATATTGCATTTCGAGAAAGTATGTGCTTTGTTGAAGAGGTAATGATGAAACGGTGATGTGTTATGTTATAATTATGAACTGCCTGACGCTAGACGGTACCTCTAGCGTCTGGCAGTGCAATATCCTATCTGTCTTAAGACACCTATTCAATAGTATTCATAGAGAATAGTATTAGCTGTGAATTTTCCTGATTCTGATTATAAAAAATGAAATTGGCAATGGTTTTCCACGAATGTTTATTTATAGGTAATAAACCAATTACTATTTGACATAATATTAATTGGCTAATTAAATTTATGTTTATATATTTGTGTTCTTCATGCAATCTTCCGACTAATAAAATATGTATTGTCGATACAAAGCATATCAAATGTGTTCAGTTTAGTTGGGCTCCCATGTTTCAGTAACTAAACTAAAATAATTGTAAAATAATTATGTCTTCGACAATAACTATAGGTTGCAGCATTGATGCATACATTCACAAATGTATATATACACAAACAAACATTATTTTATACTGAATCAATATCACATTAAACATTAATTAATTGACCTAATCATAATTCTACTGAACTCTTTCTGTTAAGTATATTGATGTGAAACAGCCATGTCAATACTGTACATATAATACATGTACTCGCAAGTTGACAAGCTGTATTAACAATTATATATTCGATATCGTTATTGTTTCCATGTTGTGCCGATTCTCGGTGATTCAGATTATGTTATCTACTTAATATTTGTAGTTGCTTTGTTTTATCATATCTTGCAAAACTAATGTAGTATTGCTAATAATATTAAAACTTAAGAATGGTGAGATGCATCTGGAGTGTCGACCAAAGTAGATACATTTGGTAATTACAAATCTCTACGAGGCAACTTTATTTATTTTGGTACGATTTTGCTATAGGGACACGCATTTGACAGGTAACACATAAGATTTAATATATAATTGTTTTCGGTTTCCACGCATCCAACACGAAGCTACACCCTATTCTGGTGTACGAAACCTTAAACAGAAAACAATGGGGACACTTTAATATTAAATATTAGACGAAATATAAATATCACTCGGTGGAAAAGTTGCCTTCGCGGGAGTAACGTCGATTGTTTGTTGACATATAATAGCGCTCTAGGTTATAGTAGGCTTCTTCGCGCATCTAACTAATTTCCCAATATTGGCGGTTCAATTACAATTTACGCTGCAGGATACACTGTATGTGTTGAGGAGGAGGGGGGGGGGGGGGCCTTTGCCTCCCCCCCCCATTAGACTTATTGCCATCATCATATATATTGCCAGCAGGGGGCAAAAACACAATCGCAAACGTATAATTAACTAATGTCGAGCGTCGTGTCAACAAACCAACGATCAGAAGAGGCGGTCAACTCCCGATATTCGACCCAAACGCGCGTCTTTGTTCTCGTCGAAAACCATATGAAAAGCTTTAAAGCGTGGAAACCTAAATTATATCTCCAATAAATACGTGGTGGTACCTGTCAAATGCGTGTCCCTTTAGTAAAATTCTACCTTTATTATAAAGCAGGATTGTGTGTTCACCTTTTTTCATCCCGAGAACATATATTGAATTGAAATGCCAAGATAACTAACTGATGGCATAATGCCTATAAAATAGTTTCTTGATTTTCATTACTAAATTTGGTTTAATTAGCGCCTACATATACCTTGTAATAAATAACTAGTAGATATCTTTATGGTATATATCGGAGCCAGTGATCAACTAACAGAACATTCTTGAATATAGGTATTGTATAGGTGTCATAGGGAGGATTTTATATTATTTATTGTTATTATTATTGTAATACATAATTATATACATTTTTTGTTTGTCTACGTGAGTGAGGGAGACAGCACGCAGAACCGCCTGTGACGAGTGCCTCATCCAGAGTTAAAAGAGTGACAGGGCCAAATTCAAGGGACGTTCGAGCCAAAATGCCTGAACACACAGAGTTTGAAGCAATGTAGGTCATAGGATGAGGGAAAGATTTATTATAGGAGAGAGTTCCAGAGCTCAGCTGTTGAATAAAAGAAAGATTGAGAATATTGTTTCAATCTTGGGTTGGAGAGTTGCACAGATCAGGGGTGGGATTGTGTTGCACGACGGTGCTACATGCTCTACGAAGAGGGGGTGGTATACCCTGAGAGAGCTCTGAGGAACATTAATTATTGTAATAGTGGTAGAATAGTGAGAGATAATATTATGCAACGTTGCAGCGAAGAGAGATATACTGCAGACAATTGGTGAGTGGACGTGACTAATGAGACGGAAGGCTTTCTTTTCGACTTTTTCTAGAAGTGATGTGTGAGAGGGTCCTCCCCACATGTGTGAACAATACTCAATACATGGATACACTGTGCCCTTGTACAGAGCAAGCAGTTGCGCAGAACTAAAACAAAAACCGGAGGCGGTTGGCCACACCCAACTTCTGGGAAGCTGTTTTTAGCAAGAGTGGTAATAATATTATGATCTTTCCAAGAGAGATCAGAAGAAAATGAGACACCAAGAATATTAAGAGAAGATGAAGGGTTAATTTGTATCTTGTTGAAGAGTAAGTCATAGTTTTCTGGAATGGGGTAAGAGTAGACAGATGGAGAAATTAAGTTTTTGAAGCATTGAAAGTAACTACTATGGGTTTCAGAGGCCGTGTGGCATCGTTTTTCAGGAATAACTTATTAACAAACAGTTGGATCAGTATGATATTTTGACACAGCTTTGTTCACACCGTGCCCTAATTTTTGTCAATATAGTGCATTACCAAAAGTGTAGAAATACGGCACTTGTCCCTTAGTCATGAGGTTAAAGTCACACATTAATGAATAAGAAACGGACAAGTCTGCCGTGGCTTACCTGTGAGAACCACCAAACCATTATTGCACCTCCACCAAACACGGTAGTTATCAACAACCACCCAACCCTACTATCGCATTTAAATTCAAGTTATCTGCCAATATATAAATAAAAATATACAAAATACATACTTTTTGTATATTTATACTTGATATTGAGATATAACTTGAATTTAAAGGCGATAGTAGGGTTGGGTGGTGGCTGATAACTACCGTGTTTGATGGAGGAGCAATGATTGTTTGGTGGTTCTCACAGGTAAGCCACGGCAGACTTGTCCGTTTCTTATTAATTATTGTGTGACTTTAACCTCATGACTAAGGGACAAGTGCCTTATTTCTACAATTTTGGTAATTCACTATATTGACGAAAATTAGGGCACGGTGTGAACAATACTGTGTCAAAATATCATACTGATCCAACTGTTTGTTAATAAGTTATTACCGAAAAACGATGTAACACGGCCTCTGAAACCCATAGTAGGTTTTCTCTGCCCCAATTATATATAGTGGATAGCTCTGAAGATAGTTGCTTTATGGCCTCCTTACATGAGTTGTGAAGTTCCTGCTGTGAGTAATTTCGTGGAAGGATATATATATATATATATATATATATATATATATATATATACATATATATATATATATATATATATATATATATATATATATATTTGGGCAGAATTTATTTGTTAATGCAAAAACTGTAGAAGACCTGACCGTATTTATTATGTGTCAGCTTTTTAGATATTCTTTCAATACATCTAATAGTATTTTTTATGCTAAGGTGAAGTTAGTAAAGTAAATTGCCAAAATTAATTAAACTGTATTTCTTGATAAGTACGTTTTGGGTATATTACCCATCTTCAGCAAAATACAATATTAAAGTTCTATTAAAATTACAAAGTAAAATGATAAAACATGTACAAGGTGAATTGCAAGTATTAAAGGCTAGGCAGGACCTTGGTCAGGAGTGTTCCTCGCTGTTGCTCGGCTTGGACTGGCTACGTAGGTTAGTTATTTAGTTAAAATAGGATTTTAGAGGCTATCGACCCAGGAGGATCATTAAGCCCACCTCAAAATCAGGAAGAACGTAAGACCGGAGTCCCCGAAACCCTCCAAGTTTATATAATACCCCAGGTATACTGGGAATATAAACCTGGAGGTTGTCCTGCTCGAGAGCCCCAGACGTCTCCCTTAAACGCGACCAGAACTGGAGCCTCTGTTAGTTAAAATAGGACTTCAGAGGCTATCAACCCTATTGGATTATAAAGCCAGCACACTGTAAGTCAAGAATAATGTCAAGACTGGAGCCTCTCTGCGAAAACTCAAGTCCCTTGACGGAGCCTCTGTACGAGAACCCCAGTCCCTTGTGTTACGTAGGTTGTATGGGCAGGTGGTGTTTTCTGAATTGTTGTTGTGGCGCCCTCTGTTGTTGTTATTATCAGCTCTGGACGTGGGGCCATGGTGAGGAACTGTCTGTGGTGGTCTTATCACACGGTGGTCTTGGTGACTGGGTCGCTGCTTCGTCTCTGGTTGTCTCGTTTACGGTTCACAAGCCTGTATGTTGATTCATGGACGACTTCTGTGTATGAAAATAGCTTAAATATTCTTTCTTGTCCTGTTATTTGATTGTTTATGATGGGTTTTTGTTGTTTTATATATAAAGCTTCGGTTATCTGAAGGTGTGAACAATCGCAACATTGCTTCAGAATGTATGTGTCTTCCACCAGTTGTCTGTTTAATGTAGTTTTATGTTGTATCATATGGTATTTTATGGAACCGTTCTGTAAGTGCATGGTGAGACGTCTACTGAGGGTTGTTGTCATACCGATGTAGCTTACTTTGCGAGGCTGGCAATCCTCGTGTGGACAAATATATTCGTAAACCAATTCGATTGTTGTGTTGAGTCATATTTATGAGGAGTTATTTTTTATTATTAAATTACTTGTTTTGTTGTTCTTGTAATATATGACTAGGTTAAGTTGATCATGAGAATTGCTACATATTACGTTATGTTGTACTATGCCCCTCAGTACACGCTCATCGGTGAGGTATGATTGGGTCATTTGGTTATAGTAGAATATTTTGTGTTTGGTGGGTGAATCTTCGATAGTTGTTGAATCAGTGAGCCTGTCCGAGGCATACTTTGATATTTTGTTGTCAATTAATTAAGCACATTGGATAGCCATTATTAACTCAAATTTGTTTGATCTTGATAATCTCAGCGTGAAATAATTTCCATGTAGAATAGGTTGTATAAATATATATATATATATATATATTTTTTTTTGTTTTGTATATACAGTATATATATATATATATATATATATATATATATATATATATATATATATATATATACAGTATGTATACGGCATATACTGGTATACAATACCGTATATAGTTTGCACCCTAGACCTTTATCAAGCTAAAGATAAACACCAATAAGACCCCTCTTCGAGATAAAGTTTTAAATTTTTCGGTAGAAACAAATGCCGGCAAAAGGGGGATTCTTACTAAATGTAAGGTTCACTATTGTTTGTCAGGAAAAAAATATTAAATGGCACGACGGTCTTAATATTGACAAATAAATAGGGTGAACATTCTTATAATCGCCTAACTAATGGGACGAACATCTTGCAATATAAAGGTGCTAAACATGAGGGAGAGGGGGCTCCAGAAAGAACAAATACCTCCCCTTAATTCATATTTTATCAAGTGTGATGGGAATCAGTGTGCAATATAGTTGTATGTCATATATTTCTGTTTGAACGGAGTAAACAATAGATTCTACAACTTTTATATTTTCATACATTGGAGCAGGGAACATTTCGCATCATGGTGTATTTGAAAAATGTTTATTTTATTTGAAACCTGCTCATGTTTCCAATGTTTTTCGTGTGATTGTTACCGTCCTATGTGCATTTTTTGGAATTCATGTGTGGGTGTGTTATTAGTTTTTAGTAATTACATTTCATATACTATAATTATGTTTTATATATTTGTATGAATGTATGTATGTATGTATATACTGAGGACCAATACCCACTTTTCCTATTTTAGTTATTTATTTATTTATTTTTATTTTTATTTTTTTGAAAGGGGGGGGGGGATTCAAGATAGAAACCCAAATAGGGACATCATAACAGAAAATAATGAACACACAAAAACTAAATACAAATTCACACACATCTAGCTCATCCAGGAGAAGACCCAACGACCAGGGTCACAAAGGTCCCTCCAGCCCTTCCCCGGCCCCCGACCACCCTGAGAGGTCCTGATTTCGGCAGGCAGACATGCAGCAGAGCGAAACCACAAGCCCGTCCACCACACTTCCAGGCGTTCCCTTCATATAAACCGTCTCCCCGAGCCAGGCGCCTGCTGGACTATTATCTAGTCCAACTTGCGCCCGACCCCTTCCCCCTAATGACCACTGTTCACTCATTTATTCACAAGCATTCTCCATTCATTCCTGTTTATTACCACTTCCCTTGCCTGATCTATAGTAATTTCTCTATCATCCAAAGCTTGTCTTACACAGTCTCTCCATCTCAATGGGGGTCTTCCTGCCCTTCTATCTCCTCTTGTATCTGACTCACATATTCTCTTTGTAAGCCTTTAATTCATCTTCCATTCGTTCAACATAACCATACCAGCTCAGCACCCTTCTGTCTACTCTGTCTGACAAATGTTCCTGCTGCCCCTCTCTCCTACGTATTTCTTCCTTTCTAAATCTGTTTCTACGAGTAACTCCACACATACTCCTCAAGCAGCTCATCTCCATCACATCCAGCTTTCTTCTCTCCCTTTCCTTCAGAGCCCATGTCTCAGCCCCATACATCACTGTTAGCACAACAATCCACTTTTTATTTCCATTCCGAGATTTCTCCCCTTTCACATACTTCCCATTGCTCCGAAAACCTTCCTTCCTTCAAACACACTTTGTTTTACCTCCATTTCCATACCTCCACTCCTGCTTATCGTTCCTCCTAGATATTTAAAACACTCTACTTGTTCCAATATTTCCCCATCCAGCCTCACATCTACTGTAGATTCACCCTACGATCACGCCTATTACACACCATTACTTTACTTATATTGACGTTCACCTTCAGTTTCCTCCTCCCACAAACCACACCAAACTCTTTGACTACCCACTGCAGTTTCTCCTCAGAATCAACCACCAACGCTGTGTCATCAGCGAACAGTAACTGATTCAACTCCCAATCTCTACCATTCTTTCCTACTAAACCCAATCCTCTTCCCATTGTTCTCATTTTTCACCTCTCTCACCACACCATCCATAAATATATTAAACTGCCATGGTGAGATTACACAACACTGTCACAAACCTACAGTACATTTATCTCAAACCATTCTCTTAGCTCGCCATTTCCTACTCTAACACACGCTCTGCTCCCTTCATAAAAACTCTTAATTGTTTTTTAGATAATTTCCTCCAATTTCATAAATCCTTAACACCTTGCACATTGCTTCACGATCCACACGATCATAGGTTTTTTCAAAATCCATAAAAGCCCAAAATATCTCCTTAAGCTTCTCAAAATACTTCTCGTATAACTGTCCTACTGCAAAAATCTGATCCACGCACCCTCTTCCCCTCCTGAAACTGCACTGTTCTTCTCATATTGCAACTTCCGTACACTTTATTATCCTCTCTATCAACACCTTGCCATACACATTTCTAACCACTGATAATAAACTAATACCTCTGTAAATTGAACACTCCTGCCGATCTCCCTTCCCCTTGTACAGCGGCACAATACATGCACTCTTCCAGTCTATTGGTACCATTGACACAACAAAGCACACATTGAAGAGTCTCACCAACCAATCTATTATCACATCTCCACTCTTCTTTATACACTCCACAGCAATACCATCCAAACCTTCTGCTTGTCACGCTCTCATTTGTTTCACTGCTTCTTTCACCTCATTTTCCTCAATCCTTTCATTCATTCCCTTCCACCTGGGTGGCCTGGGTAACCTATCTCCATCAACCACTGCTTCAATCATTGCTTCTTCTCCATCTCTTGCATTTAGCAAAAAGTAAATATACTCAGCATATCTTTTTCACACATCAACTCCTTCCACTAGTAATTCTTCATTTACATCTTTCACTGACTCTTCCCTCTTTTGTCCTCATTTCCTTTCTCTATTGACCTCCTTCCAGAACATCTTCTTTCGTTCTTCAAAATTATCACTCAACCTTTGACCCCACTTTTCGTTTGCATCTTTTTCCGCTTCTCTATTTTTCCGTGTTGCCTCTTTCTTTCTCTCCTTGTACCTCTCCCATACCTCAACACTACCATCCTGTAAAACCCTCTCAAAACATTGTCTCTTCTCCTCAACTGCTTTTCTCACCGTATCATTCCACCACTCGCTTCCCTTCCTGATACCCCTGCCTCCTACTTTCCTTTTACCTTATACTACCTCTATATATTTACATTCGAATATTAAAATATCTCATTCAGTACAGTAATAGTTAATGAACATATAATTGTATTGTTTATATACTGAAACCACTAATCACATTTAATTTATGACTTATACACAGGAATTTATGGGTGAGTTTGATAATAGTCTTGGAGTACTCATGGTAGGTCTTATGTATTGTATTATATTGCATTGTGGGATGAGGGAAATAATATAAATACAGTATATGTATGTATGTATGTATGCATGTATATATGTATATACCCCATAGCTGGGGGTGGCCTAGTTGACTCAGAGCCCACACAGAACAACAAACTAAAATATAAATAGAACATTCACACACATCTAAGGTGCACAGGAGAAGACCCAGAGACCAAAGACCATTTTGGGGTCCCCAGCAAAAGACTCCCAGGTCTCGGAGAGGTACCGGTAACAGCAGGCACTCACGTAACGAAACTACACCACAATGTACACCCCCATACTTCCAGGCAGGGCCCTTCCTATACTGTATATATATATATATATATATATATATATATATATATATATATATATATATATACACAGCATATATATATATATATATATATATATATATATATATATATATTTTCTTTAATACATACGAGGTTGAAAGAAATGGCAATGTCTGCGTTGGAAATTTTATTATTCAAAGTTTCCAGGTCTCTGATGAGTTTTCGCTGCTGGGTGGCAGGAAGTAGATGAAGGAGATGAGCAAAATTCATGGTGGTACAGGGTTACATTAAAGTACATGAAGATACAGGATATACGACGCGTTTCACTGGACAACCAGCATTATCAAGTAAGGAAGGAATGATATAAAAGGTAAACAGGAAGGGTATATATAGAGGGTGGAGGATCAGAGGAGGCGGAAAACAGGGGGCAAAAGTCTGCGATTGGTGGAAGGCTAAACTAGGAGAGAGAAAGGGGGTAACCGCTTCACGCATGCGCAC